>JAKTTV010000009.1:0-440886 GCA_030581635.1 Clavispora carvajalis | reverse complement strand
CCTCCCTAAAGAATTGGAATACCTACAAAAGCCTAAAAGAACACCTAAATCTTAGGGGTCCTCCCTAACAAACAAGGCTTCAACCCTAACACCTTCTGCAAAGCACTATTCCACAAGGAGACAAAAACAGATTACGGAAAGACTACCTGGGCGAAATCCCTTCAACCCTGAAAAGTCCCCACCGAACGAATGCGAAGCTCGGTCGAAGAAAAAACTTTTCACAATGAACATTCCGCCAAACAGAAAATCCCGCAACCATGCATGACTATCTAACCAATCTGTTTGAATATTCGAGCCTATATACCGACTACCGGGTAGAGGAATGCGCGATCGACACGAAAATCGACGCAGATTCACCTTATCGTTCTATCAACTGACTGCACAAAGATGTCCGAATATTAGCTGACCTTCCTAAAAGGATCGCGACATCTGGGAAACCCAATTGAACATGTACATTGTGTACAGGGCGCAGGGAACAGATGATGGAACGACCACAAGACTCCAAGAACTATTGCCGCTTACGGAATCCGAGACTGTACACATACAGTCCGGACAGACGGCCAGCCCAGTATTATATGGCCGGAAAAAAGTATATAAAGCTCAGTTGCCGTGGGAAACTAGTAGTATCACTGCTGGTCCCATAACACTGACGAGTTCACCTCAGAACGAATAGAGAATAGGCAGCTCTATTGTTGCCCCAGTTACTATTGTGTAGTCGATTATTACCTGATTTGAAAGCCCTAAAGAACATCAGTACCTCCCTAGAGAACATCGCATGATACTGTGTAACATTCGTTAGAGGTGTTCCAGCACTAATTTAATTATATATGAAGCTCGGTATCTCAAAGCATTTCACTCCTTTGAACAAAACAGCTTTCTCTGCTATTCTCGGAATCATCTCAACTTAAGAATCCCTCTTCAGATCTTTGGACTGCAGACAGACAGTGCAATCCAAATCATCCAACAGTTTTCAGAATTGCACATGTATTCCACTACTGGTGCGAAATTGCGAAATTCCTTCTGAATGGTTTTATCGTAAATTCTGAAACTAACAAGTCCTGCGGCGACAATCAGAAAGCTTTAGATTGAGAACGAACGGAAGTGTCATGGAAGATATTGACCGGTTAATCTGAGCAGAAATAGCTTTAAGTGGACACATAGTCGTGGTGCTGCTTATAACCTTGAAGCCCCGAAAACCACCATTCATACCTGCACTATGCATTTTTACCAGAGATTTACCTGCGCATAAACCGTCGGTTTGCTTCAAACCTTAGGATCCCGCTTTATACTTTTAAGTCGGTCATTTGAAATTGTTAGCGTTTGAATGATTTTTGAAGTAACGAGTGATTTCATACGTGTTGGCGTTTGATGGGTAAGATCATGATTTATGGCTTCAGTGCCTAACAGCGTTTAGTGACTTGACTTCAAAATACGTGGGGGTCCTTCCGATGTGCAAAATCTTTATAGTACACTATTCTTTCCTTTCGCGCCTCAAACCACTCGGAAAGTTACAGAGATTATGTGGATTTTATAGAAAACGTATTACTTGCTCTCTTGAATACCTCCCTGGCTGTTTATACCTCACTTATCCTTTTTACTGCAAGTTGAGATAACGAATATATCGGATGCAGTTTTCAAATTTCGTGACGTTGAAGCATACCTGGGTCATTAAGAGAAGTCATGTATCTGAAAACAGTGCCATTACTGAGTGGGGATTATAGAAGAACGATCACTCCAAAGGTGGAACGCTAATGAAAAATCTTAAGCAAATTCTTGTTTCGTAAGTTATCTTGTCATTAAAAAAGAAAAAAAAAAACAGCATGCATGCACATACTAAAAGCAAAGTGATCGCAAGAAAAATGGTTGCACAAGTTCAAACTGGCGGTGCTATAACTTCATGTATAAGTAGCCTACCTTTGTAAGAAGCAACTTCGAGACCAGCAAAATTTACTATTTCTCAGAAAGCTAACCATTTCAAATCATGCTAAGAGGTGGTTCCTATGATCAAAGAAATATAGAGCCTGTTTGCTAAATCTTTCTAAATTTTATTAGAGGGGGCCAATCTTCAAAATGTATTTCCTGATCCTAATTTTCAAAGTGTTTTTCCTAATCTTTAATTCGTGAGACTTTCCCCGCATTTTATAAATTTACCGACTTGACTGAGAAATTATTTAAAAAAATGCCTCTTTTCACATGACCTTGACAATAACAAATCAAAGGGGTTCTTGAATTCAACTACAGATCGAGTCGTTTCATTGGACATGATACGAACGGGAACACACAAGTCACATTGGGAGTTCGCACAAAAGACGAGACTTATGCTGGCAAAACCTATTGATTTCAAGATATGATTCGAGGCTCATCGTGCGAAGAGTGATGGCGCAAAACTGAGGCTCTGAAGAACTGTTATCTGGGTGTTTTTGGGCCCGGAATTGTAGCAAATAAAAGCCCAAGAAATTGAAAACTCCAGGCATGTGAATGTACGTTTAAGCCTGTTTCTAACACGCGCGCATGCAGGCTGAGAAATAGAATGGGTACTAAGAAATGAGTGATAGTCGCGAGGTAAGGGATCGTGAGAGAAATGGCATTCATGCGCGAAGCAAGCATTTTAAGCAAATACTGAAAGTAAGGGCTTCGCTCTATGTGAATAGTTAGTAATTTTCTTTACGCAAACGAATTAATAGTTAGCTTAATGTACATGGTGAAGCCTGTTGGTGAACACATTTTTACCCCAAGAGGGAATGCATGTGACAATATTGTTCCCCTCCATGAAGTACAAATTTGACGAGTCCTTTCATGTGATTTCGAATTTTCAAATATATAGAAGATCAAGAAACTGAGCCATGAGCTGACAATCAAAGATGATTTTGTCTCCATTTGTAACTGCGTGGAAGAACTTTTCGTCTCACTTGAGTGAAAATGTGCTTCTTTACTATTTGGAATTATTCGCAATTGTTGTAACTCTGTTAATAACCTATCGCAGAGCAAGAAAGTGGTACCTATGCAAAAAATTAGGGGCGGAACTTGCTCCAATCTTCCCGAAAGATAAATTCACATTGATGAATAGCATTGCTATCGGCGAAGTCCTCACGAAAAAACGGGATGGATATTTGCTTCAAGGTCTTTGGGATATTTTCAACGACGAAAATCAAAATGCTACAGTTAAAGTTCTCGGGACGGAAATGTTTGTAACTATCGATCCTGAGAATTTGAAAGCATTGCTTGCCACACAATTCAACGATTTTGAGCTAGGAATTCGTCACGCACATTTCAAACCTCTTTTGGGCGATGGAATTTTCACTTTGGATTACGAGGGATGGAAGCATTCCAGAGCTCTTTTGAGGCCTAATTTTTCCAGAGAAAAATTATCGCATCTTCACTCATTGGAGTCGCATCTCGGGGTACTCTTTAAGCACATCAATAAGCACAAAGGAAGGCCCTTTGATTTGCAAGAGCTTTTCTACAAATTTACTGTCGACACTGCAACAGAATTTCTTTTCGGTCACTCTGCTGACACTTTATTGGATGAAAGCATCGGTGTAATCAAGCAAGAAGCATTCGAGGGAGAACGTGATTTCTACACTTGTTTTAACGGGGCTCAAACGATATGTGCTACCAGGGCCTGGACTCAAAAAGGCTACCTCTGCACTGTCCCATTTCTTAGAAAAGAATTCAATCGGTGCAACAAAGTTGTGCATAATTTTGCAGACTACTATGTCGATATTGCACTTAACATGTCGACCGAAGAGTTAGAGAAAGCAAGTGCTGACGGTTATACGTTTTTGTATGAATTGGCAAAGGAAACAAGAGATCCAAAAGTATTGCGCGATCAGGCTTTGAATATAATGATTGCTGGAAGAGATACCACTGCCGGTTTGATGTCATTCACATTCTATGAATTGTCAAAAAGACCTGATGTTTGGAATAAACTTAAAGATGAAATTTATGAAAAGTATGGATATGGAGATGATGTGCGCCTTGAAGAAATCACTTTCGAATCGTTGAAAAAATGTACCTACTTGAAGAATGTTATCAACGAGGTGTTAAGGTTGTATCCAAGTGTTCCTGTTAATTACCGTCAAGCTAACAAAGATACTACTTTGCCTAGAGGTGGCGGTCCTGATGGAAGTAAACCTGTCTTGATCGAAAAGGGCACTCCCATTGGATACGTAATTTCAGCAACCCACAGGTCCCTCAAGTACTACGGAAAAGATGCAAATGAGTTCAGACCAGAGAGGTGGGAGGATAGAGCTCTTAAGCCTGGATGGGCCTATTTGCCATTCAATGGTGGCCCACGTATATGCCTCGGGCAGCAGTTTGCCCTTACTGAGGCCAGTTATGTCATCACGAGAATTATTCAAGAGTTTCCAAACATATTCGATCATGATTTGGAATCAGAAAATTATCCACCGAGAATGATTTCTCAATTGACTAACTCGCTCGCGGTTGGATGCAACATTTCTTTGATGAAGTAGCCTAAGCCACATCAGGAAGTTATGAGTCAATAGGTCAATGAATTTACGATTTTTTGGTAGTGTTTAGTATTCTTCGAAAAAGGGAGCTAGGGTGCGACGATATTGTTCTATATTTATGTTCGATGTACATATTGATTGATGGAGGTCTCCGATTTGCATCCAATCCAGAATTTTACGATTTTGTTGCATAATATCATTGAAAAAATAACGCCGTCACAAATTGCACAAGCTATAGTAATATGGATTATGCGCATAAAATTGGCCACGATTTTGTGATTTTCAATATCCCTCCTCTCACCATCACGCCTTACAAGCATTTACTTCAGGGGTTCATGTGATAAAGTCGTCAAAGGAATTTCATTTTCGTGATTGACTTGACCCAATTCCTGCTGATCTAGCATGTTGTCGAAAAATGTGTCCTTCAACTCTCTCCACCGGGTCGAATATGTAGAAAGTGTCACTAAACAAGCACCACTTAATACCTGTAGACACCACCATAGTATGGAGGAAGGAAATTTGCCAGTGTAGAACCAAACAACTAGGAGATTTAAAATATGCACCGTGACGGCGAAATCCCAAGCTAGTTTTGAGCGTCCCACAATAATGGTGACGAAGGCGACACAAAGAAGTGAGTCGAAGAGCCAAAGAGTGAACAAAGTGAGTCCCATAGCATTGTCGGCTTCTATTAATTTCCAAGAAAGGATCCAATCAGCACTGAAGTCATAGCCATTTAGCAGCGCATAGAGCCAAAATATAACTAGCGCTGTTAGGTAGTAAAAACATTGCAAGATAACAATCTGAAATGCAATCTTGAGAGGACTGGTAGTGGATGACTCACCTCCTAGAAGTTTGTAGTCTCCAGAAAACATTTGGAATTTTGATAAAGTTAGAGGGTTGAAGAGGATTTTGTCCCTCGTGGTGTACTCGGCTATCAATGTCATGTCCTGTTGAGATGCATGGGTGTGAGGCCCTGTATATGAGCCCTAGGTAAGACAAGTATCACATGCAACATCTATTTGAGAAAGGGCCAAGCCCTCCTAAGGAGTAGGATAGCAAGAATAAAACTATGGTTCGGATCGTATATTCTAGCGAAGTATCGTTTGACTATCTCTAACTACAAAATTGCTCACATAGTTCTGGCAGCCTGCTGTGTTGAGCTTCTTCAACACACCCTCATTATCACGTGACCTCCACATCCTGTGGAGATGCGTGGTTATTTACTCCTGTATATAGAGGTGACTGTAAATATGCTTCGATCTCATGCAGCCACAAATCGAGTGTCTATAAAAAGAGGGCTAAAACCTTTTATGACACAGAATTATTTAGCATCTTTCTCTTTCTTCATAGTTTGCTCACTTGACTTCACACATAGAAATCACTCGTATATCTGCAATCGTCCTTGTACTTGTAACTACCCAAAGCACTCCAGTGATTGCAACCACACCGAAGTCATTTGTGCACGAAATAGGTTTGATTTCAGCTGCCCTGGCGAAGAAAATTGAGTGTGTGTTTTTGGCGTTAAACGAAAAGCAGTGAAGTGTAAGAATTGTGTTTGTGGAGAAAGCACAATACAACGTAAATGTTTTACTATTATTAAACATCAAAATATTGTCACAGAGTGGAAAGTCTAGTTTACCTCAACAGAGTGAGCTTATTGAAAGTTAAACTTCCCTTCTCTAAGAATTTTGCCTAATCAATGCAATCTCTATATCCTGACTTTCATTCAAAATCTATGCAATCTATTTTCTCTTGCTCTTTCCCCCCTTGTTGTTTCTCGCCTTACCTTGGGTTTTGGAACGGTCGACCTTTGTTTTCTTATACAGGCGGCCGCCGTCACTTCTAGCTTCGTTCATCTTTCTCTTTTTGGAGTTAGGCTTGTGCTTGTCCTTTGTTAATTGTTGCATAACCAACGACTGGCGCTTCTTCCTCTCTTGTTCAGACTCGAACCAAGTTCTTCTTGGCCTGGAGCGGATTTCCTTACCGTGCTTTATGAGATTATCCGCCTTGAGTAATTCCATCTCGGCAGCCAAAACCTCCTTTGCAGTCTTCTCTTCATCCAAAACCTCTTGCACCACATCGTTCTTTTCTTCCACTACTTTGTGGTAGGACTCGACTGCTGGCCAGTCCACATTCCTTGAAACTGCTTTTTGTTGCGATTCTGAGGACTCCAACGACTTGATTGCTGCCTTAACAATGTTTCTGTCGGCAGCAGCTTCTCCAACAAAAGTGATGGATCTACCTTCCCTTCCAGCTCTGGCAGTTCTACCCACTCTATGCAAGTAAATTTCATGAGATTTTGGCATATCATAGTTGATGACCATCTCAATCTTGGGAATATCCAAACCTCTAGCTGCCAAATCTGTACAAATTAAAACTGGGACAGTTAAATTCTTGAAGTCATTGACATTGTTGAGACGTTGTTCTTGTGTCAAAGAACCATGCAATTCAGAAACTTTCATACCCATTAAACCTAGAATAATTCTCAACTTGTGGGCGGTTTCCTTACGGGCGACGAAAACCACAATACGGCTTTGTTGGGTGGGATCAACCGACTTGAGCAAGTGGTACAACAAGGCCGGCTTCATCTCATCCTTTTTACGGATACGCACAAACTCTTGCACCAATTTAGTCGCAGCAGCTTTAGGGGGATCAATCATGATACGCACTGGCTTGTTCAAAGACAATTGGATCAAGTCCTGAATCTTGGTGTTCATGGTAGCAGAAAACAACATGGTTTGGCGTTTGTGCTTAGGAATCAACGACAAAATCTCGGTAAGCTCAACCTGAAAACCTTCTTCCAACATACGATCGGCCTCATCCATGACCAAAATTTCCAACGAGTCCAAGGAGAAAGATGCGGAATTTCTGATGTGATCAATCAATCTACCAGGAGTGGCCACCACAATGTCAGGTCTCGTCTTCAATTGTTGTTCTTGTTGTCTCAAGTTTAAACCACCAACGGCCAAACCAAAGGTTAAGTTGTTGACGTATCTTCCGATCTTCTTACCCACATCACAGACTTGGATAGCCAATTCTCTGGTTGGAGTTAAAATTACTACTCGGGTCGACGCGATCTTGGTAGGCTTATAAAGAAGTCTTTCGATAATCGGAATCATGTACGCCGCAGTCTTACCCGAACCGGTGACGGCACCGGCGACAATATCCTTACCCAAAAGCGCAATCGGGATCGAAGAAGACTGAATAGGAGAAGGCTTGGTGTAACCCAAACTAGCCAAACCCTTCAAAACAGGCCGTGCGAGATCGAGGGTCTGGAAGCTAACGTGAGTTTGGTCTTTGTTTTCGGCTGCTTCATAAAACTCCGCAACGGCCTCTGCAGAATCTTCATCCTGGTCATCTTCACCTTCGTTGGTGCTGGAGTCGTCCTCGTCTTCCTCGTCTTCCTCTTCTTCTTCGTTATTCGACTCGTTTTCCTCTTCGGAGGAGCCGCCTTCGGTTGCACCCATGCCAAAACCGTCCAAAGCTAACTCGTCATCATCATCTTCTTCTTCCACTTGCTTGCTTTCTTGAGGTTCTTCTCCATTCTCTTTCTCCTCCACCACTTCACCCTTTCCACCAATAAGACCAGATAAACCACCTTTTCTTCTCAAGATCTCGTCCAAGTTGACATCCTTTTTCTTGATAGTAGGTGCATCTTCTTTGACGCGAAACTCCCAGCCATCCATTGTGTTTGAGGCTTCGAATCCTTCGAGCGAGAATTGAAATTCTGGGTTAATATCCTCATCTTCTTTGTCTGGAATAGTATCTTTTTTTTCGAGATCCATTTCCGGCTCGGAATCAGATTCTTGCACAGGAGCTTCCACCTCAGAATCACTATCAATGGTTAAGAGCATATCCTCCTTCACGGCTTTCGACTTTCCCTTTCCCTTGGCCATGGTGGTATTTTACCTTATGCGTCTGTATCCGATGAGGTTTTTTTCTTGAGATGCACTGCGCGGGGAGTAGTGCACAAAGACTCTTTACTATAGGACACTATAAGTTACTTAATTTCGGAGAAACACCATATATTGATATGGATCGTATACCAAACTAACTAGTGGTAGTGAAACCCGCTCAGCACCGCAGTCAATTCCGCCAAATCGTACAAGTCGTCGTCTTCATCTTCGTCCTCCAAATCAATCGTCACATGACTAAATTGCTTGTCCCCAAGAACGAGCAATTGTGTATTTCTTCTGATTTCTTCCAATGCCTTTATTTGTGCCGAGGTCTCTGAGGAGAGCTCTTTACTGTTGGTTAATCCCTTTAACATTTTCAATCCGTCCAACCAAACTGCCTTGTTGTCTTCCGAATCGGTGTAGAAACACAATAGCGTTTTGTGGTTTTTGTCTAGGAGGGTGATCTTTTCGTATGAGATGGTTCCCTTAACTGAAATCAACATAGAGCTAGCTTGTTGATGCTCTTCACCTACCAGGCCACCAATTTTAATAGACTTGAAGTTTGCAATGTGGTTGAGATCAATGGCGCGCTCTTCCATTTCCTCGTATGAAGGCTTTGTGGATTTTATCTCATCAAACCCTTTGTAAAAAAGAGATTTTCTGTTGGGGCTCAAAAGGATGAAATAATAGTTATATCCGGTGGCTTTCTTCAGTTTCTTGAATAAATACTCAGCATGCGCCTCAGTATGAACCCAAGATCCCTTGAGCAACTGAATAGTTCTTTGCTCGCAGACAAAATCTATCACGTCGTGTGCCAAATTCTTGTCAAACTCATTGAAACGAGAGGCCCATTTCGAGGCATTTGCTTCTTTCATGTCCGTAAATTGACTGTGTCTGATTTGTTCAGGAGTTCTAACTGTAAAAGCCATCAAGCACTCTTCGAAGTTTTGTGTGAAAGCCAAGGAATGTTCCAAAAAGTTTATGTTGTACAGTAACATCTGAATTATGCCATTAAGATCTTCGGGGGTTTCCAGCTTTGATTTCGTTTCTTGCCACAATAGCAAGCAGTTGTTCATCGAGTAGTAAATCATCAATTCCCAGGAAAGAATATGAACATTAATTCTGGGAAACTTCTTTCTGTTCTCAAATGTCTTGATACAGATATTTGTGCACTCCGTGATGAAAAGGTAGAGTGGGAAAGTTCTGTTGTGGTCACTCATAATCAACTCCTCGTGGAATTTCTTCTTGAAAGTCATGTTTGGGTCCTTCAAGAAAACTTTCAAGTCCATGGCAAGCAAAATACTGAAATTGTCAACCACAAACTTACGAGGGTTCGCAGTAAAGCCGGCCTTGACATACTCTTCAACTGAAGCAGGTCTTCCAAACTCGTTCAAAGAAACATCCAAGAAAACGAACAAATTGGTCAACATAACTTTGTGGGATTCCAAGGACAAATCGAATTTCGTCTTCGAGAGGTAACTGTTCAAGTTAATGTAACTTTCTTCCAATGCAGCTATCGCCTCTAGAATCAGAGAGTCTGTGGTTTCAATCAAGTTACCGATGGTTGAAAAGAATTTCACGTGTTTGAGACGACCAGCCAAAGTTATAATTCTGTCATAGCCCGCGCGCAACGCAATGTTGATAAGTTCTGTGACCAATTTTATGGAATTGTAAAGAATCTTGGTATCCGACAAGTAAAGCTTTTCGGTAATTACATCAATGGCGTCCAAATAGTTGATGAGACTTTCGTAAAGCGGGAGGTGGATTTCAATTGAAGCACTTCCAAAGTTTGGCGGATAAGGACCTCCGATAATGGTGAGCATAGATATCTTCAAGATGGCCTTGTAAGTTTCAGTTGACATTTTCGGGGTCACAATGGAGAACAAAGAGGCGAACAACGTCTCGTCCAAAACCTTTGTAAATTGCGGAGAGGTAGCATCTGATCCCGGAGATGAGATACACTCGAGAAGTTTGGCAAGAACCACAATCGAGTTTACTTTTTCTTGCTTGTCCTTTCCAAGGATGTTTGTTTTCAACGTGACCAGATAGGTCAAGGCCGTTTCTGCGTCGAGCTTGGTCTTGGAAAGATTTGTTTTGCTCAACAACTCATTAAGCTTGTGGTTGATCGCGCGAGAAGATTCCGACATGGCGAAATATACACAGCCTAACTAAGCGAGCGGATAAATAGGGCAGCAGGGAAAAATGCAAGGGAGGGACCCGCGTGCAATTTGAGTGCGTGTGGAGAAATTAGCTCGAACGCTGATGCAGAAGAAAGAAAGTCGGACCTGGCGAGGCGCGGAACCTACTGTTGTGCAGTACAGACAGGAAAATCACAACTAAGAGGAAATACGAATATGGACGTGCGTCATTAAAGCAGGATTAAGAGATAAGTGGGAGGGCGGAATCCCAATTACTCATGCAAACGCAACATCAAGCACAAGGTCAGTAGGCCCTCACACAGCTGCATAAGTGTGCAGAGTAGGAACAGGGTCAACCGACTGGCATACATAAGTGGATGTTTCTGCAGGTAAGTGGGCTGAAAGGTGCAGTAAGAGCAGTGCGAATTAGCTCTCCAGCATGAGGACGCTGAGGTCGGAAGAGTTCAGATGATACTGAGAATGCGTCATTATGTAGTATTCAAATAGAACCCTTTTCGAGGCGCTGTAGTAAAAATCACCATCTTTGGTGATTGCGCATATCCATAGTTTCACAGAATTATTCCAAGAGTCGGCTCGCTGTGTGTAGATCGTGCTGCTGTCATTCTGTTACATCATCTATTTCGGGGATAGCCGCAGGCCCAAATATGGTATACAGAAGAAACCCACAAGAATTATGCATATCGCCTCACCCACGCCTAAATTGTGAGGGTGTCCAGTCTTTTCTTTAAACAAGACTCCTTGCAACACCATAGATGTTCACGCACTTCCTGCCCGAAATCATGGCCGCAAGCAACCATAATAGAGGACTGGCCTTGGACTGTGGAATTGTCATCCGGTAGGATGATGCCCACTGCTTACAGAACAGTACCCCAGCTATGCACGTGCACAAAATCACGTGTCGAGGTTTTGAGATTCGAGCACACCTGTTCTTTAGAGCTCACTGCCCCTTCACTCTATTGCAATGAACTTCGCCGGAGTACGTCAATTCACCGCATTTCACTGGACTAACCCTAACACATGCAGTATTTATCATCTTTGGATAATCCCGCGTTTGAGTGGAAATCTATCGTGACTTCGCTCTTGGTGGGTAAGTACGCATTCGAAACCTACATCAACTACAGACAGTACCAGGTGTACAAGAGAACACAGCCCCCTGCCTCCATCAAAAAGGAAATTACCCAGGAGACCTTCTTGAAGTCACAGGAGTACTCCAGAGCTACTGAGCGTTTCGGATTCTTTTCTGACGCAGTCGAATTGATCAAAGATCTCGCTTCTATCCAACTCGATGTTTTACCCCGGCTCTGGTCGTGGGCAGGTGCATTGTCCGTCTCTTTATCCCGCGTTTCGGTCATTGGTCGCTTCTTCGGCGTCGGAATCATGCCTCAGTCTCTTGTCTTCTTTGCTATCACCACCCTTATCTCCACCGTGGAGTCTTTGCCATTTTCCTACTACAAGACCTTTGTGTTGGAAGAAAAGTTTGGGTTCAACAAGTCTACCGTCAAGGTATGGGCCTCGGATCTCGCCAAGCAGGCGTTGTTACTGATCACTTTGGGCACCCCTGTGGTGTATGGCTTCCTAAAGATTATCGACCACTTTGGCTCTTCTTTCGTGTCTTACGCTTGTGCATTCGTTTTGCTCATCCAACTCATTTTCATGACCATTGCCCCCACATTAATTCTTCCTCTTTTCTACAAGCTCACTCCGCTCGAGGATGGGGAGTTGAAGACAGAGATCGAGGCGTTGGCTTCGAGAAACAAGTTCCCCCTCTCTCAATTGTTTGTTATGGATGGCTCGACTAGAAGTGCCCATTCCAACGCCTTCTTTGTCGGCTTGCCATGGAGCAAGAAAATCGTGCTCTATGACACCTTGATTGAACACAACACCACGGAAGAGACTGTGGCCGTCTTGGCGCACGAGATTGGACACTGGAAATTGAACCACTTGCCACAAATGCTTATCTTGAGCCAGGCATCGGTTGCAGCCACTTTCGTGCTTTTTTCCGCGTTTTTGACCAACAAGTCGTTGTTCCATTCGTTTGGTTTCACCGGCGTTTACCCTGCACTCATTGCCTTTACGTTGTTTAACTACGTGAGCACACCTATGAACTGTGTGATGCAATTCGCGAACAATCTTTTGGTGAGAAAGAACGAATACCAAGCTGACGAGTATGCAAACGAGCAAGGATACAAGGAGCAGTTGGCCTCCTCGCTCATCAAGCTTTCTACCAAGAATTTGAGCTCGTTGAACACAGATTGGTTGTACTCTGCATACAATCACAACCATCCGATCTTGGCCGAGAGATTGAGTGCCATCGGATACGTGTCGAAGGAGAAGGTGGGCAATGTCAAGGTGGATGTAAGCGAAAAGCAGTAGGTTATAGAAGGATGAATAACTTTGCAGTAGAACAACCCGTAGGCAAGAGAAACGGGTATGCGTGGGACGACGCTCAGACGACGCACAGCCACAGGAAAACCTGACATACCTCACTACCCACTGTACCTGTCTTCCCAATGTTCTATTATATATACTGAGCTAGAATGGCAATTATTGCCCAGACATATTTATCCGCCCAATGTACCGTTAGTGGTACTTTTTTTTATACTCATCGTACAACAACCGCATCTGCACATACCCCAAGTGGATCTTGCCGATGAAATGATCCGCCAATCTCCGATCACTGTCCAAACGAGATAAATACGCACCGCAAACTTCACACACCTGCAATTTCTGCTGCGAAAACTGCCCCACGTTTTCGGTGATGGTTTGTGCCTGCTCTGCGAGCTTCTCTCTGTCCTTCATTAGTGCCTCCAACTTCACATTCTCCTCCAATGCTTTCTGGATCTCATTGCATTTGCCCAAATACTTGATTTCCTGAGTCATGAGGCCGATTTTGCTGTCTAGTGCGTCCAACTGCTTTGTTACCTCGGCTATTTTCGCTTTTTCTTCTGGCGTGTGCTCCAACCGTCGAAGTGCAGTGGCAGTGGCAAAATCGATCTCGCTGATGTATTTCTGTAGGGTTTTGTAGTACTCGTACTCAATGTTGGGGAACTTCTCGCCCTTCTGTTTCGTGCGGTACTCATACTCGATCTTGTGCTTCTCAAGATGGAGCATGGGACACTTGCCAATATTAAGCTTGGTACCGGCGAGAAGATCGTGGGGACAATTTCCCACTAAAAACGCTTTGCAAACTCTGCTGCTGGTGAAATCCACATCTTTGCGTCTGACTTGAGGAGAGATGAGCGCTTCTTTGCCCATGAGCTGCTCCAAAAGCCTCCGTTGATCATCGGCCATGGTATAGTTCTTTCGTTTAGTTCATGCGATCAGCCAGCGAGAAGGCAGTAAACACCCGTACACCACGAATGCTTGGTGCGGTGGTTTCCAGTTCGATCCGTCAAAACATCGTGCACAGACCTGTCGAGCCATCGCTTCCCCAATGAACTTCCACTTAATCGGTGAATTCGATTGAAGTCCTGGATTTGTGTCGGAAGGATCATTGTACTACCATGCAGTACACCATGCAAAAGCACGTTTGATCCGCGCAGGCCCTTTGTGTCAACGTGGGTCGCAGACAAAAGTAGGATCTAGCGACATACGCAGTACTGTACATAGGCTTCGTTTTGGGCTTCCTGGCCATCAAGCGTGCTTCCTCGCGTCAAAAAGAAACCATAGCTCACAAACTCCATTCTCGAACTGATTTAATAATTGTCAAGCCCATATCTGAAAACGTGATACCATGAAGAAATACCAGCTTTTGGGAAGGAAAAAGGTGGTGACTCCTGTCATCAAGGCGCATTACCCACCTCTTCATCTACACTCTCTTCCCTACGAGATCTTGATCCAAATCTTTGACTATGTTACGGTACAGCTTCAGGATATCCTATCTCTTGCATTGGTGTGCCGCAAATTCAACAGCGTGGTGAACAAAACGTTTCTATACAACACACTCGAATTCCATTCGCCGGCCCAGTTCCTTCGCTTTTCCTATGCTCATTTGAGTCAGAAAACGTCACTTTCATTGAGATCAACCGGCCCAAGCTCGCGCATCAACTACATAAGGCTGATTACAATCATTAATCCGCCAGTGAATGAGACGGCTTCCAAGCTGACGCAGATTGCAGGCACTTACAACTTCGATTGCGTGAACGAAGGTCTTTCTTTGTACCAGAATTTCGTCGCTCAGCTAAAAACCCTAATGAATGAAGCGTACGGCCTAAAAGAGATCCGCATGCTTGATATTGCTCCCCAGTTTGCATTCCCCACTTCGGAAAACTCGTCCTTTTCTAGCATCAAGCAGCATTTCCGCACTCCAAAGCCCACTCGGTCGCTCACCAAGCTCGTACTCGGCACACAGTCAGGGTGGAACATTGCATTCAGGTTAAACCACATTCTGCTCTTTTTAGAGGTATTTGATCACATATCAGAGCTAAAGCTCAACAACTTCATTCTCAACGAATCGAAACTCGTGAGCGAAAGCCTCCCCAAGCCAGTAAATGTGGAATGTTTAGTGCTGAAGTCATGTATTTATACCGATTCCCGTAGACCGGGAAAAAAACACGAGTGTGCAGATTTGTTCGTTAAAACTACCTCGTTACTGTTGGAGCAGATCCGCAACGGCAGCGACTTGTCGTTGATAGACTTCATCAAGGTAAACAACCATTTGAGGCGTCTCAGCATTGATGTGAGCTCGCCAATATTTTATTTGTGTGATCCCAATGATCTATCGCTTAAGTTCGACTTTTCCAAATTTAACAACTTTTTCGAATTGGTATGTTCCGGACAAAAGGGTTATCAGGACTTAAAAGAAGTCATACTCACCAATTTTGACTTATTCAACAGCTATAGTCACGAACACGAGAAAAGCGCTTTAGCTTGCATCGAGGAAGAAGACGAAGACAATGAAGAAGAGCAGGTCTCAGGAGACCCGTGGGCAAAGAAGCCAAAAAACACGTTCGACGATTTTTTGGACTTTTTGTCTAAGGTTGAATATCTTACCATTGTCGTGAAGGAGGCACCCAAGGTAGTGCATACGTGTAAAAATTGTGGTTTCCGTGTGGAAGAGGATTCCAAGGCCATCTCCAGTCTACTTCACCACGAATGGGTCATCATATTGGCACCCATTCTCAAAAATCCATGTTGCTCTGTGACGATTTATGACCATGCATTAAACAGACTCTTCTCTAGAGCATCACTCAAGTGACTCGCTACTTACACCCTTGCATTAAAAATAAATAGACTAAATTAATCACTCGTAGAAAGTTTCAAAGTGCCCCGTGTGCAATTGATAACCAAATGATTCCAATAGAGAGAAGCAGTACAAAACTTCGAGTGAAAAGGGTGTGCCCTTCTAAAATTATATGTTAGTATTTCAAAAAAATCAACATGCAGCTAACGTACCACTGGCAGTAACCATTAAATACTTGGGTTTGAGGGCGGTCCAATTTGCATTGACGATTTCACGGGATTCAACAGTCCACAGGCTATGGTAAGAATTGCCTTTTACGTCGAGCACTTTGTAAGGTGACAGAAAATCTGCTGTACTTAACTCAACGTATCTTCCTTTCCTAACTTGAACCCCAGTGCGAATCAAATCTCCTGCCAAAGACTCAGGAATCCCGCTTGAAATGTCTAAATTGGAATATCTCTCCTGGCATCGAGGACTAGATCTAGGCTGTCTCTTTCTTCTTTCCGAGATGGACAGGCCCAGCGATGTCACTGTTTTTGCAACCGAGCTTAACTGATTCTTAAGCTGTAGAAAATCACCCAAGATTTGGACGTCTTTATTAGGCAAGATTTTGACTAAGCCATAATTATTCGGCTCTTCTGAGAATTCATACACAAGACCCCCACTGAAAGCCTGTTTCATTTCTTCCGAATAAATGGATTGTACCTCATCAAATCTTCTAGGCTGAACTTCATTACAGCCGTATCTACATCGTTAGTGAGCCTCCTCAAGAGAAATACGGTGACATACTCGGATAAAAAAACTGGGCGGGAATAGTCAATATAGTCGTCCACTAGAGTGTTGTAACCGCTGGTGTAAAAAGACTGGGTTCCACACCACTGGTAAGAATTGACTCCATAAAAGTCGACTGCTTCAGCAGGATCGTTTTCGACACACTCCAAATATTGAGAGAGTGAAACACGATACGCAAGATCATCAGCTGCAGAATAGCCAACGGGAATCTGTCGGTGTAAATTTTTCTGAATATATTGCTTGATATCCCGGACCAAAGCTTTAACGTAGACGGGAGAGTTTTTGGAGGACAACCTGTCGTTAATTATTTCATTTCCGGCAAAAAATGCCAAAGTGTTATTGTAACCAGAGAATTGGTCTACGACCTTAAAGACATTGCTCAAGTACTCCTCATTGTACGTGGTCCATGGTTCGTATCGATTGAGGTGGAAGTTAGGCAATGCAGAATTTACGTCCAACACCAAATAAACACCAGCAGATGCAAGAAGTGTCATGCAAGCATCATGATTGAGATGAGAATTAATAGAGTATACTCGAATAGTCTATGGTAAGTATCTCCTTTTGATGGGATAGAAAATATTACTCACGTTTATACCCAACTTTTGTAAGAGGGAAATATCACGAGCGCAAATTTTAGGATCAGATAAGGGATCGGAAATATCTGTAAAGCCAGATGATCCTCCTGGTTGATAATCTACGCCCTGAATGTAAAACTATTGGTAAGTCACGGCGCTTGTTTAGTGATTTTTGTGAACATACCAGGCTTCCGGTCACACTGTCAACAAAACTTTTTCCTTCTATCGAAATTGGATGAACATAAGCAGAAACTGTCGCTACGAGTGATATGGCTGCTAAAAGATACATATCAAGATTTTAATTGTCAGACAAAACACAAATCGCTAAGGAGGTGCGTGCAAAATTATGCGAACCACAAAATAACACAGGAAAATCACAAATTATCAAAAATTAAAAAAATTTCACACAGTCAGGATGAGGCAAACATTAAAAGCCAGAAAGGTGGATAAAACAAAAATGACCGAAAATCAAGTAGAAAGCATAAAAATTTTTGATTCGTAAATAATATATATACAGCAAATGCAAGCTTTCAACACTGCCTGTGTGGCGTAATGGTTAGCGCATTTGACTTCTAATCAAAAGATTCCGGGTTCGAGTCCCGGCATGGGTTCTACGCGGTTTTAGCTCAGTTGGGAGAGCGTCAGACTGAAGATCTGAAGGTCCTGTGTTCGATCCACAGAAATCGCATTTGTTTTTTGGAGGCCTTGATTCTACTTCATTTGCAGTGACTAGCCCAATGATATACACACGGTCGGAGACTAGGTTAAAATTATTTATTATTACATTTACAAACGATTGCGAAGTATCAAACTTCGATGTACTTCGAGACGGACACCATACCACGGTCAAGGTTAGCCCAGCTGACGTAACTGGGCGAATATTGCAACAACTCTCCGAAAGCAGGAACGCGCTCTTCAACCACTGGGTTTCCAGAATCGTCTTTTTCGCCCACAGCACCAATATCACTCCAGTAGCACTCTATGTTCAACCCCAACTTCTTAGTTCTGATCTTTTCAGTCATGGAGTTTTCCGCTTCCACAATTTCGGGAACCCATTGGAATCCTATATGATACAGCTTGTCCCAATCGAGTTTATTCAATTGAACTTGGCTGATACCATCCGAGTCCTTAAACACAAAGTTACCGTGAGAGTCTTTGGAAAAGCCTTCCGGGATTCCGGCACCAATGTAAGAGGATGTTTTGTTGTCGTAGGAGCTGCTGTTGTAGACGATGAATGTTTTCACTGGAGAACGGTTAGGCTCTTTCGAGTTGGACAACTTGACTACCGTGTCGGTCATATTGAAGTTAATCTTGCAGTTTCTGTTTTTAGGGGCGGAGATCTTGAGTTCGCCGGCTAATAACCCAAAAGGAGAGTCAGTGGATGTGGAAGAGTCCTTCAACACCTTGATTGGCAAGTAGTCAGTAAAGTTTTCGACACCTGAAACAAGATGAGGAATCAACAGCGACTCGTAGGAAAATGTCAGCATGCCGTCACCAATAGGCAGAATGTTCAAATCCTTCTTAGAGTGTTTGAGTGAGGGCATGTCCTCCAATACGTCCCTGACCAAGTCGATCAGGCGGGCATTCACATTGACCGTGTTAGTGGGCGGAACGGAGTTCAAGGATATTTTCTCCAAAAACCGCAATTTCAAAGGGTTCGCATTGTCAAAAGGCTCTGTGGTGCTAATCAAGAGCGCACCGGTCAGCACTGCCACCACCAAGATCAACACAAAGAAGCGATTCAATTTGAAAACGAAAGGCAAGAACGGCACAGACCACACCACCACAAAGAGCTGGATAACCTTGTAGATGAAAGCTTGCGACGCCAAAGACTCCTGTATCGACTTTGAGACCCCACTCAAGATGAGAGAACCCGAATTATAGATGAGGAAAGACGAAACAGGCACGGTAACAAGAAACTGTACTAGCCAGTCGTAGCTGAAGGACTTTGTTTCATGGAATTCACAAGAATCGGAAAAGCCCGACTGCAAAGACAAAGAGGAGGATGAAGGTGCAAGAGAGGCTTCTTCATGCGCACCATAGCTTCCATTGTCAGAGAAAATCAAAGGGCGGGACTCTTCGAGCGAGGGCTCGCGCTTTATGGAGCGTTTGAAGCACCATCCCAATAAGCCCAAAACGCAGGCGATGGCCTGGAGCGCAAAGAGGACAGGGATGTAGAGTTCACCGGTGTGGTCGTCACCGGGCTTGTTGTGGGAAAGCTTGACAGTGGACCACAACAACACGAGCCAGGTGAGGAAGGAGGTTTGGAGCAAGACGATCAACTTCTCGTCGTGGAGGTGGCCCTTGAAGGGTCTGAGGATGGCGTTGAGGCCGTTCAAGAAGACGTAGTTGAGCAAGAGGAAGAAGGAGAAGAGGGTGGCCACGAGAAGGCCGCCCGCGTTGTTGGGCAAGAGGGGGTTGACGGAAAGCACCACGACGTCGGTGGCGAGGCGCAAAACAAGCACGGAAGACACAAAGGACACGGGGAATTTCACGGCGTTGACAAAGTTGAGGTGCCAGCCCTTGTTGCCGCGCAAGATGAGCACGAGCAAGAGAAGCGCCACGACCGGCACGGCCACCAACAAGAGTATATTGGCAGACACGAGCTGGGAGACGGAGACGGCCACGAAGTAGTTCATGAAGGAGGTGTACAAGGCCAAGTCGCGGGAGGCCAGGCCCGCGGGCTCGGAGTCCAAGTCGATGGGGCGCGAAGCCACGTGGCGCACCACGTCCAAGGAGGAGGCCAACATGTGCCACAAGGACTTTTCGTTGACGTTGCGGATGTTGTCGCCGGTGGTGTGGTAGACGTCGCGCGGCTTGTAGAAGGCTAGGTCGAGGCCGCGGAGACCCGCGGCGGCGTAGACGGCGTAGTCGGTTTCGCTGTGGATGAGGCGGTTGTTGAAGCCCTGCTGGAACAAGGAGGTGGCGTAGGGGAAGCGCACGGAGCGGAAGAGCCGCACCACGCCGATGTCGGTGCCGCGGAACAAGACGGCCTTGCCGCCCGCGCCGGTGCCCTCCAAATTCAAGAAGTAGCCGATGGAGGCGAACCACGGGTGCTGCACAAACGCGGTGGCGCCGTACAAGCCGAACTCCTCGTTGTTGTTGAAGTTGAACACGAGCGTGCGCTCGGGCTGCTCGACCGCGTCACTGGTGTAGTACGCGAGCAAGCCGAGCATGGCCGCCACGCCCATGCCGTCGTCGGTGACGCCCTCGGAGGTGGGCACGGAGTCGAAGTGGGCGCTGATCAAGAGCGCCGGCAAGGCCGCGTTGGTGCCGTTGACGCGCGCCACCACGTTGTTGCTCTCGTAGTACAGCACCGAGTCGTGGGCCAAGTACTTGACGGCAAACATCACGGCCGCGGGGCCGGCGGGCGCGGTTTCCGAGTAGTTCTTGCGCGCCACGTATTGCGCCACCTGCGCCTCGAGGTAGTCGTGGATCTTGTCGTTTCCGTGGGAGGTGTAGGTGTGCTCGGTGCTGGCCACGTACTGGAGGGCGTCCCACAGCAGGTGCAACACCCGCTGCTCCAACGCATTCGTGGGCATGGCCACCGAGTACTGCAACAGGTTGTCCACTGCGGACAACACCACGGACGCAGCGAAAACTGCCGCCACCAAAAGCGTCAAGGAGGTTTTTCTGTAGCCAAAGACGGCGCGGAACAGGCGCACGAGCCAGCCGGCGGCACGCGGGCGGCGTGGGGGGCGGCGGGCGGCGCTGGACGAGGCCGATGGGAGGGTGCCCGGGGTGCTTGGCGGGGCCATGGGAAGAGGTGGGGTGGAGTGGAGGAACTGGGATGTGGGATGTAGCGGTGGGGGAGGTACTGGTGGGGGAGGGTGCTGGCGAGGGAGGTACTGGTGGGCTTATGGACACGTGCGGCGGTGGTGGAGTTATGTGAGTTTAAGGGCTTGGGTTTATTGGCTCGGGTTTATTGGGTAGGGTTTATTGGGGTAGGGTTTTAGTGGAAAGCAGGGTCGCTTTGGTGGGGTAATTAGTAGTCTGTGGTGGCGCTAAGTAGGGTAGTGTTTGGTGGGTTTGGGAGTGCTGTTTCGTGGGTTTTGGTGGTAGAAATAAAGGTAGCTATTTTGGTGAGCGGTTGGCAGGGGCCTTTGCATTGAAATTAGAATAGATATGGTGCTTGTCACGGGAAGACACAAGAGAGTTTCGAGCAATTGCACTCAGCATCGTCCGTGTGCACTCTGGCTCACAATCGGATCTGATATTAATCGGGCCACTTGGCATCTGAACTATCGTGAGCTGGACTTGTGGCTCTCTTTGTAGTGCCTATCGGGTGCTTTCAACCTCACCGTATCAAGCATAATTGATTGACAAAACTGATTGAAAGCCGGCTTCCGCCATGTAGAAGCACTTCATGTTATTAACTTACATTTAGGTATGGGTGAGGGAAGTGTCTCTTGTCGAACCAATGGACAGTACCCACGGGATATGATCACGAATATATTCACAAGCGTTCTATCCGAACTTGCCAATGCCACACAGGGGCGGATCCGAATACCTCATCACACCAAACAAAAGGAGCTTGTAACACTACTGGGACTTTCGGTAATACGTCTGGGTGCAAAAAGTGCATCGAAGGGCGCGAAGCAGATGACCGGCATCGTGGATGCGATCTAGATTTAGCTATCAGAGGGCATTCAAACATGCGAACTGGACAAAGATTCACCGAAGGTCTATGGCCACTATACACTGGTGTTGACCCGCATGCGCAATAATGTCGGCAACGAACCGAACGCATAGATGGAAGAGTTTTCGTGGCTAAGCTGGATGATCTACTACTTTGGTGCGGATTCGCTCATGGGGTAGTCAGTACAGAAAGTAACAGTATAGCAGTGAAGGCTGAACGATGGGTAAATCCGCACAGCCTCAACATATTTGAGGTGACCACTTTCAAAGCACTGACTACCGTCCTTTTGGCACACGAGACAAGCAATTATAGATAATCATTGATGGACAAACAACTAGGACATGCAACTGGGACAACTAGGACAGGCAACTATAGCCACATCTAGTATAAGCAGCCACAGAAAATCAACTATAGACAAATGGACAAGCAGCAATGGACAGAAAATGAAGATTATGGACGCCCCAATTATGCGATGAAGATGGTTTGTCTTTGCCCAGGCGTCGGATATTTCGCACCCAGTAACGGTGAGACATTTGCCTGTGTGGGAGTGCATCTCGCCGATGCATATTCTTGGAAAAGGTGGCACAGCCAAACTAGGACGAGGCACACCAATATGGACCCGGCAATTTGGAACGTGGCATGGATGCACGATCCACCAGTGTCTGCAGAGAAAAGACACAGCAGTAGAGTCAGTGGCGCAGACAAGCAAGAAGGGAACCCGAGGCAGAAGCCCACCGAGAAACGGGAACACACCCGGACCTCCCACGGCGCTATACCCAGCGCCCAGCGCCCAGTGTTCCACCTCCACCATGTCGTTTGCTCCCTTGAAAAACGACCTCATCTTGAGGGCCGCACGCGGCGAAAAGGTCGAGAGACCACCCATTTGGATCATGGTATGTGTTCCCGTGCCCTTTTTCGGCCCGACTAACCCCAGAGACAAGCAGGCAGATACTTGCCCGAGTACCACGAGGTCAAGGCCGGCAGAGACTTCTTCGAAACGTGCCACGACGCGGAAACCGCGGCGGCCATCACCATCCAGCCCATCGACCACTTCGACGGCCTCATTGACGCCGCCATCATCTTCAGCGACATTTTGGTGATCCCCCAGGCCATGGGCTTCGAGGTGCAGATGGTGGAGGGCAAGGGCCCCGTGTTTGTGGCGCCGTTGCGCACCCCGGACGACTTGGGCCGCGTCAACTTGAAGCCCGACGTGTTGCGCGAGCTCGACTGGGCGTTCAAGGCCATCACCTTGACCCGCACCAAGTTGAACGGCCGCGTGCCGTTGCTCGGCTTCTGCGGGGCGCCGTGGACCTTGCTCGTGTACATGACCGAGGGCCAGGGCTCCAAGATGTTCCGTTTTGCCAAGCAGTGGCTCTACGAGTACACCGCGGACGCGCACCGCTTGCTTCAGGCCACCACCGACGCCTGCGTGGAGTTTTTGGCCCAGCAGGTGGTGGCGGGCGCGCAGATGCTCCAGGTGTTCGAGTCCTGGGCCGGCGAGTTGGGGCCCCACGAGTTTGCCGAGTTCTGCTTGCCCTACTTGAAGCAGATCGCGCACAAGGTGCCTTTGCGCTTGAAGGAGTTGGGCCAGCAGCCCGTGCCGCTCACGGTGTTCGCCAAGGGCGCGTGGTACGCTTTGGACGACTTGTGCGACGCGGGCTACGACGCCGTGTCCTTGGACTGGCTCTACAAGCCGGAGGACGCAGTCAAGGTGGTCGACGGCCGCAGAATCACCTTGCAGGGCAACTTGGACCCGGGAATCATGTACGGCTCCGACGAGGTGATTTCCCAGAAGGTGGAGCAGATGATTGCCGGCTTTGGTGGCGGCAAGCAGAACTACATCATCAACTTTGGCCATGGCACCCATCCGTTCATGAAGCCGGAGAAGATCGAGCACTTTTTGAAGGAGTGCCACCGTTTCGGCTCGAAATAGGCCACAACGCTCCTTCGTGCTGTAAATAGACCTTGCCCAAACCCGAAAATCCAGACATTGTAGGCGTAGATTTGCGTGGCCCACCGGAGGCATGTCTTGCGATGCTTGGCAATGCACCACCCTCTACAACTGCAAAGTGGTGGTGGTTCTTCGAATGGCACTCGTCATCTTGAGTGTTCAAGAGCACCCCATTTGAGAGTTGAAAGCACTCCATTTGAGAGTCAAGAGCAGTCCATTGAGTATTCAAGAGCCTGGTATCCCAATACCACCATATCGTGAGTCTTACTGCCGATTGAAGCCGACCCGATGCCGGTTCCTGAATCGTTGAGCCTTACTTCTTTTATTGGTTTATTGATAATCGAAAAAATTAATGAAGATTCTTGTGATTCTCGAGACCATGCAAGTGATCTACGCGATCTCCACTGTTTCTGTAGTGATCCAATTCATCTCGCAAATCTTGTCCTATGAACATTTTGCGTACGTTACATCGAAGCTCCCCACGTATATGCTGCTACGATCCAAAATTTCGTGTGATAACTCATACAAATTCAAGCCGATCGCACATTTGCTCATTTTGAAAACAGAATTCGACAGAGCGAACGTAAGCATGGTCACAGAAGTAGTTGCTAATAGAGACCTTCTTTTTAATTACCCGAGTTTAATCACCCGAAAGGCAACAATTTAATCACCCGAAGGACAACAATTCAATTACCTGCAACGATTTAATTACCCGAACTGCAACAAAGCCAAACTCGCATCTTGCATGAGCATGAGTTATGCATGGAAATGAGTGCGAATTAAAGCAGATGGCAAATTGGATTGTTTGCCACTGGTGTGAGCATTGGGGCAAGTTAATGTAAAGCTTTCCAACGCGGCTTTAGCATAGCCGTATGGAACGGAAACTGCGCTACGGAAACTGCCGGCATGATCACATTGTCATGCGATCTGAAGAAAAGGCGGTCCCTAATCAGCGCCTGTTTCCTTCACTCTCAGCGAATCTCAACGATCATTAATCCGATATACCAGATACCCCAGAGATCGGAAGCCTGCTGAACCTGGAATCGCCACCTCCAGATGACACATTCATTGAAATTAGTGGTGTGTGCCACTATGTGGGTACTGTACATCAGTGGATGTTCTGCACGCCGCATCATGTATATAAACCGGCTACTTCACCACGGTACGACTACAGCAACCCTATAATTCAAGGCTAGCCACCTACAAGCCCAAACCAATGACGTCCAAAGACGAACTCTACATATATTCTCTCCGAGAAAACCTTTTGGCGTCCCTCGAGCCAGTGCAAGGCCAGATCCCCGTCGAAGCGGCCAAATCAGAAGCTCCATCACTTCCGACTCAGGTCAAGAGCCTCAGCGGATGCAATACGTGCGGTGTTTCGTTTTCCAACGAGATTTTACCCACAGAACGCCTGGCACACTTCAAGACCGATTTCCACCGTCTTAATGTGCGGCTCGTGGCTCGGAGCCAAAGTCCGTTAAGCGAGACTGAGTTTGAGAACCTAGTGGAAACGCAATCGGTGGAGAGCATTTCTGGTTCGGATGACACCGAAGACGAGGAATTGCCTGCGGTGCTTGAGCAGTTGGCGGTGGAGCCGAAAGACGACGAGAAGACAGAAAGCAACCACTCTCCGTTTGTGTTTCTCCGACTGCCGGCATTGGAGGCGCAAAAGGTTTACGGCGTTTACAAGGCTCTCTTCGATCCCCAGGAGGCGCCTGCAGGTGCGCTAGCGAAGCTTAAAACATTCAGCCAGGAGCCGTCCCGACTGGGCATCTCCGTCTTGCTCATGATTGGCGGAGGCCATTTTGCCGGTGCAGTGATCGGGCACGGGCAGAAGAACATCAAGGGCAACGCCAAGTCGCGCGAGTCCCGCCAGGAGCAGATGGTGCACGTGATCCACTCCAAGACGTTCCACCGCTACACCACCAGAAGGAAGCAGGGTGGGTCGCAGAGCGCGTCGGACAATGCGCGGGGAAAGGCCAACTCCGCGGGCTCAAGCATCCGGCGGTACAACGAGCAGGCGTTGCAGAAGGAGGTGAGAGAGCTCTTGGCGTCGTGGAAGGAGTATATTGCCAAAGCCGAGCACGTGTTCATCCGGGCCAATGGAGCGGCCAACCGAAAGATCTTGGTGGGCTATGAGGGCGCCGAGGTGGCTGCGGGCGACAAGCGGCTAAAGACTTTTCCTTTCACCACCAAAAGAGCCACGTTGTCGGAGGTGAAGAAGGCGTGGGCGCGGCTCACATACTTGACGGTTGTGGATGTGCCCGAGAAGCAGGAGAAGGCGAGTGCGCCGGCGGCGAAGAAGAAGAGCCCAACGCCGCAGCCGGAAATGAAACTGGCCAGTGATATCCACACCGAGGAGATCTGCGCGCTTGTAAAGAAGTCGCGGGTGCCACTTTTGACCAGCTACCTCAAGAAAAACGACCTCGATGCCGACTTTGCGTTCACGCCTGCAATCAAACACGCCAACGCGCCCACAGCCTTGCATTACGCGGCAGCACAGGGGATGCACCAGATGGTGCGGGTGTTGCTCGTGAACTTGAAGGCAGATCCGACGGTGCAAAACCTGTTTGGCAAGACCGCGGCGCAAGTGAGCTCCACAGCAGCAGCGAAAAGCGCTTTCCAGGTGGCCAGGGCGGCGCTTGGGGAGGACTTCTGCGACTGGGAGCTTGCTAAGGTGGGGCCAGCCAAAACGGCCGAGCAAATCGCACAGGAGCAGGAGGAAGTAGAGAACAAGCAAAAGGCTCTGACGAGAAAGTTAATTGAGGACGAGTTGGCGAAAAAGACGGAAATAGAGTTGGCGCAGCCGAAGTTTTCTTCTCACGGCCCGCTTGGAGGTAAAACCCAACCGATCCCGTCCACCAGTGGGCTCAGTGACGCGCAGAAGATGAGGCTCATGCGTGAACAAAGAGCTCGTGCAGCTGAGGCGAGAATGAAGCAAAAATAGACGCGCAAGATAGGGTTTTGTAGCTGATGATAAAGGCAGTAAAGACAGTATAAGTGGACTGCGCTTGGAAGACTTGAGAGCAATGCAACGTGGGGTAGTGGGGGTATACGAATACTCCTAATTAGTGATCCTACATTATGGAACATCAAGAAGGGTGAATTGTATCGCTTTATTTCGTTGAATCGCGTGAAATATGGCCTGACTACAGTAAGTGTAGTTAGAGCGACCCCGCAGAAGGAGTCAGCAAATTTAGTCAATCTAGTAAAGGATACAATAAATTTTCTCTCAAAAGCTGGCAATTCTATCACCAACACGTACGGCAGCTACTACAATGGAATAAGCAGAGAAATTCGGTGCGAGCAATAAGGTGCGCATCGTAATGGGTATTGCAAGGTCTGGTATTAGTGATTATGCTGCGTGAATCCTGAAAACTATCTGAACTATCTTATGCGATTTATGGGAAACAGATGATACTAGGAGACTATATAAACTTACCTCTGCTGAAGACAAAGTAGTGACAATTACCAACCTCCCTGGGTGCTGCCGATTGCTCGTCTCTAATTCTCCCTGGGTGCAGCCACCTCGTCTTTAATCCTTTCTGGGTGCAACTCATCTTTAACGTCACGCGGGGCAGGTTGATACTAGTGGCCTATCCGTGACAGAACTATTACCACAAGGACCTCACCCACTGTCATACATGCCAAAACCGCGACTGATTACCATCATCCACCTGTACCCCCTCGTAAACCATAATCTCACGTTTTTCGTAAAGTAAGTTCTGCATGCCCTCGCCAACCTAATTTCACTGTACCCCTTATTTAAAATCCACGAACCACACGGTAATGATGCACTGAAACACTTCAAACCTCGAAGAAAGCTAGCAGCAGCTTACGACCTCCAAAAGCCAATTTGATAGCCGCATGGCGCTCCTGAATACACGAGATTCTGTCAAGCAGACAATGGCTGCGAGCGGCGCGTCTGCAGCCCGCGGCGCGTCTGCACATTGAGAATTTTGCGAGTTTCGGGGATAACTAGGTTTGACGGGCATGACGGGAAAATTGGTGGCGGAATTAGCCGCGTGGCAAACGGGAGCGCAACGGACGCGGCAAGCACGCGCGAGGCGGAAGTACGGCGATAACGATCTCGGGCGCGGCAAATTGATACGGGCTCCGAATACGCCCTACAGGGCCTCCGAAGGCGGAATCCCGAATAAGTAGCACCGCACAGCCGGGCCAGTAAGCCAGTGAGTTGCGCTTGCCACTGCAATTTTGCGCGCGGGCGCAATTTTGCGCGCTGGCGGCATAAATGCGCTCCCGTCGGCCGTATTCCGCGTTGCCCGTCGGGGAAAAAAACTCCGTTAGCGCCGCGCGCTGCGCCGCGGCTAAACGGCAATATGGCGATGCGTTCCCGCGGGCCTATATAACCAGTGGAGTTGGCCAACTTCTCACCCAGTGACCCAGCATGGCAGAAAATCCTGCGGAAGAAAAAATCGCCCCAAAGAAATACATCGAGAGCGACGCCGGCGACGGCACAAAGAGAGAGGACATGTACCTCGAGGGCCGGGCGCTTCTACTCTGTTTCGTGTCGGTATACTCGTGCTTCTTCTTGTTTGCGTTGGACCAGACCATTGTGGCCACGCTATTGACCACCGTGGGTAACAAGTTCAATGCGTTTGACAAAATCGGCTGGTTGTCGGCCGGATTCCTTATCAGTATGTGTGTGTTGGTGTCGGTGTGGGGAAAGCTTGCGATCATCTTTGGGCGGAAATACGCCATGATGGCAGGCATCATTCTCTTTGAGGCCGGCTCGCTCATGTGTGCGCTTGCCAACAACATGAACGTTCTCATTGGCGGCAGAGTGTTGGCGGGCATAGGAGGCGGCGGAGTGCAGACTGTGACCTTCATTATCATCACCGAGGTGCTTCCGATGCACAAGCGGCCGTTGGGCATGGCCTTGGTGGCCACGGTGTTTGCGGTGGCGTCCGTTTTGGGCCCGTTGGTTGGTGGCGCGTTCACCTCCAACGTGTCGTGGAGATGGTGCTTCTACATCAACTTGCCCATCGGTGGCCTTGCCTTTGCCTTGTTTGCCGCCACGTTCAACCCGCCCAAGGCCAAGGGCAGCTTAAAGCAGAAGCTTTTGTTGATCGACTACCCCGGCGTGGTGCTTCTTTCCGGCGGCTTGGTGGTTTTCCTTCTCGCGTTGACGTTTGGCGCCAGCGCCCAGTACGCCTGGACCTCGGCCGCGGTGATTGCGTGCTTCGTGGTGGGCGGCGCGGTCACCATCCTTTACTTTGTGTGGAATTTCTGCTTCTCCAAGAACCCCATGTTCCCGTGGGAGGTGGTGCGCGTGATTCCGGTGGAGGCGGCGTCCATTGCGCTCTTTGGCGGCTTTGGCTTCTTCATGTCGGCAGTGTTGTACCTCTCGGTGTACTTCCAGGTGATCCACGACGCCAGCGCGTGGCGCTCGGGCGTGGACTTGCTCCCGCTCATCATCTCCGTGGTGATCACTTCGTTTTCCACCGGAATCCTCGTGAAGAAAACCCGCTTCGTCAAGCCGTTCGCGATCTTTGGCGCCTCCGTGGGCATGATCGGCTGCGGCTTGCTTGTGCTTCTCGAGGTGGACTCGCCAACGTCAAAGAAGATTGGCCTCTTGATCCCAGCAGGCGTGGGTATCGGTTCCCTCATGCAGTCGTGCATCATTGCCGGCCAGTTGGAGGCCCCCAAGGGCCCGGGCGGCGTGATCATGGCCACCACCTTGATCAACTTCTGCAGATCTTTCGGCGGTGCATTGTCGTCCAACTTGGCCGACGTGGTGTACTCCACCTCGTTTCTCAACCATGTGAAGCCGGCGCTTGCCAAGCAGCCCCAGGCGGTGATCAACGAGTTGGCCAATGTCGACATTGAGGCCTTGATCAACTCCACAGAAGCAATGGACCGGTTGTCGCTGGCGGCTCGGGCGTTTCTCAAGCTGCAGATGATGAAGGCTATCAGAGACACCTTTTACATGAACTTGGGCTTTGCCGCTCTCACTTTGATTGCGGTGATGTTTGTCACCAACAAGCGTTTGCCAGAGCACATCAAGCTCTCTAAGGAGGAGAAAGAAGCGGCTAAGAAAGAATCGGCAGAGAAGCAAGCCGCCTTGGAATTGGACGTTTCCAATAAGAACCAAACCGAAGAATTGAACGCCGTGTCGGACGACTCTTCGGCCATCAAATCCGAGCACTCACTTGTTGAGAAGTGATTGGAATGACACTCGGACCTTGAGATTGATAAAAATTAATAAATTAATGTAAATAGAGAGTACTGGGAATACAACAGCATAAACGGATTCAAAAGTATTTATACCATCATTAAAGGGAATACCATGTTGGGGAGGCCAGCGTGGTAGAGGTGATGTATTATGTTGAAAGAGTGACACAAACTGCTTGAAATAAATAGAGGCGAATGTTAATGGCCGATTTGCATGTAGCGAGTGAATGCAAAGTATACACCAAATATGTACAGAGAAAGAAATATAAATAATCGGCATGTCAATTACCTTGGGCTAGTAGGTTTTCACCCCCTGTTTAAACACTGCTCGGTTCTGGGTGATTGACATGCGTGAAGACGTACGTGATAGCCCTTTCGGCCTTCATTCGAGTCATAAGCGTGTTAAGAATTTCATCGCCCGTGTCCATTGCAATCTCGAACACGTCGGGATCAAAATGCTTGTAGTTGGAAAGCGCCGTACGCATTACCTGCTTTTTGGCTGCACTTGTGTGATCTGTTTCTTTGAATTCTAAGGCGCTCATCCATCCAGAAGATGGAAGTTCCTCGTCTTCTTGAGTGTCGCCAAGCTGCGAATTGCCACCGGAGGGGTCAGCATACTGCGATAAATCAATATGTTCGCCGGTACCGTCGCAGTCACAGTCGATCAAATCGTGCGTGTTGCAATCGGTGTCGACAACGGTGAACAAATCCTTTAGATCGTCGAAATCGAAAATATTCAGCGCCGATCCTGCTTTTTCATCCAAAAACATGTCGCTCAAGTTGTTTTTCATCAATTGCCGTTGGAATATCTTTTCATCAATAGCTCCGGTAGTAAATAGCCGGTAAATAAACACAGGCTTGCTTTGACCGTATCGATGCACTCGAGCCATCGCTTGAAGATCCACCAGTGGATTCCAATCGTTGTCAAAAAGAATTAAACGGGATGCACCCACCAAATTGAGGCCCACCCCGCCGGCCTTCGCTGAAAGAAGAAAGACTTTGAACGTGGAACATTTGTTGAATTCACGAACAAGCTGGTCACGAGATTTCCCAGGGGTTGATCCGTCGAGGCGGCAATATTGGTGATTCAATTTCAGAAGCACGCTTTCTAAAAGATCTAATGTCTGCGCGTAGTTTGACACCAACACCACCTTCTCGCCCACCGCATGAAATTCAAGAAGGAGTGGGACAAGGACATTGATCTTACTGCCGGTAGTTTTCGAAGAAAGAGGGAGTGATGCAAATTCCGTACCTTTTATGAATGAGGAAAATAGCAGGTCATCGTGCAATAATGAAGGTGAGTTGCAGATCTTGCGAAACAAAAGGATCATCGAAAGTACATCCTTTGATTCCGACTTTAGCACGCTATTGAACCGCGCGGATTTCACCACCGTTTGAAAGAGTGATTTCTGGAGCGCTGTTGGGGCACAAAAAACTATGACATCTGTTTTCGTTGGAAGAGAGTTACTGATCACCGCCTTGGTTCGGCGAAGGATAAAGGATTTCGTCAAGCCAATCAATTCGGCCGACTTCTTTTCACCCTCGCTTATAGTATGAGGATCCCGGCAGTTGACATCGCGGGCCCGCAAAATAGGGCGGAGGTAATTCTTCTGGAATTCTGCGGCACTCCCCATGATTCCTGGATTTATAAAATTGATGATGGTGAAAAACTCATTCAAGTCATTCTGAATAGGAGTGCCCGTAAGTATCAACCTCCTCTGCACCTGCAATCCCAGTAATACCTTGAACACACGGTTGGCACTACTCTTGAGCCGATGCCCCTCGTCACATACTAAAAGATCTAGACTAAGGGAGCTCAATTCTTTGGAGCACGACAAGGCCTTTTCGTAGCTTATCACTAGTATCTGGTATACGTTGTTTTTTCCGAAATTGATGATGTCTTCTTTTTCCCTGGCTGCAGAAGTTTGCTTGTTATTCAAGCAAAGGACGCCCACGCGATAGGTACCCAACCACTTGATGAATTCGCGGCGCCAGTTGTCTATGAGAGAGACGGGACAGCAGATCACCACCTTTGACGCAACTTTTTTCGTTTCCCGAAATGGGCTTTGTTTGAGCAAGGTCCAGATGACTGAAATCGTCATGAGGGTTTTGCCTAGGCCCATTTCGTCTGCCAAAAGTGCACCAAAGTAGTTCGGCTGCTGGAATCCCAAAAGGCAAGAATAGACGAAAGCCACACCCTCCCGCTGGTGCGGCTGAAGGTGCTGTGTAAGAATTGGGTCCACTTCCACAGCTCTTTCGCCTGGAATATTCGCGCTGGGGAGTATTAGGCGGCGCCGCAGAGGTTGTGCTTCTGTCAGACCATTTGAGGGTGGATTGGAGATGCTTTTGTGCAAACTTACTGGCGTTGCGTAAATTTTTGGGGATTCCACTGGTTGTGTTTCCTTTTGGGTTTGCTTTGGGTCTGTCTCCCTCGGGTCTGTCTCCCTCGGGTCTGTCTCCCTCGGGTCTGTATCTCTCGGGTCTGTATTCCTCAAACCCATTTGTCGCGAGGCCAATTGCACCCCCAGCGAATTGCAATGAAGCTCAGTTGTGGCCAGCCCCCGCGCATGGTCTAGGTCTCTGTATTTCTGAGGCAGAGACGAGATTTGGGAGGCTTCACCGGCCAGGCATAGTTCGTCTTTGGTGGTTTCACAATCAATCTCCGCCTCGTACGCGCCAAACCGTAGAAGCCCCTCTGTTTCGGTGCTCTTGCACCTGCCCACGGGCCGAAACAAGCCCTTCAGCTCAATTTTTAAAACACACCCGCTTTCGGTGACCACAACACACCCGTCGCCCTCCCACGGCTTGTGCTTCCGGTTGGACCGTTTGCGCCACTGTGCAGTGAAGTAGCGGGCGGGAACCTTGGGTCTTTTGGTGTCTGGCTCCGGCTGCAGCCGAGTCACATTGTGCAACGGAGGTGTTTCCCCTCTTTTCGAAGGTTTGTTCGAGTGCAGCGGAGGGTTTTCCGCATGGTTATCTCTCGCCGAAAGTGGAGGATCGGAATGTAGTGGGGAGTCGCTGTGTGGTTGGCTTGTGTTGAAATCACCACGCGTTGAGGTGAGCAAACGCTTCTGGGGTCTGCGAGTTCCGAGGCGGCGGGAGGAGGGTTCCGGTGCCACTTCGGAAGCCGGTGCTAATTCGGAAGCGGAATCGGCGGCAACAAAAAGCGTTTTTTCCGCCGCTTCTTTTCGAACTAGACGCGGCGGCTTGAACTGGGCATTGCGGTACATAACGCGACGCGAAGTGTGTCGCGCCACTCATACAAATATAGTGTTCTACAAATACAGTCAAATACAGTGTCGACAAATACAGTCAAATACAGTGTCGACAAATACAGTCAAATACAGTGTCGACAAATACAGTCAAATACAGTGTCGACAAATACAGTCAAATACAGTGTCGACAAATACAGTCAAATACAGTGTCGACAAATACAGTCAAATACAGTGTCGACAAATACAGTCTACAAATGAAGCGGATATACAAATAAAGCGCTTATAAAAGTTCTCGTGAGAAATGCGAGAGAAAAGCGCCCGTCCGAAAGGATTTGCCTCGGCTGATCCGTAGTACTAGGAGGCGCCATACCTCTAAATAGGTCCACAGGCTTTTGCCCGCGTCCGTCTTTCTCCTACAACCAGGTAGTATTATGTTATATTCCCAATCTAGTATACATAGCGCCGCATTAAAGTTCCACGTCGGTTCCCGTCAAGTAGTAGTATCCTCTTCCGAAAATAAACGGCAAGTATGTTGGCACACTGTACACCGCGTAGACAATGAAACTAACAAACGACACGAGGAATGCATGCAACCAGATGCGCTCGACATTGGTCAACATGTAGAACGGAAAGTGGTGGTAGTAGAAGTCCCACACTTTCCGGGGCAATGACCTTTTGTCGTGAATCACTTTCTTTTGGGACATTGGGGTGGTTCGGAAGGTGGGTTGCGCGAAGAAAAGGGGACCGCGCGGTCACGTGACCGGCAAAACCGGCCTTTGGGTCGGGGGAGACGAGGGAACAGGGAAATGCCACGAGGGGATAATTCACAGAGCTGAAAGATCTAGAAGCTATCCGGAACCACGGCTCGAAATCGAGCGGTGCAAAGGTTCGAGTGCAAATGTGCATTCCTTTTAGTGCGGACGCAGCTTTCTCAACGGAAGCTTTTTCGCGCAGTGCGAAGAAACAGTTAGTAGCAAGTCAAGAATTGATGTAGAGCAAGTGAAAGAGTCGTTCTTCCACCATACACAAGCTGCACCGAAGCGAATGGGAGGGGCAGGATGATTCGAATAAAGAAGCTTGACATGAATTCAAGATTTCACAGACCAGTCCGCTCATACGGCAGTAGCTCGTCCAAGGTTTAGCTCACAGCCAAAGGGCATACGATCTCGGGCCAGCCGGGCGGTGAGCGCTCCACATCTACAGTAGAACGTTCCTGCGTACAAAGCCCACCGGATCCCCGCCAGTGCACCACGACCAGTCTTCCCCGTCCCGCAAGAGTGACAAGAGCACTTTGCGGACTTGATACCGGGGGCGCTTCACGTGGCACTGGAACCAAATCGTGGAGGAGATCGTTGGTGCACGACCTGTACACCACCATCGCGAAGCGCGAAACATCAACTCCATCGCCCCAACCATGACTTCTTCCGACATCGCGCTACTCAAGAAAGCGTTGATTGCGCAGAATCCCGCGGTGGTGGATGAGACGTTTTGCAGCCATTTCCGCTTTCTCGTGGAGCGGTTGAACCTGGGCGAGGGCTTAGGACTGGACACAGTGCTCGTGGTGGATACGCTATCGATCTGGCTCCTTCGGGCGGGTACAAAAGGCCGAGCAAAGACTCACCCGGCCACGCGAAGTGCGGCACCGGAAATCAGCACCAAGCGCCCGGCTCCCCTCGAAGGGGCGCCCGAGGCAAAGCCTGGCGACGGGGCGGCTGAAGACCTTGACGGGGCGGCTGAAGACCTTGACGGGGCGGCTAAAAACCTTGACGGGGCGGCCGAAACGCTAACGGGGGGCGCGAGCGCCAGGTCGACCGAAAATACGGCTGGCGCGACCGCAAACGGCGCGGCAAACGCAGCCCTCGGCGCGCTCGACCCCGCGCTCCTCACCCGTGCCTTCATCTTCGCATGCGACCACGCCCACGCGTCGGGAAAACTCGCCAACGCCATGGCCACGTTGCTCGTGCGCCTCGTGGCGTTTGCCGCCCGCACAAAGCCCCTGCTTCTCCCCACGTGGCTCGAATCTGCATTGGCGCTGCCGCCCGCCCACAAGAGCTACTTTGCCGTGGTGGAGACGTTGGTGCGTGAACTGCCGCAGGCGCGCGCCCGCGTGGTCCGCTCCGACTTTGGCCGCCAGTGCGTGGACGCCATGGCGCGCAGCGCCGTCGCACATGGCGCGGCGCGCGCGGCGGGCGCGGTGTTTTCGGGCGCCGACGCCCCCTGCGCGCTTGCCTTCTGGGCGCCGCTCGTGGCCCGCGGCTTGCACACGCCCGCCACCCGCGCAAACACCGCGGCCCTCATTCTCCCGGCGATCTTCAAGCCGTGGCCCCACCGCTTCGCCGACTGGGCTAAAACCTTGGACGCCCGCGACCCGCGCGTGTTATTGGAGGTTCTTCGCGCAGGGCACACCGTGGACCCCCACTTCGACCCGGTCGCCGCCGGCTTGCTCGCCCGGGACGAGCTCGTGGCGTTTCTCGGCCACGCCGACGCTCTGGTCCGGCTTGCGGCGCTCTCGGTGGCCGTGGTCGGCGTGCGTGCCTCTCAGCCGCCGCCTGCGTCCGCTCTTGTCGTTGTTGGCGACCATGCCGTTCTCGGGGCGCTCTTGCGGTACTGCGAGAGCCCGGAGTCCCGATCGTCGCTAGTGGCCTCGCTCCGCAAGCCGTTGGTGGCCTTCAAGGACTACCTTGCCCGCGTCTCTAAGCTTAGCCAGGAAGAGCAGGAGCGCTCGTCCGCGCCCGCGGTGGCGTCGACCCTCGCGAGCTTTAAGTGCCACATAGACGGCCTTCTCATCCCGGACTCGTGCTACTCCCAGCTCGTGCTCGCGTTCGAATTCCTCGAGATTCTCGTGGATAACGGCTTGGACGGCATCGCGCGCTCCGCGTCCAAGCCATTTTACGTCTTCCCCCTCTTCGACTCGGCCCTTGTCGGTACCCTCCTACGCTTCTCCTCGAGCAACTACGAGGACATCCGCAAACGGGCCAGCGCTCTTCTCGCCAAGGCACCTTTTGACACATTCAATGCAACCTTCCAGGCCCTGCCTCCGCAGATGGTCCTGAACTCCATCCAGCTTCTCAGCTCGCTCAAAGGCCGCCAGAGCGATGCCGCGGCGCAGTTGTTTCTGACCGCTGCACTTGTATACCAGTCGAACGATGACTACGCTAGCTTCTTCGACATCACCAACCGCCTAGTCCAAAGCTTGAATGCCACCATTGGCGCGGGGGGTGCGTCGCACGGCTACTTCACCACGCTTGCACTCATTTTCCAGTCATTGAAACCGGAGACACTTCTGCGCCACAAAGACTACTTCAGCTCTATAATTGTTTCGTTGCTACAAACGATTCGCCAAATATGGGAAACTTGTAAATATCACATTTCCTTGGCCCCTTCCCAGGCTGATCAGCTCGGCGATACCGAGTCATGGAGACTAATCAAGGAGTCCAGCATTCTCCTACGCGTCGTCATAACATTGAACCATGCGAACAGCTGGATCTTTTTCGACCAGGACCAATTTCTCGTCCTGTGTGACATGATCATCAGTCAGCTTACCCATGTAACGCACCGCGGTGCATTTCTGGCAATATTCCCCACTTTTGTCCAAGCCTGTGAAGTGTGTTTAGACTCCTCCCTATCCGACAAACCTTACTTGTGGCTTTTAGCTAACATCAATCTCTTGGAGACAAAGGAGCAGTTAGTATCCCGACGTTCTGCGGGCTTGCCGTATTTGGTCACGGGAATTTTAGAGGCGGTAGTCTCGGATGAGAAGAGATTATCAGAGTATATCCGCGTCACTTTCCGTGAGCTCATGCGTATCGCCACCATCGATTACTCTGTCAATGAGGATGAAAAAATGGATATTCCGCAAGTCCACGCTTTTAATTGCATGAAACACATCTTCAATGACTCCACCTTAGGAAATTTGGCTTCACCATTCACGAATGACGCCCTACATCTCTCATTGAACTACTTGGATCACGATTCATGGGCCATCAAGAATAGTGCTGTCATGTTGTTCACCTCCTTGCAAAGTAAACTATTTGGCTCTAGCGCCCTGAGTGACGCGTTATCTAGTACCAATGCAGCATTCTTTTTCAAAAAATTTCCAGGAATCAAAAATATTTTGATGGAAAAGTTAGACGCAGCCTTTTCGCATGAATCTGTCAACTTGATCATTCCAATATTAGCAATCTTGTCCCGTTTGCTGACATTTTCTCCTTCTGATGACAGCCTCGAAATCTTTGTGGTTACACTCAGTCATAAATTCTTACAGCATCGCCTGTGGAAAGTGCGTGAGATGAGCGCAACACTGTTGAGTAGAATGTTACATGAATCGAAGCTCGTTGAATTTGCATTAGGTCTACTTTCCCAAGCACAATTTTCTACCGAAAATAACGCAACACATGGCTATTTGCTTTGTGCCAAAGAATGTATGGAAAGAGTCTCATCCAGCAATGGTGACTGCGTTTCACTTCTAAACGTGGCTTGCGTGCAATTAGAGCAAGCCATATCAGCAAGGACTACTCCATGGACTGTTTTGTCGGCATATTTGCTGATTTTGTCATTGTCAAGTGAATACCCCCTCGAAATTGCGAAAATATTGGAATCTAAGGTTCTTTATGAGATTGAACGGCTGAAATTGGAAACCTATCCGAACGGATCAAAGCAATTGTTCTTGGCTAGCGCAACAACTTACGTATTGAAATCCTTAGCCGAATTTCATGACGAAAGAATTTTGCAATTCACAAAAGCGTGCTTACTGGCAACAGCATTACATGAGGTCCAGATGAGCTGCGCAAATTTTTGGTGTCGGCATCCGTCTTCGCCTGAAAAGAATACGGAAATAAAGTCACTTCTTGTGAGGCTCATCAATGGTCTTGAAACCTGGTCGCCAGTAAAGTCAACCTTTTTACAGCTCATCATTTCTTTAGGATGCTCGACTCCGGAAGCCATTGTTCCTGAGCCATCGTGGTCTGATGAGATGATAGAAAAATGGATGATAATCACTGCCGATACTGAAGACACTCTTGGAGTTTCGTGGTTCGTCCAATCGGTTTTGGCTTACGCTGAAGATCTGCAGCCCGAGGAGAAGATTGAGCTTGCTGTTAGAGCTGCTAGCAGGTTTCTTACTTTTAACGAAAAAGTTGTATCCGCTGATGTGGCCAAGATCCAGTTTGTTCTCTTCCGCAAACTTTCTGCTGACAGCGACAGCATCAGACAGCTTAGTGCAAAAATTCTCGAGCAATTGCTCGGAGAATCCGATCTTTGCCCCGTGCTTGTTGGACAAAAATTTCTTGCGCAATTCATCCCAAAGTTTGGCCATCTTGCCGTTTCGATTTTGACCGAACATATTTTCACACTAGTCAACAATTTAAATGATGCGATTAGTGAAATGCAAAGCGACTTGTTTGATATTGAGAGAACGAACCTTTTTATCAATGAAGTGCCTTTTCATAAATCTCTAGTTCTGGCCATTCTTCCCTTTCTTGACGTTGGGTCTCGAGAAAGCCAAATATTTGAGCAATGCGCGGTGCAAGAAATTCAAAATTTAGCGCATTTCGTTTCGACACATCCTCAATTGGTTCAAACCTGGTCTTTCAACGTCCATGTTGACACAGCTATAAGAAAAGTTATGAATTACAGTGGCTTGAGCATCGAATCTATTCGGGTTAAATCTGAACTAGATGATTTGCATTCATTCTTGACGGGCTTAGGCTACCCTATTCTGACGTGATTATTGAAATCTTCGTTTCACCTTGCATGCCCACTATCGTGGGTAAAGAAGTTTGTAACTATATTTACGGACGAATTTAATTAATGAGATCAATGACAATTTGTAAGAGGCACCATCAAACGAATATTTGTTACCGCGGCATCTGTATGCCCTGATTTGCATCCATCGTTTAGTTGGCCGGGTAACAGCGCGCGAAAATATAAAAAGACTGCTTTGCCTAAATTAAAATTAAACAGTACCTATTTTTTAGCTGGTATGTGACAACACCTATGTGTATGATGATGAATTATTATCAACGAATTTCTTCACCTGAATAACCGTGTGGATTAACTATAATATCAGAGCTTTTTAACCCTGACATACACTCATTTCTTTTTTGAAGTTAATTACTAACATATAAGGTTTTCCATTTTCCACCGAACAATTTCGTAGGACTACTGTATTGTGGTAATAGTTCACGCCTTTGAGGCTATTTCTACTTTGAATTAGAACGCATAGAGTCGAACCCTGTATTGTATTTCGGCAAGCACTCTTGCTTACACAGTGTACGAATCTTTGATTATCCGGTATACGGTACATCATCGGCCATCTTCCAATCCATCTCATTCCTTCTACACCATGTCTGAGTTCCCAGTGGTGTGTAACCTGTGCTTGGGTGACCGGGAACATGTTAAGATGGTTCGCCAGCAGGCTGGTGAAGAATGCAAGCTTTGTACCCGGCCCTTCACGGTATTCCGGTGGAATATACTGCAAGAACTGAAACAACTGAAGAAGACAATTCTATGCACAACGTGCTCCCAGAGCAGAAACTGCTGCCAATCGTGTATGATGGATGTGACATATGGAATCCCTTTACAACTTCGAGATGCTGCGTTGAAAATGGCTGGAATTCCCAATGAGTTTGCCGCAACCTCTTCCACGCTGAATAGAGAGGTAAAGGCGATCATGGCGGACAAACTCGAGTCAAATCAGAAGAATGCACATTTAGATATAGAGAAGCAACGTGAAAAGGCAAAGCAAGTCCTCGAAATTCTTGCGGCAAAACTTTCGGACAGACCGCTAGAGCCCAAATCGACCAAACTGAAACCTAACGAAGTGGGAAATCGCGAGGTGACCAAAATTGTGGGGAAGCTTCCCTTTAGCGGAACATTGGAAATTCCGGAGGATTCCTCTGTCAAGTCGTTCTTCATTTTCGGGTTCAGTCCGGACATGCCACAATACGTCATCACGTCCTTTTGCGAAAAGTTTGGCAGTTTGAGTGTGGTGAAGGTGGTGCATCGCGCCCGCTGTGCATTTGTGACGTTTCTGAAAAGAACATCGGCCGAAGAATTTGCACTTCATGTGGTCAACAAAAAACTCAGCCGCAACGACTCCACCGCGGGACTCATCATTCTCGAAAACAACCCAGTGAGAATTGCATGGGGAAATCCCAGGCCATTGGGGACCACCAACGACCAGCATAACAAGATCGGGTTGGTAGTGACGAAAGTGATGCAGCAGTTGGCCGATAAAGATAGCGGTGAGAAAACGAAGAGAAAAACGCCCGTGCAGAAGCTGTACAAGGCCGCCAACGAGGACGTTGAATTGTAAGACCAGACTTTGGAGCCAAAGTCATGGGGACAGGGTACAGGCACAGTAATAGAATCATCAAGAAATACAATCACCCATTCTTACAGTTCAGTGGATACCCGCTGTATGCGTAGCACCAATCAACGGACCAATTGATTACTCATTACTCTCTCTTGGAATACAATGCTGTTGCCCACTCAATGTGCTACATAGTTTCAAAATATTATATTTATCGATTTCCACAGATACCAATTATGATTTTCACATCCTACGCGCGACTCCATAATAATGCGCACCTACCACTTCAACATTTTCCCATTCTCGTGCCATGTCTGAAGTGGCTATCCTCGTGTATCTAACGATCGTTCTGCTTCCAATCCTCGCTATTCTGCTTCGGCTCCTTGGCATTCTTCCGTGCTTTGAATCGCGGTCTACGAAATCCCCGCTCACACTTTCGGGTTCCATTATGATTCTTCTTGGGTCTGGAGGTCATACGGGCGAGATGCTACGCATGCTTGCACCCGTGCCTCTTCATACGTGCTCCCGGACGTGGGTGGTGTCCTCTGGCGACTCCACGTCTCTTGAGAAAGCCAAAAAATATGAAGAATCGCTAGGCTCAGGCAGCTCTCAGTATATGCAATTGCCTAGGGCCCGCAGGGTCGGCGAGCCGCTATTTCTGTCTCTTTGCAGTACTTTGGTATCTCTAGCTGCCACTGCCGGTCAGATTTGGAAGTTGGGAGCGCCTGATGTGCTTTTGGTCAACGGACCAGGCACGTGCGTGGTATTGGCATATGTGATGTTTTTCATGAAGTTTGTGGGGTTGGCTCGTACGCGGATTATATACGTCGAGTCTTTGGCCCGTGTTAATAGGCTTAGTGTTAGCGGCCGGTTGGTATTGCCCGTGGCGAATCGTTTCATTGTGCAGTGGAAACCTTTAGCCGAGGCATACCACAGAGCGGAATATCACGGAATCCTTGTTTGAGAGAAATCAAGTTGAAAGAGGCCAAAAAGGTTTATCCGAACGTTGCATTTCCTTAGACGAGAAACGAGGCCATGTGAGCTCAAAGATTTGATAATACTAACATTCATGTGAGCTCACGGATCTGTTAACACTACCATTCATTTCAGTTGCCGCACTCGAAGCGCAATTGAAGCTGTTATAATGATATTGAACTAAACTAAAATCTTGTCTCGACATCAGGGCTCCCTGAGTGTATAACCAAATATATTGCGGCATCATGGGCTAACAATGGTCTTCCAACTCCACTTTAGAGAGCCTGCTCACTAGGTGAACAATTTGCTATGTTATTTCATGGCTCTGCAGCTTTAGGCTTTTTAAACATTCCCTCAAAAAGTCACTCACTTGGTAGTGCGCCTCGGTTGAGCACTCATTCTGCTCTGATTCTTGCTTCGAAAATTTCACAACTCTTACGAAAAAACTCACTTGCGAAATAACAGGAGTTTAATTTGTAATTCATCAAGGCCCAACTAAGTGGATTGAGCGGTTATCAGCTTACCAGCCCCAGTATTTGCGACAGGTCTCTCAACACTTTGTCTTGCATCACTCCAATTACGTTCGCACCACAAATTTCGCACCCAACCATCGTCTGCATCATGTCTTTTGACGGAATAGTGACAGAATTCCCGTTCTTGGGTGTAGACCGGTTCAACACTTCTGCGTGCGTATTTTTGCTCACCCACTGCCACCAAGACCATTTGGTGGGTCTTTTCAACCGTTCATTTGTGGGCGTGGTGTATTGCACACCCGAAACACGTCTTCTCTTAGCATCTTTGACAGATAACGCGTCTGTTCTTACCCGTATCAAGCCAGTGGATTACAACAAACCTTTAGAAATTGAGCTTCCGCCCCAAATCCAACAAGTTTACGGGAATATTAGAGTCACCTTGCTTCACGCGTATCATTGCCTAGGTGCATGCATGTTTCTCGTAGAGGGAGAAATGGGCGGCTCTGTTCTTTGCACCGGCGATCTCCGAGCGGAAAAATGGTGGGTTGATGGGCTTAGCCTGCTGCCGCAGTTGGCGCCGTATTTGGCGGGTTTCAAAACCCTTGATAACATCTATCTCGACACAACGTTTGGATATCGGGGAGAACCGTACATCGAGATGCCACCGAACAATCTGGGAATATACGCTGCCATTGGCTTGCTTAAGAAGTATCCAATGGATGATCCAGAGATCAACTATTGCTTTCGAGACACAGTACTTGGTTTCGATCAAGCGTGGGCATTCATTGTGAGCTACTTTGGGGCGGCTTTAGAAGTTTCCGGAAAGAAGCTCAGTGATGTAATCGATTTGGTGGCTAAACATGACCCAATAAACGGACCCATACTTTCCCAGGCAATGGCAAATAGCAAAAAGTCTCCTTTTGGACCAGCATTTCCACGTTTCAGAGCAGGAAAGAAGGAAACTTTGCAAACAACAGTGCATATTGTTCAATGCATAGACTTCAATATCATGGATCTAGTCGGTGCTTCTTATCCCCTTCCTTTGGAAACTTTATCTGAAGCAGAAAAATTGCTGACTACAAACCCGACGCGTGTGACCACATTGGGAAATTCTTTCGTCAAGCTTCGAGATCGATTATGGATTTTACCTAAAGGCGGCGAATATCTCCTTCCAGCTGAAATTAAACTCGTCTTTTCCAGACATTCATCCTACTCTGAGTGTGCTTATTTTGTATCTCGCTTGAAACCACGGCAAGTTTATCCTTGCTGGTCTAATCTGAAAGCATGGGCTAATGGATTTAGCATGAGCAGACTTTTTGGAAAATACTGCTCTGGCTCTTCGTTTGTTTACGATAATAAGATGACTAGAGAATTTGGAAGCATGGCCGAAATTCACAGCGGAAAGCCAGTCACAACAATTGATCGTTGGAATTCGGCGGAGTGTGAAAACGAAAGAGAATTTGTGGAGAAAGTTTTGGACGCAAAGACAAACCATAAAGCAAAGGGTGCTTTGATTAATATTAGGAAAGTTGCGAAAGTTGCAGTTTTCACCAAAAAGCGCATTTTGCATCTCGAGGACCCAGGAGACAGTAAGGGAACAAAAAAGCAAGCACAAGCTTTGAGTTTGGACAACCTTTCCCGTGGTAACGCAAAGTCGGTGAAAGCTTTCATTGAGGCGCAACAGCAGCTATACTACAGAAAGCACAATCTCCCCCAGTATGAGCGAGATTTTGAGCACCCAATGTACCATAATGCCTTTGGTTCAGGTGTTGGAGGAACCAGTGAAGTTGATTCACAAAGCAGCGATAGCTCCCTTGATTTGGAGAAAATGGGCAGAAAAAGACATACATCCTTCTCAGAACTGTCTACATCAAGTGAGAAGGATTCGACGATCATAGGTTGCACAAAAGATTGGGAAACTAACCTTCTGAAGCATGAAAATGTCTCTCAAAACAGGGCTCACTCGTCTGAATCTCAATCAGAGCTGAGGGCCTTCAAAACTGTAGTTTGGAATCATCCACACATTGTACATGAAGCCAAAATCGCAAGTGCTCGGAGCAACTCAAGCTTCGATGCTCTGCTTCGCCAGAACTATCCTTGCAAGCGGAAAGGCCAACTCGAAATCCGTGAACTAATGCTTTCTTCATTTGTGGCCTCGTCAAATTCGATTGAAGACTCCATCATAATTCATAGAAAGCGTTTGGTAGAAGAATGCTGAACTGAAATCGTCCAGCAAGACTCGTCCTTTGGGATTTCCAATATCTCGTAGGCATAAATCGCGGTTCTTTACGGTTTTTCATAAAATTACTTTTCTTATATTCTATACTACAGTGGCCCCCAGGACCGGGTAATACCCATGCAATAGACGGAATAATTCCGCCCGAAGACAAGACCTCGTTTCGGCTCAATATCTCCACCAAATTTGCCGCTCGCTAGTTTTCTCTCCACTGGTGAGAGCATTTGGTACACTTGTAAAAAGTGGTCATAGGCTCATCCGCAGAACGAATTTGCAACTGGAAGAAATAAGCCTTGTCGTTTCCACATGTGTCTATTGGACATTGGGCTGCTGTTTGGTCGACATTATCCCAAGCGCCATCTCCTCCCAAAACGTCATCAACATCTTTTCTAGGTAGCATTTTTCTTTCAAACATCTGGAAACCAGAGATTCTGAACTCGTAAGGGCAAGTGGGACAGTAGAGTCTGTTGCAGTTGTCATCTCCTTGAGAGATCAAAAGCATGTTGGAACAGTACGGGCAAAAGGAAAGCATAGCCGAAGGTGTTACTGTTACTTCTTGATCTGGCAGCGATTTGGAGATGATGTAGTCTACAATGCAGGACACGCAGTCTACGGAAGAAGGTTTGGCATTGTCCTTCCTTCTCAATGATAAGGCTTCAGGTGGATATTTTGGCCGAATTGAACTGATGGACTCTAAAGTTTTCTTGCCGAATTTTTCAAAGGCCGTTTGATGCCCAACCATTGTCCCTTATGACTTCCTCCAGTCACGTGCGACATACCCCATGTATGCCTGATGTACTCGTTAAGCTCAACACTTCTAGACAAAGATCAATAGCTCAGAAAGCTCTACAAATGGACTTCAACAAAATTCTATGCTCTTCGCCCTCGGGATCCCCTAATCGACGAGGAATTTTGCGCTCCCAACTTCATAATGACACTTCACGATCTCCGACGAAAACACCTAATGGTCGGGCAGGATCACGATCTCCAACGAAGAGGCGCACTCCGGCTCCCAACAATGGACAACTAAACTCTGGTTCCAAGAAATACTCTCTTTTAATGGAAGAATTCGAAGACGAGGACGAGGTCACTCGACAAGAGGAGTTGGATGCAGCACAGGCTATTATTGACGAGTCCAAAACCGCCGCTATTAACAATGCTACACCAGAGCCGACGACTCCTAAGAGGAAAAGAGGAAGGCCACGCAAGGAAGACGTGCAAAAAAAACTCGAGGAAATTGATTTGACTCCTAGGAAGAGATCTCGGCGAGCTGTTGTGGAGAAACGAGAAAACGAAAAGAAGCAGTTGGAACTTGAAGCTTTGTTTTCTAGTGGCGAAGACTCTGATGATGTCTATGATGATTCGGGAGATGAGCATATCCCCAAACGGAAGAGACCTTCAAGTCGGCCCATCAAGCTGCCCAAAAAGCTGAGGGTGGAAAACGAAGATATCTCCTCGCACGGAATATCTTCAAATGGCACGGAATCTCCTTTCACCTCGCCCAAAAAGGAGGAAAAGCGGAAGAAGAAGGGCAGGCCCAGTAAGCAAGATAATGTGACCAAACAAGTGCACAGCATATTTCAAATGGATGATCTCGAACTCTTTCAAGATAGCATTCATTCAAACAAATCTAGTCCCGAAAAATCCGCGCGTGTGGAGAGCTCTGCTGTTTCGCTTAATTTTGATAATACCGGAAAAAGCTCTTATTCCGCCGTTCCAGTCATAAGCGGAATACAGCAGCAAATAAAGGGACCTGAAAAAGAACTGAAAAGAATAACGAAGTTTGAACCTTTCGCCGTGCCGGATCTTGATGAAGACGGTAACATCAAAGATCCGGAGTACATTCGCAAATATCTTTCGGGCGTCAATGTCGACTTAAATGGAAGTGGCAGGCTCACTGATGAAAGAGCGTTTTTCTTAGAGGGAAGCGAGGGATACTTTGAGCAACACAATCTCCGATTCCGACCATCTTCAAACTCTCTAGCCCTGAATGCTCCCGCATTAGAGTACGAGGAATTTATTCCGATGGTTGAACTAGGCAAAATGATTTATGCGTCTGAGAGAAACCATCTTTTTGAATTCCATCGCCAAATGTATCACCAGTGGTGTTTTGAACTCAGCCAAGGCTACAGCATCAACTTGTTTGGAGTGGGGTCTAAAATGGAACTCATTCTAGATTTTGTTGAGAATTACTTGGTGAAATGGTATGAACATACGTTTCAAATCGAAGATGATTACCCAGTTATTATGGTAGTCAACGGGTACAATGCGTCCACGAAACTTAAAACCGTGATACATGACATCGTATCCGCCATCATCACTCCGGAAATGCAAAAACAGAATAACATTCGGATGCCGAAGCATGTTTCCGAAGCATTTCCGTTTCTTATGAATCATCTCAAGAAGAAAACCACCAAGGATAGCGGAATGGTCAAGCCGGACCTCGTGCTTGTGGTGCAAAATATTGATGGCGAGGCATTTCGTGACGAGCGGTCACAAAACTTTCTTTCGCAGCTTTCAGCTCTTGCCAACGTGTGGTTCATCACCTCGACTGACAATGTGAACGCCAGTCTACTTTGGGATCTCTACCGTCTCAAAAACTTCAATTTCCTATGGCACAATTCTACAACCTTCCGGCCCTACACTGTTGAAATGTCATTCAAGGATGTATTGAATATGGGCCGCTCTAAGAAATTTGTGGGTAGCAAGGGTGCACGCTATGTGCTAACATCTTTGAATGCCAATTCGCGCAGCTTGTATCGCGTTTTGCTTCAAATGCAATTACAAAAAATGCTGGAAAGTACATCGTCCAAAGCGGGCCAAAGTGGAATCCGAGGCAATGCCAAAAATGGGGTTGAAATGCGTTTGGTTTATGAAAAGTGTCTACAGGAGTATGTCACATCGAACGAAATGAGTTTCCGAAGTATATTGGGAGAATATGTGGAGCACAAAATGTGTACGCTTACCAAGAATAGTGGGGGCACTGAAATCGTATTTGTGCCGTTTTCGTCTGAGGAGATGAAAAAGATTCTCAAGGACGAGTTTGGGGAGCAATAAAGTTAATGCTGGCGAGATGCAATTCTAGCTGATTAGGTCGCAGCTGTTAACCGAGTAATAATAAAACAGTATATCAATAAATTACGGTCATTCGTTCCCTGAAAGCTACTTATGTTTACAGTGTCCAGTAGCAAAGGTTTATGGCAAATCTAGTGTGTAGGTACGTTTCAGTGATTATGATACAAAATACTTTGAAGATACCAATTGAGTGTTATTACTTTCAGGAAGTGCGACTTCAACAGAAAAGGTATGCAAATGCTCCTACCTATGCCATATCACGGTGTACATCAGGTATATTGAAGATATGAGAAAGCTTTGTTCTCCAGGCTGAAAATTTCAGGAAAAATTCTCGCCTGATGCAATTTTGATGCATAATTGATTTTTAATCACATTGGTGACAAGAATGCAAGTGAGCACAAAAATTGAGAATGTCATCAATATAAATATATTACTATGATGCCATTCTCAGACATCAATTATCAAGTTCCTAATCATCACAGTACTAGCCTTGGGTTAATGGCAAAGATTGAGTACACCATGTCCCTTTTGTCGCATTCATGTCTTGTACCAGCACTCCAAACGCATAAAAGAGACCCGTGCATCCTCGAAGGCACAGAGCCCTAATACGCCTTATGCACGGTACAATTCACAAGTATGACCCATTGGTGATTCTCTTCTGCTAGTACTCTTTTTCTTTTAAACAAATATTTTTTAATTTACCAGATTCTGTATATCATCTGTGTGGCAGGACCGCACTCAGCCACCGACATCTTCACGCCCAGTTTGAGAGCCGCCTCCCTTACACCTTTAGTGTGTTTGTAGCTCAAAAAAGTGGGAAACGACTCAATTGCTACCGATAAAACTCCTCTTTTACCGCCGAGATTTTGCAGCCACCCACACACGTGTTGCAGCGGCTCACCATATACGGTCGTGCGCGCCCCGCCATCCTATTCAGGCGCTCCACCTCTACGCTCCACCAAACACAAATTCCATGCCCCAGCTCCCCGAAGGAACCGTTCTCACGGTGGGCAAACACCAAGTCACGGTGCAGCAATTCCTCCTGGCCGGAGGATTCTCCCAAATCTACTGTGTGGCCATGGATCCACCCGAACAAGGTTCTAGTATAGGGTGTCTCAAACAGGTGATCGTTAACGACAAGGCGGGGTTGGCCACGCTCCGCAAAGAGGTTGACGTGATGAAGACATTGCGCGATGCGCGGTGCGTGGTGCGCTACTATGACTCCCATGCGGAGCGTCTTGCCGACGGGAAGTACCAGGTTTTGGTTCTCATGGAGTTGTGCCCCAACAAGTCGCTCCTCGAGTACATGAATGCACGGATCCGCACCAAATTGGGCGAGCCTGAGATCTTGGACATCATGCGTGACATTGCAATGGCTCTCTACGAGATGCACCGGCGCCAGCTAGTGCACCGTGACATCAAGATCGAAAACGTGTTGATTGGCCAAACCGCGGGCGGAGGTCACGAGGGGCAATTGGGCCGGTTCAAACTAGCGGACTTTGGCCTGGTGGCGCGGCCCACTCCCGTGCCTTCCGATCCGGTTCTCCTTCTGCAGCTAGGCCATGACCTCTTGTATCAAACCACGCCGCAGTACCGCGCACCTGAAATGGTGGACTTATATCGGGGTGTCCCAATTGATGAGCGCGCAGATATGTGGGCCTTGGGGTGTTTCTTGTACAAGTTGTGCTACTACACTACGCCGTTCGAGGCTCAAGGTGATGTGGCTATTTTGCATGCCGCCTATGGCTTTCCTCCTGCACCGCCGTACTCTGGCGATTTGAAGAACCTCATAGTGATCATGCTTCAGGAAAACGCGGCGTATAGGCCCAACATTGTGCAGATTTTGATGCTCTTAGCGCGTATGCGCGGTGAAGATTTTGCTCTGTGGAAGGTGGATGACTTTTACGGCGTGGGTGAGTACAATTTTCACGCCTTACACGAGATGCAGCGCCTAGCTCACCAGGCACGCCAAGCAGCTCAACAAGCGGAGCAGACGAAATCTCGCCGTGAGAGACCCGATCAAATTGAAGGAGCGGGGGGTGACTGGCCAGAAGCTCACGACAGATCGGAAAGTCGCCCTAAGGACACACTCACCTCCGATCAAGAAACGAACATCAAAGCAGGGCCGAACCAGCCGCACAGTGCTATCTCCTCAAACCCTGAAGCGGCGACTCCCACCGCTACAGACCCTCAAGCGGATCTCTCAAACCGTGACCCATTAAACTCCCCGATTGATCTCTCCGGTTCTTTAAATTTACCACCAGTTTCTGAACCCACGGAAAGTGGCGATTTTAAGGCGAATGATTCTGACGAGGATCTCGATTTAGGAGAACTCGCTTTGGAGGATGCGGAAGTGCGTTATCCCTCTCTTGATGAACTTGAAATTCCCGTTGCGCTGTCCAGCACAAGCGAGAGAGCCAAGTCTTATGACAGCATTCAGTCGCTTAACGGAAAGCTAAACTCTGCGCAAACGGTGAGCCACCGAGAATCTGTGGCGAAGCTTGATCAGGACACCGAACAGCTCGAAAATTCTGGCAAAGTGGATATGCCAGCAAAACCCAAGGAAGCCAAACCATCGGCATTTGAAGATCCTGATGCTTGGAAGCGGCTGGCGAGGTCTCCTCTCGACAAAGACGCGAAGCGTTTGGCGGAAGCCATATTCGTTTCACAATCTTCAGCGGGGAAAAACCGGTCACTGGAACCAGCTACTAATGTTGCATCGCCGGCTACTCCACAATTCGTTGATGACGGGCGGCGAACCCTGAGTGGCCGCGTTAGCCGGGTCTCCCTGGGTGCAATCCACACCGAGTTGGAAAAATTGAGCGTCTCTGACCGGGAGGCAGAAGGCAGTCTAACGAGGGATTCTCTGATGTCAGACTTGAAATACAAATCGAAACAGCCAGAGAAGCATGGGGACATTTTGAGGGAGGCTTTGGACACAGAATCATCTCGCGAGCGTATACCCTCCATTCCATTTCCCTTAGAGAGTACTGAGATTGGCTCGGCTGGATTCAAGCACGACTCAGTGCAGACTTACGGCGGCACACTGGCTCTTATCGTGAAAGGGGACAGTTCGAACCCATGGGGCAACGCTCTTTCGCCTGCAAGTGAGCCGAAGCTGCACGTAAGCGTACCAGCCCTCAACCTTATTGACCTTGATGGGACACAAAACGAGACGCGGGGGTCGCATCAACCGTCACCGCTTGTTAGTGCTGCTCCCCATCACGAGGAAATCTCATTGCTAGATATAGACTTGGACGCCACACGCGACGTTGTGACGAGGCCAGTGTTCAAGAACAAGCGCGACATTCTGAACCAGCCGTTTGCGTTTCAAGAGGAGGTGATCGACTTTGCCTCGGATGATGAGAACACGAACTCGGAAATGAGCCGCGTGGCAATCCGAGACTCGTTGAAACGGCCCAAGGGGCGCAAATCGGCCGACCATCGCCGCAGCGACAGCACCCATTCGAAGCGCCGCCTGTTTTTCGGCGAATGAGACAATAGCATTAATACACATTTAGATTGTGGGGTACCCGGTGGTGCAGAAGTTGAGGTGAAGCTGCAGTGTGTCTTGGCTATTCAGGTGCCCTTCTTTCTGCTGAGAACTACTGATGACGTTACACAAGCATTGCTCATCCGATTAGTGGTACCGTAGAAGAATTTGGTAGGAGATTGTGCCGACGTATCTAGGCCCAGAAAGCCAAGTGCATCTTGCATACCCAGGAAGGGCGTTTCACTAGTATTTTTATGCGTCTGCTTGGCCCAAGAATAGCACATATAAGTTTGTGAAGAGAATTGTGTAGCAGGTCAGACTCTAGAAAGCCGAGAGCGGTTGGAGAAGAGCCCATAGGTGACTACAAATTGCGCTCTGTGGTGAACCCGGTGCTAGGCGATTTTAGCCCAGTGAGCAAGTCAGCTCAATGTTAGGCAAGTGCGCCCAAGCCAATGTTAGATAGTGTTAGACAATGTTAGACAGTGTTAGTGTTAGACAAAGTTAGACAGTGTTAGGCAAAGTTAGACAGTGTTAGGCAAAGTTAGACAGTGTTGGCGTTAGACAATGTTAGACAGTGTTAGTGTTAGACAATGTCAGTGTCAGACAATGATAGGCAACTGCCATCGGCGTTGAACTTCTACTAAATTAATAGCGCATCCATGCCCCCATCAGAACTAAGATCGAGACAGCCAAAGGCAAGTAAACTAACCTTGTACATCGTTGGTATCCAGTGCAACGTCAGCCGCAAAGATCCCGCCTACCACCAGGCGTTTTCACCCGTAGATTCGTGGTTCCACCGTCTGGTCTGTTTGCATTTGTCTGGAACCGCGGTTCGAGTATCCACTGCTTCCATTCTCTTCTCTTGCTGTACCCAAACACTGTTCCGATATCTGTCTGACTGTCTGGTACTGTCTGACTGTCTGACTGTCTGACTGTCTGACTGTCTGGTTACTATCTAGCACTGTCTGGTTACTGTCTGACTGTCTGACTGTCTGACTGTCTGGTTACTATCTAGCACTGTCTGGTTACTGTCTGACTGTCTAATTACTATCTAGTACTGTCTGGTTACTATCTGGCACTGTCTGGTTACTGTCTAGTTACTGTCTGGTTATTGTCTAGTTACTGTCTGGTTACTGTCTGACTGTATAGTTACTGTCTAGTTACTGTCTAGTTACTGTCTGGTTATTGTCTAGTTACTGTCTGGTTACTGTCTGACTGTCTAGTTACTGTCTACTTACTGTCTGGTTATTGTCTAGTTACTGTCCATTTCTGTCCATTTCTGTCCATTTCTGTCCATTTCTGTCCATTTCTGTCAACAGCTGTCAGACTGTCTGCCCAATTTCTGCCCACCATCTGCCCACCATCTGCCCAGTCGGTCCAATAGTCAATTCAACCGGTGCGCGGTCTCACGTCCCACTCCTGTCTACATCGCGAAACTCATCTCTTTCTTCACCATGGACATTCCCACCGCGTTAGCAGAGCTCGTGCTTCTGCTCCCCGCAGAAAACGCCGCGTCCCAACTCTCCAGCCCCGTCCCGGCAGTCGCCGCCGTGGCTACCATCCTCGCGGGGGACTACTCCTCGCTCTTGCATTTTCCCCTGGCCTCCGTTGCCGCCGACTACCCCACGCGCGACTTGCACTCGGTTTTGGACGCCATGGCCGCGGCCATAGCCGCCGACGCGCTCCACGCGCAGCTCTGCGCCGTGGCGCTTCTCCAGCTCTTCATCCAGGCCAACTTCACCGGCCCTCCGCCCGAGATCACGGCTCAGGCGTGGTTTGCCCACGCGGACGCCGACACGCTTCGCGCCGACGCGGTGCGTCTTTTGGCGGTCGAGGGCAAGGCCGCCTACGAGCTTGTCAACGACCCGGTGCTTCTCGTGTTGGCGCTCTTGGTGTTTGAGCGGCTCCAGCAGGTGCCGCGCCAGGCGTCCTTGGTGCGCCGCGACCCCAGCGTGCCGCTCGAGGTGGCGGCGGCGCACGCGGCGGAGGTGGCGGCGGCGGTAGCCGATGCCCGCGACCCCGTGGCCGCGTCGCTTCTGTGGTGGCGCGCCCGCGCGCTCCAGACGCATTTGTGCGTGCTCGCGGAGCCGGCCGACGTGGTCGCCACCGTGAGCGCCACGCTCTTGGCGCAGCCGGTGGCCGACATCTTGGCCGCGGCCGCCGGCGACGACGTGCGCCAGAACTTGCAGCTCGTGTTCCTCTTGGAAAGCGCGCGCAGCGGCATCCACGCCCGCACCGAGCACTTGGCCGAGCCGTTCTTGCACGCGGCCGCCGACGCGGCGCGGTTGCAGTTTGTGCTTCTGGGCGCGCGGGCCAAGCGCACCAAGTTCCAGACGTTCCACACCGCGCTGTTGATCTTGTTGGCGAAGAGCAGCCCGTCCGCGCTCTACGCCGAGAAGGGCGAGCTGGCGCCTGCCGCCCTCGCGCTCGACTCGGACCTCCTTTTGGAAAAACCGGAGTTCGAGGCCTTGCAGAACTTGGACACCGCCGACGACGGCTCCAAGAAGATCCGCTTGGACTTGTCCCACATGGCCGACGACAGGCCCCGCCTCTTGCCCATTGCGTCCACCGAGAACGACATCCCGGAGGAGCTCCGCGCGCTCGACCCCAACGCCCAGCCCGCGCTCTCCGACTTGGACAACGTCCAGTTGTTGCTCCGTCTCACCACCTTGAAGCAGACTTCTCCGGCCGGAAACGCCATGGTGGACGAAGAGTTGGCCGCGGTCGTCAGCCGCATTGTCTACGCGGCCACGTCTAACGTCAACTGGACCGTGTTTGGCCGCGCCTTGTGGGAGCGCTCGGTGCTCGAAACTGGCAAGTCGCGCACGGTGGAGCGTGGCATCTTGCAGATGACCGCCTTGGTGGAGGAAGTGGGCATCAACATCACAACCCGCGTCGTCCCTCAGGCCAACGAGGCTGACCCTCACACCACTGCGGCGTCTCGTCTCCGCTTCATCCATCAACTTCCTTTGATGTCCCAGTGGGCCATGGACGCGCAGTTGGCGGAAAAGTACATGTCGCTCGGCGTGATAAAGTCCGCCATCGATATCTACTTGCGGTTGCGCATGGTCACCGAGGCCGCGTTGTGCTACGCTGCAATCGATGACGAGGCGGAGGCGGAGAGGCTCTTGGTGCAATGGATCGAAACTCACCCCACTGATGCCCGTGCTATCTCCATTTTGGGTGATGTCAAGCAGGACCCAGCCTTGTGGCAGAAAGCGTGGGACATTGGCCGCTATGCTAAGGCCCAGGCCTCGCTTTCGCGTTACTTCTATTCTCCTCCTCCCTCGTCTGGCCTCTCCAGAAACGTGCAGCTTGCCATCGACCACATGCACGAGTGTCTCCGCGCAAGTCCTTTGTCATATGAAAACTGGTTCTTTTACGGATGTTGCGGACTCGAGACAGGCAACTTCGACCTTGCGGCCGAAGCGTTTTCTCGGTGCGTGGCCCTCGATGATACCAACTCGCATGCGTGGTCCAACTTGGCGACCGCGTTGCTCAGGCAGGACAAAACTCGCCAGGCGTTCACCGCATTGAAGCGCGCGTTACAACAAGGCGAAGGTGCCAAAAGACTGTGGCGTATTTTTGAGAACTATCTTTTGGTCGCAGCCAAGTTGGGTGAGTGGAGTGACGTTCTTCATGCTGCGCGTATGTTGATTGACATCCGCAAGAACGAAAGCGGCGACGTCCCCGTAGATGTGCCCGTGTTGGAGAAGTTGGCCCAAATTTTGGTGGAAGAGCCTTTCGTGCCCGACGCTAGACCCAGCCACTTCCAGCAGCTGTGCATCGACCTAATCTGCAACATTCTTCCGTCGGTGATCAACCACCAGGCGCGGTGCTGGCGCATTGTCTCCAAAGTCGAATTGTGGCGCCAAAGACCATGGGCGGCGCTCGACTGCTACGAAAAAGCGTACCGGGCCACCTCTTTGAGACCGGAAGTTGCATCGGATGAAGAAGCGTGGAATGAGGCCGTGGAGGCGTGCAGTGACTTAGTGTCAGCCTACGAGTCTTTGGGCGAGCTTGCAGGAAAACACGGGGCGGGAGATTTGGTGTGTAAAGATTGGGCTTACAAAGCTCGCACGGCAGTGCGGTCGTTAATGTCCAAGGGACGCAGCATGTGGGAAGATCTGGAAGGGTGGGAAACATTATTGCAGTTGAAGGAGGATGCAAAGTAATTTACCAATCTATAGACTTATACCCAATTAACAAATAGACGAGAAACCGCCTGAACCGCGTTGTCTGTGGGGAAAGCAAACATAAACTGTGTTTTCTTGGCCAGCGGGGCGTAGACGAATCTATTGCAGATAGGCACACCGTTGTTTTGTTCCTCTAAACAAGGAGATGTGACTTCCACCTTGAATTTCTCGACAGCTCACTGAGTTACGCACGGCCCAAGAAGGAAGAATCAATTTTCCTTGGACGAGGAAAGCCACGAGAGAGAAATTCTTCTTCCAAACCAGGGTCACGTAAAACGTGATAGGCATCTTTCTCTACATGATTTGGCTTGTATTCAGCAGAGGTATTTTTGCAATCTTTCCTGGTGTTTGCTGGAAGCAGAAACACCTTGTTGACGGAACATTTAAGCAGAGGGTTTGGGTTCAGAAATACGTCATTGCCGCTGTTCTGGAAAGCTTTGATTTTTTTGCGGACATTAGACTCGGAAAGATCTGAGTGAGGTGGGATTATTCGGGTTGAGGCACCTTTGGCTGGGTCTGAAAACTGACGCAACGGCTCCTCGGCCGAAACTGCCTGTTCCAGCTCTTTGGGTGCATCGGAACTAAAATCCACACCAACAGGCACGAGAAAGTATAGAAATCTCTGCAAAACGACCAAGAATCGGGCCGCAGAAGGCGCGAGAGGGACGCACGCACATGAAGCTACGATTGTATCTACCACATGGTGAAACAATAAGCGGGCCAGGGAAGAGTGGACTAGCCTTTTCAAAGATATCCACATAAGGCACACAACTGGGGTCAGCGGGGTAAGTCCCTGATAATAGTGGACGCAGTAGCATGCCAAAACGACCCACTCCGTCCCACTTGCAACCGTAAGAAGAAATGGCTCAGTAGACCTGAGGAGCTCGATCAGGGTCCATCGGAGAGGAGTTGGTCTGGCCGCTTCGTGCAATACGTACCAAGCAAGATTGAGCAGCGAATATATGACCAGAGACACAAGTTTAATGGGTGAGGAGGGTGTGGTGAGAAGGAGATACGCAGCGCCAAGCAACACGACACTTTCTGACTCAAGCAATTCAGCTAGCGGCACATGTGACAATTTGGAATCGGAGATAATTCGGCCCAAATGGCGGGCAACACTCAAGGCATAAGTAGCGAATATAGCCCAAGCGCATGCAATGTACCAGTGGTGCGAGTGTAGACACACAAGAAGAAATGAAGCCACGCATGTGGAATGGCATGTGATCCAGAGTAGTTTGAGCATGTAGAGGGCGGTTGAGGAACGTGGCTGGATACGGATGAGAAGCAAGTGGAGATTGTGAGAGAAGGCTAGAGAGAAGGCTAAAGAGAAAGCTAAAGAGAAGGCTAAAGAGAAGGGTGATGATAAAGATGAGTTGGTTGTTCAGAAAAGGTGATGCAAGCGGGTTATAAGCTTATATCAGTGGCTAGAAGACGAGAGTATCAGAGGGGATAGCGGGGGAGAAAGAGACCAAGAATGTCGGAACAACAGAAGGGTCAAGCTAGCTAATGGTTAATTGATGATTGCGAAAAGCGCAGTAACACACAGAGCACAAACATGCACAGCCGCACCACTGATTCGCCCCAAAGGCACAAACGCCTTAACTAGAGATTTGATACTTATCGGCAAGCGGCAGAGTAGTGGACGGTTGGGTTTAGCCCAGGAGATCCTCGGGTCCCAATACGTAAATCGCTACTTTTCGGGCCCTCGCATGGGCATATTCTAAATGTGGAAAACAGTGTACGGTGCTTCTGGCTGTTTGGAACCATATAGATATAGTTGCCGGGTGGCTGTCTCTACCGTGCCAGCAATTATCAGAATAAGTCAATTGAAGTGGCAAATGTGATTTTCATTTGGTGCGCTTGCACATCACACGTACTACTCCATCATGACACCACCAAGACGAAGACCCAAGAAAAGCCGTAAACCGCAACGGGACTTGCGGCTTCCGGAACTCACCAAACTCGTGAAGCGGCACATCCCCGTGACCATCAACGGCATTGCCGTGGCAAAGATCATCGATCTCAACACCGTCAAGACCCAAGACGAGACTAATGAAACCGACCGGGACTCCGCAGCGGAGAGAAAACCGCGCCAAAAACGAGCCAAACTCACCAAAAAAGAGCGTGCTCAGTTCGCGGGAGACCACGTAGCACGCGTGCTCAAACGAGACCCGCTACAAGCCATCTACCTATCTTTCATGCTCCGGCTTTCCGAGGACTTTCCGTTTGACGTGAGTCTGCTCAACTTCAACTTGACTGTGCCGCCCCAGTACCCGGTGGAAGCCGCCTCGATTCTCGTGTTGAACAGCGACATTCCCAGGGGGTTTGCGGTCAACGTTGAGCGGGGGTTCAGAGAAATTGCGGCGATGGCGCAGAGGGGGCGAGGCGCCAGGGACGAAGCGAAGGGAAAGGGTAACGCAAGGGCGAAAGAGGAGACAAAGCGGAGCAAAGAGGAGACAAAGCAGAGCAAAGAGGAGACAAAGCAGAGCAAAGAGGAGACAAAGCAGAGCAAGCAAAAATCTAAAGGGAACAGGGACGGGGAAAACGACAACGAAGGCAGTGAGACCGAGGAGGAGCTCACTTTGGTGGACGGTTCCGGCCTTCTATCCCAGATCCAGACCCTCGACAAGTACTTGGAGCATTTCCTCAAGCAGGAAAAACGCCAGACGTTGAAGTTCGTTACGTTCAAGGCAAGCGCTACACCCGAGCCACAGACGCTAGAACCGGAAGTGGCCCAGAGCGAGAAAAATTCTACGACACGGGGAAATTCTGGCCCAGAATGTGGATGGGAAGAATCTGTCGCACAAACGCCCGGTGGATTGAGGTCTCTGGCCAGCTTTGAAGGTGAGGTGTCGCCCGAAACCGCGGCGAGACGAGCGGTTCTCCTCGGGCAGTTCAGCACCAAGTTTGCTCAAAACATCAAGCTTTTCAACAAGTCTGCTCGCGAATCGCGCTACAAGGTGAACGTGCCCATTCTTTCCGTGGCCGGGTTGCCTCGGCTTTGGACGTTCAACAACGCCACGGTGGACATGTTCCTCTCAGTGCCCAGTACGTATCCGGACGAAAGCCCGCGGGTCAACGTGGTGCCCAACTTTAGCACCAATCTCTTGGTGGCGAAAAAGCTGGCGCTCGAGGCACATATTCTGCAAACAGGCACCACCATGGTGGCGCTTGTGGAAGAGGCCAAAGCGGCGGAGAAGAATGTTCGGTCCAACGTTGCCACGTGGCTCGAGAGCCATCCTCTGTCATTGGTGGGCGTGGTGAACAGGATCTGTTCCAACCTCCGGTGGCTCGTGCTTCTGCCCAGGGACTACGCTGTGCATGTGGAGGACATGGAAAACTTGGCAATCCGATGATGCTTGAGGGTACTGTGGGTTTGCTTGATGTGCGGTGCTGGTGCTAACTTACTTAGTGCGCTGAAATATATCGCACCAGCCAGGGTACGCGGCATTGCTACGGTGGAGAACGGCAGTGGGGCGAACGGGAGCAAATGCCGTTTTGAGAACCCAAAGCATTCGGAAGTCGTGGAGTCGTGAGCTCATTATAGCAATGCGTTCTCCTTTCAATATGTCATTGCCTACCCGCAACAAGGCTTGTGGCTAATACCGGCGGGGTCGTCTGTGAAGACCGTTAACGTCCGCATAACGTTAGTATCCGCATAGACGTATCCGCATAGACGTATCCGCATAGACGTTTCCACATAGACGTTGATCCACATAGACGTTGATCCACATAGACAATGTATACGTAGAAGATCTACTCCAGAGCCACGCCAAAGCTGGCTGGGCATTATCTCTCGCTTGAGACCCGCACGACCGCACACACAACGACACCTACTCTTCCACCCACCGGATGGCTGAACGGGACATCACCTTCCAATACGCTAATGAGTGTGACTTGGAAATCCACTGCTCGCCGTTTGGGCTAAGTGGCGTATACATAAAAGTCCCGGGCACCAACGTCATGGGGATTGGCTCCACCATGGGCCTAATCACAGGGTCCACCAAGGGAACCATCCACTACAACGACCGCGAGGATATGGAAAACCAGAGGTACAAGCTTTTTGTGGATATCGACGACGACAAAATGCTCCGCATCGACTTCAACAAAATCGTGGCCATGTTTCCTCCTGAAGGCGAACTGGGTGGGCTGGAAATGAACCGAGAGGAGGAGATTCCCTCGCTCGTGTTTACGGGGAAGTGCCCTGAGGGCCGGCCCGACAAGCTCGAGCCATTTATCGGCATTTTTTCTTTCGAGAAGGACGAGCGGTCTTGAGTCGGCGCATCTGTGTATAACAACGATTATTAACCGTGTGTGAGACTGTGGAGTATTGTAGAGTAGAGCGGCGTCTCGCGTCTTGGACCAGGTTCCAAACTTGGAACAGGTTCAAACTTAACGAGGTTCCAAATTGGAAACAGATCTGGAATCGGCGTACTTTACGTTTCGACAAACGCCTTGCAGTGCTGTCTGATTATGCTATCTTACTGTCAGTGTGCTCTGTGAAGGTCCAGAACTAGTCCGCGCGATGCAAGAACATCGTGGACTTTGGCTTACCACCGAATGTGGGGCACGATACTTTTCCAGCGCAAGAATTTCGGAATAACATGTCGCAGGGAACACCACTTCGTGGCACATCTCCCGCCCTCTGGACTACGGAACAACTGTAAGCACCTGCATTTTGCATCTGCCCTGGCATTGGAAATCACACCAATACCTCCCCCATGCCTCGGCACCCGCACTCGGCCCTCGGCACCACCCTGTCGCACGTGACTGTACTGGGAGGCACGGGTCTACGAACCAGGCGGGCCCCGGGCCCGTTCCCAGGCAGCGGGAGTGGTGGCGTGCCCGAGACACCGCCTGGAGCCCCAGGCGAAACTCATGCCTAATGCGGAAGGCGTCCGACTTCCGGAACATCAACCTCGGTACCCAGTGCGGGGCATCTGCAGGCAACAGACGAAGTGCGGAGTGGGTGCAAGTGATGTGACTAGTTATAAAATGCGCCGGATCCGCCCACAAACCCCGCAGCTACTGTCTTTTCCAGCATAAGGTCTGATTGATTCTCTTTTGCTTCCCTAACGTCCTCATTCCGCACCCTATCTCCGAACCCATATCCGTCATGGACAGATTGAACATGATTGGCGGCCAGTTGAGCCCCTCCTCCAAACAGGCATTGTTGCAGAAAAATCCCGACGACGTTGTGATTGTCGGAGCATACCGAACCGCCATGACCAAGGGTGGCCGCGGTGGCTTCAAGGATGTCGGATCGGACTGGATCCTCACGCAATTCTTGAAGGCTTTTTTACAGAAAACCGGGGTAGACCCCAAGTTGATTGAAGACGTGGCCGTGGGAAACGTGTTGAACCGGGCCGCGGGCGCGTCCGAGCACCGTGGCGCGTGTCTTGCCGCCGGAATCCCCAACACCGCTGCGTTTGTGGCTTTGAACCGGCAGTGTTCCTCCGGGTTGATGGCAATTTCCGACATTGCCAACAAGATCAAGTGCGGCGAGATTGACTGCGGCATTGGCGCGGGCGTCGAGTCGATGTCAGCCAACTACGGCCCGCAGTCTGTTCCCAAGCTAGACCTGGCCTTGGCCGACAACCCGGAGATGGCGAAGTGCTTGATTCCCATGGGCATCACCAATGAGAACGTGGCGCTGCAGTTCCAGATCTCCCGCCAAGACCAGGACGAGTTTGCCGCCACCTCGTACGCCAAGGCAGAAAAGGCGGTGTCGCTGGGCGCGTTCAAGGCGGAGATCTTGCCGGTTGAGTCTTATATCCGCGACGACGACGACGACGAAACTGAGGCCAAAACAATCGTCGTGGACACAGACGAAGGTCCTCGCAAGGGCGTGACGGCCGCGTCGTTGGCCAAGTTGAAGCCGGCCTTCAGAAAGGACGGCGTGACCCACGCGGGTAACGCGTCCCAAATATCCGACGGCGCGGCGGCGGTGTTGTTGATGAGACGGTCGCTCGCGGAGGCCAAGGGCTACCCGATCCAAGCCAAGTACGTGATGTGCAACTCGGTGGGTGTGCCTCCAGAAATCATGGGTATCGGTCCTGCGGTGGCCATTCCCTCGGTGTTGAAGAAGACAGGCTTGCGCGTGGACGACATTGACGTGTTTGAGGTGAATGAGGCGTTTGCCGCACAATGCTTGTACTCTGCGCGGGTGGTGAACATTCCGCCCGAGAAGTTGAACATTCGCGGCGGTGCCATTGCCTTGGGCCATCCATTGGGTTGCACGGGCGCAAGGCAGTACGCCACGATCTTGCAGTTGTTGAAGAAGGGCGAGATTGGCTTGACGTCCATGTGTATTGGCACGGGTATGGGCGCTGCGTCTGTGGTGATCAAAGAGTAATGAATGGCTTGCTATTGGAATCGTGTAGTCGTCTGGGCCTTCGCGGGAAACGTTGGCTCGTCCAAGCCCGCTTGCGTGAGCGGTGTTCTAGAATTAATCTTTTCATGGATGATTTGAACCTTGGTCTCGCGTTCCTGGAGAACCCACTATTTTTTTCAAGCGGTTTCTGTCGGCAAAGTCTAGAAGCTACAATTATGGCGCCAAGTGCGTGTTTTCTTTCCTCTTGAGCGAAGATTCTCATCTACTCGACTTAATGGTATTTGCGACTTGGCTTGAAATTACGAAATGACTATTCTGAAACAGCAATCCACGGTTATGGAACTTGTCAAAGTGAAATCAAACTTTACGTGAAAAATCTTTCACGAATTGATCCACGCTCGATTGGTCTCTTCTTGCGGTGAGGCAAGAGTCATAACTTATATGTCATAATGACATTCTGCTATCGTGAGATTAGTCCCCATTGTGAAACACGTTCAAAGTCCGCTTTAGGCCAATAGCCGCACGATTCGCAGTGGAACTGAGATCATGCAGTAAGAGTACGCAAGTTTTTCTACCAAATACAGCTCGGTTAGGCACTCGGGCTACACGGTTACGATAAGATATATTTAGCTGAAGATTCTTGGCAACTATTGATTTGAGGCCGTTGCGCCATGAATGAACATGAAAATATTGTATAGAAGGTCATATGAGAAGTCGGGAATCCATTATAAAGTATTTATAGTTTTGTAGGTCGGTCGCCGGTATACACCCTCGACTGATTGTTACTAGGCACTCTCCACAAATTTCAGCTCTACAGAGCCCGCAAATTAGGAGTATTGTCATGAAAGCATAAAATCACTCACCGAATTACGAATCATACCATTTGTGGTGTATGTACGAAGGTTACGTAAAGGATGCGAAAAGCCCAGACCAATACCATTAAAGAGAATATTGAAAGTACAGTGTCAAAGGTTATTTCTGCCCAGCAACAATGTTAGTAGACACTCTATTCGAGTCAGCTAGCTTAATCATGACATCAAATCTTTTCCGTAAACTCAGCATTCTGACTGGCAAAAGACGGGTATATCCATAGCGAGGGCGGTGAGAAAGGCCTCGAGATTGCATGCAAACGTCTTCCACGCATGGCGCATAGCGATCAATCAACCGGACTGCATGAAATTGAGGGCTGCATGGTCGACTAATTTTACTTTATTTATCAACCCAAGTTGAAGCGAGGCTAGGTCTCATTAGAGACCATCAACAGTCGGAAAATACAAGCGTACACTGTGTCTAGATCAGCTCCGCTGAATTTGCATGTCAGAATAACGTCTGGTACCACCGCCGAAACCCACTTGCGATAGTTTATGTTAGCCGTGCATTCTTTGTGCATACTGCACGAGCGAGGGCCCTGGATATTCGAAACGTCCACGCTATGGTCTCGTGCATATTTCGTGCAATATAGAATGTTGTATAGTTTTACGCTCTTTAACCGAAAAATACTCTCTTCGTAATTAGAAGTACACCCTAATATTGCCCTTTTTCTAACCGATGCTATAGTGGTGCACCCGGGTTTTTAACTCATCAGAATCGAACCTGAGTATTTATACCTCCTGCGTTCTCTGCTATTCTATAGTTTAGCAGTTTTGAGAAGGGGTGGCCATCAATCCAGTGCGTCACCACTAAAACTTAGCTAGTCTGTTTTAAAGCTTCTCCTAGGTAAAGATCATCCGGATCTGACGAGCCTCCTGCGGCTACGACTATTACCACTAGGACGTTTGAGTTACCCAACCTTCGCTTTTCAGCAATTGTCAATTTAGCCGCCCACTGGTATCTGAGCAAGTAAAAACAGTCCATGTTTGTACGAATGCGGAAACCTTTGCGCCTAATAATGCTCGCAGCAGCACTCTTGGTGGCTTATGGCATCATGTACTACACTTGCAGCACTAACTTACCGCATAGCAGCTTGCTCCAGAATTTACGCGCGTGGCACGATATCTACTTTCCGGCGCGACCACTCGATCACAACAGACAATTTTTGGCAGCAGTTGATGAGATCGCGGAAGAAAAGTTTAGTACCGACGATCAGCGCTTTTTGGATTTTCTCTGGCCGGGGTCGGCTGAACCAGTGGAGGTGGAGGTTCCTTACTATTACTCTGACCACGGCGCTGCGCGTCCTTCTGTGCAGCCGTTCGACCCGCGCCTCACATTTTGGGCGTACTTGACCTGGGCCCTGACGCGGCCGTCGGAAAAAGTGCCGTTTCACTGGTCAGACTGGGTGGATTTGAGCGCGGTAAACAAGTTTGTGTTGGCGAGAAAGAAGGCCACATGCGAGGAGATATTCGCGCTCACACCCGAAGAAGCAGCGGACTCGAGCATTTTGGCCGTGGACAAGTACTGCCAAACAAACCTGCTGTTGCCTGCGGGCTTGCGCGTGACGCGGTTTCCCAAGCTGCATGCACGCGATAAGGCACGGCTATTGGGAAGGTTATTTTTGTTTCTGGCCGCACCAGCGCCCGCAAAAATCGTGTTTTTGACAAACAGTCACGGCGCATACCATGTGGAAGTTCAGTCGCGCATCAATGATATGGAGCAAACGATGTTGCGCAACGGCGTGGTGGAACACGCGTTGCAGGTTACCGGAGACACCCGCGCCAATGTGATGCAGGCTTACGGCGCACTCATTTCGCAGCCACCCACCGTGCCGCAGGTTGCAGTGCCACAGCCGCAGCAAATGCAGCTACAGCACGAGTGGTTCAAGGTCGATGCAGAACAAGAGATTAGTGATGCGGAGACCGGCAGCGAGATGGACCGTGCATATGCCACCAGCTTGCGGCATGCGCTCAATAATAACGACCCAGAAAAACTGTTCCAAGAAGCCCTGTTTCTTCTGCTGGACAAGGAGCGGCTCCTTGGAGACCACCATGATTGGAGGTTTTTCGATAAGATTACGCTTCACTCCGACAGGCATGTAGCAGCATTGCACCGGCTTCTAAAGAATTACTTGCACTTTTGTCGTGCACACGGTCTTGTGTCATGGATCGCGCATGGGCTGCTTCTCCTGTGGTACTGGAACGGCATGGCTTTCCCGTGGGACGCTGACATGGACGTGCAAATGCCGCTTCGTGATCTTCACCGCTTGGGTCGCTGCTTTAACCAGACGGTGGTGGTGGAAAATGTCGCGCATGATGTGGCGGGCGCACGTGAGATGCACTTTGCCGGTTTGGGCGCCTACTTTGTTGACGTGGGTTCCAGCATCACGCACCGCGGCCGCGGCAACGGCAAAAATAACATTGACGCACGCTTCATCGACATTCATACCGGCTTGTACGTGGACATCACTGGATTAGCGGTGAGCAGTCAGCGTGCGCCCGACCGATACGGGTTGCAGTCTTTGTATGCGCTCGACAGCCATATCGGCGAAGAAACAGTGATGGCGCATAACGATGATGCGGCTGTGTACAATTGTCGCAACCTCCACTTTGCGCTGTTGAAGGAAATCTCGCCGTTGGTTGGGGCGGCAGTGCAAAACCAAGTGAGCTACGTGCCGCGCAAATTTGGCGCCGTGTTGAGCCACGAGTATGGCCCCAAGGCCATGCGCGAGCGCAAGTTCCACGGCAGCATCTTTTTGGAGCGGTTGCGGCTCTGGGCAGGGCAAGATGTGGTGCAAGCGACGTTGCAACGGGCTGCGCCTCAGGATGGCGTGGTGCCCAACCCGCCAAAAACGGCGGCGGACCACCTTGCGCTACTACAGAATGACTGGATTTTCCGTGAGTACTTTGCCACACGCCGCTTCACGCTCCACCATTCACACCAGCGTCGCCGCTTGCTGCTGCTGCATGATCGCGATTATGCCGCGCACGCGCGTGCGTTCGAACGGCTGCCGGAGGCGAACGCACCCATGTGGGGCGACCTATTTACCACCAACGCAGTGCGCAGCGGCTGGGACTACACAAAGGAGGTGACCAAGCTCGTGGAAATGGCTGGAGCGTACCGCTCATCGACAGAAAAGTCGCGCGCAGAAGGTTGATTGAGCGCGTTCTAGGAAAGCTCCACTTAGTATTAGCGCGGAAGACACGCGGCTGCAACGGCGGCAAAGAGCTTGGCTCTTACGGAAAGCTCCGTGAATCGAGATCCTATTGCGAGGGCAAATGAACTGACGGCAATAAAGCGACGCCAAGAACAACAGGCAAAGCACCTCAAAGTTATTGAAACATCAGAGTGGGGGAAGTGTTAATCCAGAGCGGGAGGAAATCTTACTTGACAGAGTTTAAGCGCGAATGTGATAGGAAATTGCAGCTTATCTGTTCTTAAATTGCGAAACGGAATTACAACATACTGCCGTGTGCACCATACGTCATTTTTAATTACTGTTGCGACATGAGTGATGAAGCTCCCTACTGACTTAACGTTTGCGGTATTGAGGCACCGCAAATGACTTGCGGTGCCCCTTGCTGTGCTATTACGCAACAGATTACGCCAACAAGCGCTGTACCGCACGGTGTTGCAGCAAGAAATGTCCCACCCTCCCGCGGACGGCATACAGGCGGTATCTAAGGAGTGCGGCGCGCGAAACGCGATGCCCCCAGGGGTGAGGATGCTCATTGCGCGCCGAGAACCCATACCTCCCGGTGCAACCATAACATCTTGCTGGCGCGCGGAAAATTACAATGCACTGTCCGACGTCACATAGCTTGACTCATAGCGGGGCGAAAGTTTGGGATTTTTTTGGGGCAAAACTCGAGCTTCGCGAGCCATTCGGGTTGCGGATTTTGGACCGAGCACATAAAACCTGTTTTTCGCCCCGGGTGACTCAAGCCGCGTCTGTGGTCAGCAGCGCCATCGAACCCTTGGGCGGGGCGAAGCACGGTAAATGCCGGACTGAAGCTGATCTGCATTTGCGCCGAAAATGGATTAAATTGACTGGAAGCGGATACCGCGTTATATGCCGTCCTGAAGGGAGGAAGTTTTTCCAAGGGTGATTTGTGGCCGCCCACCCCCAAAGTCAGTGGGGCTACTCCAAGCAGGCTGTCTGACCTGCCAGAAACTTTTGGGAATTCGTGACCGAAGCTGGCACAAGAATTGCCCGCCAGATGCCTGTTTCTGCATGTGCACGGGTTGCCTTGGGCTGTGCGTCGGAAAAAGAAACCACACCCTCTCTCTTTATGTGCAGGAGATAATGAGAGCGGGTATAAATTGAAGCCCCTGGCCCATAGCGGTTAATTTTTTAACATCAACCTCATATTCTATAATGCAATTCTCCACTGTTGTCCTCGCTTTGACTGCCGCTTCCGCTGTTTCCGCCGCCAACCACTCCAACGGTTCCAACGGTTCTAACAGCTCTAACAGCTCTTCCTCCTCCCAAGACTCTGGTGCCGTCCAAGTTGTCGGTGCCGGTTTGTTCGGTGCTGCTGCCGCCGCTGGTGTCGCTTTGTTGATCTAAATTCCCGCCTGATTCCCTACAAGCGCATGGTTTTACTTCACGGTGTCGGTGTTAGAATTGGATTTTGTCATTAGTCTGGCTGCACTAATTTCCCCGCAGCAGCGGCTTTAATTGTATTGTTATTTTCAATTTGCAAGTTTTATTGATTTACGTGTAGAGGCGCTAAGTGCCAGTGTAGAGGCGAAAGCTATAAATAACTGGCTTCACGCGAGGCGCACAAGAGTTGGGGGCGAAGCCAAGCCGCACGTGCGCCTTCTCTATAACGGGCTTTTACGGTACGGCAATTCGTTTGATGAAAATATCTATTGTACGTGTAGGTACTGTCCGGCCATCGTCTCGGTATGTGATGTCTTTTAGGGTGGTGGATCAAATAACTAGTATTGTCTCGTTCAATACATGAGTCAACCACATCACACAGGGATGCACTTGACATGGAAGAAATCCATACATCTCCATAAGACGATAAGTCATGTGCCGCGGCGTATTGTGGTGGTGAGCAGAAGCGGCGGAAAGATCAGGTAACTCTTGACTCATCCATATAGTGGTTTTCATTCCCAGCGTTGTGCACGATTGAGCTTTCGAGTGGCATGCCGGAAGAGTCGAGAATATCGTATTGTATCTAGTATGACGTCCTACTTAGTTCCCTAGTTAGGACGGTGTCCTACTTAATATGGTGTTCTAGATATTTATTATTTTAGAGGCTGAAAAGTAAAACCACATGTTTGATATAAAAGAAGATAAAAATAATTGAAATGCCTTTGAACTGGAAAGGCATGTTGAAATATTCAGTAAATCAAAACAGATTAGAAGAGCAGTTACTGTACTATAACAATAGGAAGTAGAATTCAAAATGAAGTAGGTATAGCATTCTATGCTACGATTTCGATTTATGCAAGGCCAGAAGGAAACATTATTCAAATCGAGACTATGGACTGCTGGAGACAATTTGAATTTTATATAGACGATAACACGGATATAATTGGCATTTAGAACTAGTTCATGGTGGTTCAATACACTCCAAGCGAAAATATGGAAAACAACAACAAGCTAGCAGATTAGAATCTATTAGAAAATAACTTCACTCAAAAAAGGAGAAACAGCTAAATGTTAAGAAGAGATCAAAAGTTTACGATTTATACAGAATATGTCCGTTGGATACACTTGCTGGAGCGCGGAACAGCAAATTGTTTGTAAAAGAAGCACCAGCAAAACCTAATCCCTGGAACAGAGAAGAGTACAATAAATTCTCGTTTGAAGGTACCGAATATAGGGAAGAATGGGATAAAACGTATTATGGAAGAATAGATCATAGAGATACACATGTCTGTGTACATACGGAATAGTAACACCCGGGAATAGTATATATATTAGTACCCTGATGTGTCATTCCGTGGGAATTGGCGAACAAAGCATCCCAGTATGTTAGTCTCGTATCCTGGCATGGTATTTTCGTAGTGCATTGCTCTAGTATCTCAACAGGGAATCCCATCACCTTGTATGATATACTAGTGTCCAGGCGTCCCCTCACCTTATATGATATACTAGTGACCCAGGCGTACTATCACCCTATTTGATACACTTGTGACCCAGACATCCTATCACCTTATATGATATATTAGTGACCCAGGCATCCCATCACCTTATATGATATACTAGTGACCCAGGCGTACTATCACCTTAATTGATATCCTAATGTCACAGGCATCCTATCACCTAATATGATATATTAGTGACCCAGGCATCCTATCACCTTGTATGATACCCTAGTGGTTACCAGGGAATCCCATCACCTTAGTATGATATCCTAGTGACCCAGGCGTCCCATCACCTTATATGATATACTAGTGACCCAGGCGTCCCCTCACCTTATATGATATACCCAGGCGTACTATCACCTTATATGATATACTAGTGTCCAGGCGTCCCCTCACCTTATATGATATACTAGTGACCCAAGCGTACTATCACCTTATATGATATACTTGTGACCCAGGCGTCCTATTACCTTAGTGATACCCTAGTGTTTTAGTAGGGAATCCCATCACTCAGTATGAACAGTGTCCCAGGCATCCTATCACCTCGGTTGTTTCGATACCTAGCATCTACTGTCTTAGTATTGCTCCCTACTATGGTAGTACCTAATATGGTAGTACCTACTATGGCACCCTCTCCAGTATGGCATCCTCTCTGCTGCCCATTGTGGGACCCATGGTGTCGTACCAGGCAATGTAGCACAATGGATCCTCCACCGTGCAGTCCGGCCAGATACAACCCGCGCTTCTTCCCACCCACAACCGCCACCATGTTCACCGGCCTCGTGGAAACGATTGGAAGCGTGCTCGAATTTACGCAGCTCGACACCACGCACAGCGGCGGCCAAGGCGTGTCGGCGGTGATCTCCGCGCCGGAAATCCTCGCCGACGTCAACCTCGGCGACTCCATCTGCACCAACGGCGTGTGTCTCACGGTGACGGAGTTTGACCCCCAGCGCACGTGGTTCAAGGTGGGCATTGCGCCCGAGACGCTCCGGCGCTCGGACTTGGGCGGGTTGCGCCGCGGCGACCGCGTCAACTTGGAGCGCGCCGTCACCAGCGACGTCCGCATGGGCGGGCATGTGGTGCAAGGCCACGTGGACACGGTGGCGACCATCACGCGGAAACAGCCCGACGGCAACGCCATCGCGTTCACGTTCCAGCTCCGCGACCGCGACAACATCAACTACATTGTGGAGAAGGGCTTTGTGGCGGTGGACGGCACCTCGCTCACCGTCACCGGCGTGGACCGTGCGGCGGCGCGCTTCTCCATCATGATGGTGGACTACACGCAGGGCAAGGTGGTGATGCCGGCGAAGGCGGAGGGCGCGTCGGTGAACGTCGAGGTGGACTACACCGGCAAGTTGTTGGAGGCGCAGATCGAGGCGGCGCTCGAGGGGCAGTTGGCGCGCCGCGACTCGCCCTTGGTGCGCTTCATCAATGCTGCGGTCGACCGCCGCCTAGAGGCGTTGCCCTGAGCGGCGCGCGGTGCACGGCGGGCTAGCTGCTGTGCCATTGGTGTGGTCGGCTGACCTGACGATGCCTTTGTTGCCTTGATCCGGCGAATTCTTATGAACTGTGTACAATCTATGCCATTTTATGTTCTGGTGCCCTGTACCCTGATGCATGCAATGTCTTCAAGCGGTCCTCCAGCCGTCACATGAATATGGCTGACGAATAGCGTTCTCCGTTGCGCTTCGCGTGCCTTTCGCCTGTGACGGTGGGTCTGTCGATAACTATCCAAGACACGTATTTGATGACACGTTGGTAGTTAGTGCAATCGGACCCTCTCGATGGTCACAACCTACACAACAGTTAGTGCAACTAGCATGGAAGACAGTGCAAGCTTTAAAAGGTGACTACTAGGTCAGTACAACTAGCATGGTAGATAGTACAACCTTCCATCATGGCCTGTGAAGCCATAAACTTAGTGAAACTAGCAAGGTGGTCAGTGTAGTCTCCTTCCCCATAATGGTGTGTAAGCCTTGAACTCAGTGCAACTAGCAGGGCGGTCAGTGTAGGCCATAAACTCAGTACATCCAGCATGGAAGATATACCCTTCTATAATGGTGAGTATAATTCCCCATAATGGTTAGCGTAAGCCATAAACTCAGTGAAACGAGCAAGGTGGTCTATTAATCTCCATAATGGATCATTCCTCATAATGGTCTGGGAAGTCATTCAGTCAGTACATGTAGCACGCGAGTCAGTGTAATCTCCATATTGGTGAGTAAACCTACAGCTACTATGAACCCGCACAATCAGCAACCTACTGTATGCGACAATAGTGCAGTCAGAACAGCAGCTCATAAGCAGCCACTGATCCCATCGGATTGACGAAGCAGTAAGCACGGTTCCCATTTTCACTGTCAAGCCTTACTCTACAGGACGCTAGCTCATTCGCACCGCGCATTTGCACCCACATACACACAACAGTATTCTAGGACACAACAAGAATGGCTGCACTTTCGACTCTGCTCGACCGTGGCCCAGCTCGGCCTCAACTCAAAGTACAGACGGAGCCACTTGCACACCCCAGACGGGTGGCACCGCGCCTGCACAATACCCACGGCTCTGGAGGCACGGGTGTACGGGCCCGTGGCAAAAGTCGCACTTTGTTACTTCTCCAGCTACACCACAATGGATATCATCTTGGGCATCAGAGTCCAGGGCGCCACGCTCATCGCCACCTCCAAGGCCTTCACCCGCGGTATCTCCATCTTAAAGGATTCCGACGACAAAACCCGTACCCTCAGCCCCCACAACCTCGTCGCGTACACGGGAGAGTCCGGTGACACGGTCCAGTTCGCCGAATATGTGCAAGCCAACATCCAGCTCTACACCATGCGAGAAAACGGCGTGGAGTTGTCACCCAGAGCCACGGCATCCTTTGTGCGCAATCAGCTCGCCACCTCGCTCCGTTCCCGCAAACCATACCAAGTCAATGTTTTGCTTGGCGGCTACGACACCAAAACTGGGGTTCCGCTGTTGAACTGGATCGACTACCTTGGCACGCAGGTGGAATTGCCCTATGCGGCCCACGGGTACGCGGCGTTCTACTGCACGTCGTTGTTTGACCGCCATTACCGTGAGGGGATGAGCGTGGAGGAGGGATTGGAATTGTTGCGGCTCGCGTTGGCGGAGTTGGAGCGCCGCATGCCGATGGACTTCAAGGGCGTGTTTGTGAAGATTGTGGACCAGGACGGGATCCGGGCTGTCGATATATAGATCAATATTACGGTGCAGATGCTCTGTGTAGACATACCGGAGGGAGAGTTCGAGTGGACAAGGATCGGGCAGAAGATCGAAAGAGGCGAAGGTGAATTTGTCGGAGAACAGGAGAGCCAAAACACGCGAGAAGTATCCGCTGGGTAAGAGAAATAAAGCAATGGTGAATGCAACGAATGATCAATGCAATCAGTTAATCAACACTCATTGTGTGATGCGGCGAATCCGTCACGCATTATCTCTGGTTGTATTGCTAAAAACGGTTGTTGGGCAAATTGTAGCCTGGCCCAACTTCTTCGAGCGAGCTCTTCAAAAATGCTGGTAATATCTAATACTTACATATTACGCACAGAGCAATAAATTGGTTGTAGATTCACCAACTGACTCTCACGATAAGCAAAATGGTGTCGGCGAATTGTAGTAATGTGCATTGACAATGTTTTGAAAATTATATCGGTATTCACTCAATTAGGTACCCATTCGAAGCTATCTGCTGTCGCAAGATGTACATCTGTTGATGTCCGTTGGCGATTTTGATCCGAAGAAATCCTTTCGTCGATATGCATTGGCGCACCATCAACTCATTGTATACTTTGCTTTTGCGCATAATAATATTAAAATCTTACCACCCGCTACATTGGCCCATGCTGAAATGTCGCCAGGTTCAATTGATGTATATGAGTGTCTCCGCGCTGCAGTCAGTTGTCTTTAATGCATCCTGGACTACAAAGTTTCACAGTCGCTGAAATGAAAATACGCTGTATCCAATCTTGCATCGCAGCCTTTTTTTTTGCCCCTAAATTCATTAGCCGTTTCCTAAACCCATCTTCATGATGCAAAACTGTCTCGGTGAAACACCAGTGCCTCTCCAATCTTACCGCTGGCCGCATCGGGCCTCATCACACCTGACATGCCGATCGCTGCTGGCCGAAACGTGAAATGACTATGTTTCTATCCTCTCTAGGCACGTGATACCAGTTAGACGAAAACAGCCCGTCCCCGAGGCACTGAGCCCTTGGACCAGAGCCTGTCCATCCCACCCGTACCTCTCTCATATATGTGTAGCACGGCTAAACCCAATGCACCATCATGTCCGAACCTCTTTTACAGAAGCTAGCGGCTGCTGTCATCACCCATTTAGGGGTCTCGGACTCAGACCTTACGATCTCCCGCTTTCTTCTAAGCTTGCATCATACTGGCGCGTCACAAGATGATTTTGCCCGAGCAGTAGAGGAAAACGGAGGAAGTGATTTTGCGCCCGAGTTCGTGGCCCAAGTATACCAAGCGATAGAGCATACGCAAAAGAAGAGCGAAGCAGTCATACCTACCCTGAATTCCACTAATGGTGCGCCTCTGTCTGAGAATGAGCGGAAAACACAAAGCCTGTGTGGAAATGATCAGAAATCACAAAGTCTGTGTGGAATTAAACAGAAAACAAATGAGCCCAAAACACGACTTCTCTCTTCAGTTGATCCGCAGACTGATTTACTGGCCGTGAGAGACTCTTCTCCAACCGCGGCGGCTGCGACAAGTTACAAGCACCCCAAGGCAGCCATACTCAATACGATCTCTGGCTCCGCCAAGCCTCCGACTACGCCTAGCGCTACAGCTAGCACAACTGCAAACAAAGTGTACACAAACCCAAACTCCACAAACACAAACTCCACAAACACAACCTCTGGAAACACAACCTCCACAAACACATCCGCCACAAACACAGCGCAGGCGTACCCAGCGCTTCTGCTTCCAGACCGCGCAGTCCCCAGTCCTGCGACGTCTACGCCGCCACGCGCTACCCCGTCAGAGGCGCCTCTCTCGGTCGGTTCCGTCCACAAGGGCTTTGTGAGCAATATCGTGCCTTATGGGGTGTTTGTGCGGCTCCACAGCCCCACCTCCCTCGTCTCCGGTCTCTGCCACGTGCTGAAAATGCTGTTTGACGGGCGCACCCGCATCCGGCTGCCGGCGGATGTGGTCAAGCCCAATCAGGAGGTGTTTGTCAAGGTGACGGATATCGCGCAATCCGGCCGGCGCAAAATCTCCTTGTCAATGGTAGGCGTGGACCAGCTCACCGGGCTAGACCGCTCGGCCGAACTCGAGGCGGACCGCGCGCGCGATCGTGGCCGCCCCGAAAAACGCGCGCGCGCCGCCCGCCGCTTGACGTCGCCTGAGCGCTGGGAGATCCGCCAGCTCATCGCCGCGGGCGCTGCGCGCGCTGCAGATTACCCCGAGTTGTATGGTGGCGTGGCAGATGACGCCCCTGCCGCCTCAGACCCCGACCACGAGGTCCTGGTGGACGTGGAGCTCAATCCACACGAACCGCAGTTCCTCAAGGGCCAAGTGCGCGGGGCGCGCGCGCCCGACCCAAAGCTCATTGTGCGCAACCCAGAAGGCACCATGTCGCGCGCCGCCATGACCGGGCTGCGCTTGGCGACCGAAATGAAGGAGGAGCGCGCCCGGGCGGCGCGCGACAGCCGCAAGAACCGCGACGACCCGTTGGCTGCAAAGGAAGCCGCAGACCGCGCGGCTGAGCAAAACGCCGCGGCCGCAGAAATTACGGGCAGTTTGGCCGCAGCCCGCTCGCGCCGCAAAAAACGCGCTCCGGTCCCCATTGCCGAGCAGCGGCGCGCTCTTCCCGTTTACGCCATGCGGGCCGAACTTGTGGCCGCGGTTCGCGCCAACCAGTTTGTGGTGGTGGTCGGTGAAACCGGGTCGGGTAAAACTACCCAAATCGTGCAGTATCTCTACGAGGACGGAGTCAACGTGGTGGACGGCGTGGAGAAAATTATTGGATGCACCCAGCCAAGAAGAGTAGCCGCAGAGTCCGTCGCCAAGAGAGTCGCCCAGGAGATGGGGTGTCCGGTGGGACAGCAGGTGGGCTACACCGTGCGGTTCGACGACACAACTTCGGCCGCCACCCGCATCAAGTACATGACGGACGGTATGCTCGAGCGCGAGGCATTGCTTGACCCGACCATGCTGAAATACTCTGTGGTGATGCTAGACGAGGCGCACGAGCGGACGATTGCCACCGACGTTCTTTTTGCGTTGCTCAAGGAGGCGGCGCGCGCTAACCCGGCGCTCCGAGTCATCGTTACGTCCGCCACGCTCGATCTGAAGAAGTTTTCCCACTACTTCAACGACTGCCCGGTCCTTCATGTCCCAGGTCGCACATACCCCGTGGAAGTGATGTTTTCCCGTGAACCGGAACCCGACTACCTCGCAGCAGCTCTCGACTGCGTCATGCAGATACATGTTGCCGAGGCACCGGGCGATGTTCTAGTGTTTCTAACGGGCCAGGAAGAAATCGACACTTGCTGTGACGCGCTCGCAGCCCGCGCCAAGACGTTGGGGCGCGCCGCACCAGAGCTAGTGATCCTACCGGTGTATGCGGCGTTGCCGCCCGACATGCAAGCGCGCATCTTCGAACCCGCTCCTGAAGGCGCCCGTAAGGTTGTCTTGGCAACGAACATCGCTGAAACTTCGATCACCATCGACGGTATCCGTTATGTGGTGGATCCAGGGTTTGTCAAGCTCAACGCTTACGATCCCCGTCTTGGTATGGACCTGTTAGTGGTTTCGCCAATTTCGCAAGCCCAAGCCAACCAGCGTAGCGGCCGTGCGGGTAGAACTGCTCCGGGAAAGTGTTTTCGGCTCTATACTGAAGCCGCATACAATTCCGAAATGCTTCCGAACACAGTGCCCGAAATTCAGCGCCAAAATTTGGCCCACACTATATTAATGCTCAAGGCCATGGGCATCAATGACCTACTCCGGTTTGAATTTATGGATCCACCTCCGGCACCGACCATGGTCAACGCATTGCACGAACTATACGCATTGGATGCTCTCGATGACTCCGGGTTTTTAACGAATCTCGGTCGAAAGATGGCGGAGTTTCCCATGGAACCGGCACTTGCTAAGACATTGTTGGCATCGGTCGATCTTGAGTGTACCGCTGAAGTTTTGAGCGTGGTAGCAATGTTGTCGGTGCAGAATGTCTTCTACCGGCCTAAGGACAAGCAAGCAGCCGCTGATCAGCGCAAACAGCGGTTTCACAGTGTCCACGGTGATCATCTCACTCTCTTGAATGTGTATCGGTCGTGGGAGCTAGGTGGCCGCTCTCTGACGTGGTGCAAAGACAATTTTATACATGAGCGGAGTATGCGGCGCGCTCACGAAGTGAGGAAGCAGCTAGTGACTATTTTGGGGCGGTTCCGGCTCGATATCCAAAGCTGTGACGACACCTCGGCCATTCGCAGAGCGTTTTGTTCCGGCTACTTCCGCAATCTGGCCAAACGCGATCCTCACGAGGGTATATTCAACACGTTGGTAGATCAAACACCGGTGCATTTGCACCCGCTGCTGGCAGTGTACGGCAAAAGTGCAGACTACGTGATATATCATACATTGCTCCTCACCACAAAGGAATACATGCATTGTGTGAGCGTGATCGACCCCAAATGGCTAATTCAGCTTGCGCCCCGCTTTTTCCAGGCCAGCGACCCCAATAATCCGAACGAGCGGCGCAAGAAGCAAAAAATCGTCCCACTATTCAATCGTTATGCGGAAAATCAGGATTCATGGAGATTGACGGCGCAAGTGGAGGAAAAGAAGAAAGCGTTAGGGCGGTTAAACCAATAGGGTATAGGGCAATTTATAGACCAATTTAGGACTTAGATTAGCCGCGCTTCCGAGAGGGGGATGTGTGCGATACTATGGTGTTGAGTTTTGACGGTTGAATAGGCTTCTCTGAACCTTAAGGTGCACAAGCGCAAAGTTCGCATTCAGACGTACCACACGCAGCCAAAAAGCTCAAAAACGAGGATTTCAAAAGCGGTTCCAGATATACAGTTTAAGATACCAATCTGACCCAGCTTGAGATTCCCGTCAGGACGTGCAACTTGATAATGTTCCCTGTGTGCCAAATTTCCTAGAATGTGGCATCCTCAACTGATGAAGCAGATAAGCGTTTCTGCACACAGGACGGGTGCGTATTGCGGGGGAACCCGAGTCAACTTCACATGAGCCTACAACTAAATGTGTCCTCCATGTCTTTTGTCGTTGACGCAATCAGAAAGGCAAGGATCTCTGCCACGGATGCTATCTCTGACCGTGTTAGCCTCTACTTGCAGGCGCCGGTCTCTACCGATGCACGTAGTCTAAGGAAGCAGTATGGACGGACCCTGGTTGCCCTGGCAGAAGACCGAGCTAACATTGTTGAATGCCAGCCGCTTCATGTGGAGGGTGGGCGTTTGGTAGATTCGAGTGGCCGCACGCGAACTTTAAAGGGGGTCAACGTTGACGGATCCATGAAGCTTCCTGCTTCTCCTACAATGGCCTCGTACGACGGAAGCAGCTCTGACCGCAACAACATCTTTTTTGACGGCGACAACGTGCTGTTTGTGGGCCGGCCATTTCCTCTTGAAGAGGCGGAGCAGCATTTCTCCCGAATCAAGTCGTGGGGCTATAACACCATCCGCTACCTTGTAACGTGGGAAGCGTTGGAACATCAGGGCCCGGGCATATACGACGAGGAATTCATTGACTACACTGTCAAAATGCTACGACTCATCCATCGCATTGGCGGACTTTACGTTTTTTTGGAGTGTCACCAGGACGTGTGGAGTCGGTTTTGCGGAGGAAGTGGAGCTCCAATGTGGACGTTGTATGCGGCGGGCCTAGATCCGAAATGCTTCGACGCAACTGAGGCAGCTATGATCCACAATTCCGACCGGTATTCCCGCGCACCAAACGACCCTGAGTGCTACACCAAGATGCTTTGGACGACTAACTACCGTCGTCTAGCGCTGTTGACCATGTTTACCCTTTTTTTCGCCGGCGAAACCTACTTCCCTAATTTGAAGCTTGACGGAATGAGCATCCAGAAATATTTGCAGCTGAAGCTCTTTGCATCCCTCGCCAAGCTTTGGGAAGCGGCAGTGTCTGAATTACCGGACATGGTAGCTGATGGCACTCTCGTGGGATTCGAGCTGCTCAACGAACCCAATTGTGGATTGGTGGGACAGCCTCGCCTCGACGTATTGCCTGATTCACAGCAGCTTCGTTTGGATACAACACCGACAACCTACCAGAGCTTTTTATTGGGAATGGGCATTCCTGTCCAGGTAGACACCTACAAAATTGCCGTGACTGGGCCACAAAAAAGTGGCTCCCGCATTGTTGATCCCCGTGGTCAAACGGCATGGTTGCTGAAGCAAGAGTTGGAGTCTACCGATAAACATTACGGTTGGATCCGTCAAGGATGGACCGGCGAATGTATATACTTGGCCTCGGGTATTTGGTCGTGGGATAGTACAGGGTGGGAAAAGGTTAAGGACAGGTCACAGCTGGCGAGAGTGGAGTTTGGCCAAAATCATTGCACTCTAAAGAGGCCTCGCTACTTTAGCAAAGTCACGCCACGACTCTCGTTCGATACCCCCGATGATACCCTTCCCGATGTTATTGACACAAAATTTTTCATCAACACATTCTTTGTGGACTTTTACATCTCACACAAGCAAATGGTGCGCAGTATATGTCCCGGCGCATTTGTTTTGATCCAGCCTCCCGTTTTAGAGCTTCCGCCCAAACTAGTTGACGATGCGCGGCGCATTATAGATGAAAAGACGATTTACTGCCCACATTACTACGATGGCATGTCCTTGATGTTTAAAACATGGAATAGCCGCTACAATGTCGACACCTTGGGTATCATGCGCGGGCGCTACTTCAATCCAGTCTTAGGAATCGTTTTCGGTGAGCGGGCAATTCGTAACTGCATCAAGCAGCAGTTTATCGCTATTGCCACGGAAGGGAGAGATAACCTTGGACCAATTCCGATACTCATGTCTGAAACAGGAATGCCGTTCGACATGGACGGCAAAAAAGCATACGAGGATGGCTCATACAGCTTACAAACCGCTGCGCTTGATGCAATCGCGGTTGCTTTAGAAGTACTGGGGATCCATCATACATTTTGGTGCTACACGAGCATCAACTGCCATAGCTGGGGTGACCGATGGAACAATGAGGATTTCTCACTATGGTCCTCAGAGGACAGAGACTTGTGTTTTGATGACCATGAAATCCCAGCCAGACCCTCGAGTCGAAGAAATAGCGTTACGCCATCCTTGAAAACATTGCGCTCATTGAGACAGACAGATGGGTACCAGCTGGTTATAAGGGCCAAACTAAGCTATAGGAGAAAGCGCTTGTTGAGCAGTGCCATTAAATTGGCACTCGGTGCGACATGCGAAGGCGATGAACACAAGCTGGCAACTCCCATGGAGACTTCCTCTAGCACGGAGAGCGCTGAATTGATTAGCCTTGCTTCGGACAACTTGCGCTACCAGCATCTTAAAAAATGCTACCCTTCTCCAGACGGGGTCAGAGCGCCTAGTGCAGTGATTCGGCCATTTGTGGTTGCAACTTATGGCGTAGTGAAGTATACCGAATTTGAGATGAGGCCAGCCAAATTTACTCTAACTTTATCGTTCTCGGAAGTCCCACTTAGTTCGCCAACCGTGATATTCGTACCGAAGTGGCACTATCCGTGCCTCGATTATGGGGACATATACTTGACTTCGGGCACTGTCAGGTATAACGAGGTTCTTGAATTCATTGAGTGGTATCATTCGCAAGAGAATGGCCGAGAGGAAGTATCAATTATCATCAAGAACAACAGCGGGAGAATTGAGGACATTGAGCCTAGAAGCAGCAGCAGACGACTGTCTGTCACCCTGCTCGCGTAGGCCAAATCCACTTGAAAGAGACTGGCGACTCGGTTGCTGGTACGCACATATTTGAATATAAATTTATCAACAGCTGTGCTTTGCGCTTTATAAGCTTACAAGTAGCGTTACTATTATTTCACGCGCCGCACTATTGTAACTATGAGCTCGTGTAAGCATACTCTACTTGATTTGAAACGAAATGGCCCTCCAATCAACCGTCGTTCTGATGATCTGCATTATCCGACACGCTATAACCATCCTCAAAATTCTAAAGAGTCCGCGCTTCTTTTCGTTGACTCATGCAACTCCAGCTTGATCAACCCAGACACAAACTTGGCAAAGTAATCGACGTACGGCTTTAAGCTTGTTTTCTCGTAGTCAGGGGTCCGTGTTGAGGACGCCTCGTCTTCTGCCGGCTGGCTCGAGTCCCGGTTGACCCTTTTGGCTTCCCAGACGTCTATTTCGTTCTGCAATTGAGATAAGTTGGGCGCCGTCATCGGGTTGAAGCCGTATTCATCATCTTCGGTATTATCAGACAAGTTGTGCTCAGGGTCAAATGGAACACACACATTGCCGGTTCCGGGATGGATGCAAAAAGGAGACTTCAACAAGTGGATCATTTGCTTCGACACTTCAATATCTAAACGGGGGTACATGTAATAGAAAATAATCTCCCTTTTGGCATCTGTAAGTTGGGCCACCTGGATTTGGTTTTTGAGCACTTTCTGTGCCACAGAATTAATATCTTCCCATTTACTGCGCGAAGAAGATATACCACGATGATCCTTCCATTTCGTGAGCAACGCGGTGCGAAGGCTTTGGTCGGGAAGAAACGCGAGAAGTTCCTCCACTGGCTTCCACTCCTCTTCCAGCGTGCTGGCACTAGTAGCCCACGGGTTTTGGTCATCCAAAACGATATCTGGGAAAGCCCGTTTGAGTATATCGAAGGAGCGCTCAATGTGTGGGTGGTATGGTTTGCGCAACCCGAGCTGGGTCCTGCCCATTTTCAGGGTACGGGACCCAAGAACGTCCAAATATTCCACCACAGCCTTACGCGCAGTCTCGTCCAAATGGCGAGCCGCTTCATCACCCACCCAACAATGCGCACCTCTTCTACCGGAAAACACCCACACTAAGTGGTCGAACCCAAAATCGTCCCGCAATGCCACCAGAATGATCTTGGTGGCCACCTGAATGAACTTCCAGCACTTGGTGCAGATGTCTGTTTTGGAACAGCACGTTCTGATCTCATCATAATCAGTCAAATCAATATCGAACACCAACTCCTTGGAGAGCGGCTTCATGGCGGTCTTGGGCAAGTTTTTCCTCTCCTTTGGGTTGACCGCGTAAACGGCGCCCACCTCAAAACGGGTGGGGTTTGCAGCAACTACCGCCTTTTTGAAATCCTCGGCATTCACATAAGAGTTGTACCGCTGGTATGCACCCAGGCGGAACTCGTAGGCGAACTCCCGCATCGTGAAGTCTTTTGTTGGTTTTGGGGAGTGACTCAACCACTGGAAGATATATTTGAAGGGAAGAAGTCGGTCATAGTAGAATAGCATATCAGCCGACGATGGCTTCCCCGGTTTTGCTTTTGGTTCTTGGATATCTTCGGTTGTCATGCTGAGATTTGAAATTGTTGGTGAGCTACGCGTACGCGTGGAGATGCATTAGAATTGAGTAATATGCATGATGCGCGATACTGGTTGAAAAATTAGGATGTACCGGTAGCTCCACCATAAACTCAACTTGTGCAAAAGGGGGTATCAATTTCTGGTTGGATTCTTGTGAGGCATCATAATATACGTGCTAACGTTACCTATTTGTGCTAGACAACGACATTTCGTATAAACGTGTAGAGGAGGCTGCAAATGGGTTTTTATAAGTCTGAAATTTTATAAGTCTACCGATAGATACTGGCTACAATGATATCACAATGAGAGTCTTTAAATTGATGTTTGCAAAGCATATTTTCTTTCGCAGCTAACGACAGACAAAAAGGGCGCAGTCACCTTTCCAACGGTTTGGAATATCGAAGGATTGAAATTAGCGTGTCAACAGAAATGTAACGACTCAAATCTGGGCATATTGCGTACCCAAATTGATTTGGGGAGTCAGGTACCAATTTTGCAGATCTGGTACGCTTTACGGATAGTTGAGTTTTCGGCTCGGAAGCGCGAAAGGGCCAATATCTCATTACAAAAAATTGTTTTGCCATTGGTCACTGTTACAATGAACGTCTTGAACGAAACGAGTGTCGAGAACTAACAAAAAACAGTTGGAATAATGACTCTTGTGCGCAAGACGATTTTGTACTTGAACAGGCGAGGATTCCGGCCCCGCGTGTTCGAACGTATCAAGTAAGGCCATCACTGAGCTCTCCCGCCATTTTACTTTTCCAGATTTTATTCATTTCGATACATAATCCCGCAGCAGTAGGTATTACTACACCATAATGTGCGCTAGGCATTAAAACAACCAGTCCTTCGCGGTAGTTACATCCGCAGGTGTAGGTTCAGACACAAAATGGCCTTCAATTCTTGCGTTGGGCGACTGGGAAAGATCTATCCCCACTACAGGCTTAGAAGGATCACATGAAACGCTGAGACCAAAGTCCCCACACATGTCAAACACTGATCTCATCATATGCGAGGAGGAATCATCCACTGTAACCAATAAGCGCGACTGATTTGACTCCGCACATTGGATAAGTGTCTTTTGCAATGCTACCATGGCTTCGGGAACAGAGAGGCCACGCAAGGTTATTTCGTCATGAGAGAGAAGAATGCTGTCAATGGACGAGCGTTGCAATAAGTACCTTTGAAGACCGATTTGACGGCACAGAGACTGGAGACGACGGAGAAAGTCCGAGGCATCTAGATCTGCAGAGTCGACGGAATTCCAAGCCAAACGAGTCATTCTGTGCTGTTTGGAGGCTGACAGAATGCGAGTATTTATAGGATTGTGTGGTGTTGCAACGCGCATGGAAATGCATGAACATGCGCACAGAAATGTACCGAGGGCTTCTGGAAAACCGATAATACCGAGCGGGAAAATGCGATGGATGGATCGCCGGAGCTACAAAAAAATTACTTATTGAGCTTGTGTGATTCTTTCAGTACAGTTGCGGCAACTAATTTGCCAGTGAAGCGACTAAAAGGCGACCACAGTTGTAGTTTAGCTTTAAAGGAACGGGCTTGATGTTCACACATGTTTCCGTAAAAGCAGGGCGGGTCTATGACAGCGGGGTGAACCTTAGCTGGTGCCCTAGAGGATGACGTCGTGGACTAGGATGCTGGGATGAAATAGGGTATACGATCAATACAAATCGACATGTGCTACCTATAGGTAATGAGGATGCGATGGCATAATTAATGGCCACGCAGAGAGTGAGTATGGAAGCGAATAGAGCTGCAAGAGAATTGCTTACACGTGTCAGGAACATCGTGCAAGGATGGCGGAAAATCGCCTCTTCAGCTGATGTGGCGACCAGCGCCGTCACCCCACTCACTCTACTCTACAGTGGTTACACACTCGTCTCACAGTCGTCCATTCAGCTACTCGGTCAGAAACACCAAGGATACGCCCTCGTCGCCGGCCGTGACCAACTTCTTGCCGCCGTCCAACATGGCAAAGTCGAGCACGCCCATGTTGTGCCCCACGCCCACGAAAAGCTCCTCGCCCGTGCGCGCATCCCACTTGTAGATCTTGCCGTTCATGCTCAGCCCCACAAGCACCGGGGTGTCGTCCACGAACTGGAGGCGCGTGATGGTGTCGTCCACCTTGATGGTGCGGCGCAAGCGCCACAGCAAAGTGTCCCACAACAACACGTCGCCGGACACAAGGCCCACGGCCAAAAGACTCACCAGCGGGTGGGTGCACCAGGCCAACGCCTCGATGGAGAGGTCGGCAATGTCCTCCACATTGTCGATGGTCTTGACGTGGTGCACGATCTTGCCCAGGTCCAAGTTGACAATCACCAACTGGCCGTCGCGGGCGCCGGCCGCAAACACGTTCTTGAAGGCGCGCGCAGACACCCACGGGCTCTCGATGCCCTTGAAGTCGTCGTGCGGCTGCAACTTGTAGTTGACGGCGCCGGTGAAGCCGTTCCAGTTGACGATCAGGCCGTCCTCCGACACCGTGACCAACTCCAAGCGGTCCGGGTCCGCCTCGTGCACAAAGATGCCGCCGTTGCACTCCAACGTGTGCAGAAAGCCGCTCATCACCTGCTCCACGCCGCGCGCCGCCTCGTCGATGTGGTAGACCCACACCAGGCCGTCCGGAGCGCCAAAGGCAAAGTACGGCATCTGCGCGTGCACCGTGATCCACAACACCTCGTCCACCTCGTCCAACGCGGCAAACTTGCTCCACTTCTGGCCGCCCTTGGCCGCCTTGTGCACCTGGATCCCGCCGTTCATGTCGCCGGTGACCACGAAGCGGCCGTCGCCGGTGAATCCGCCGGCCACCACCGACTCGGTGTGGCCCGCCAACTCCCCCACGAACCGCGGCGGCTGCGTGTGCGTGGTCCACATGTACGCGGTGTTGTCGCCGCCGCCGGTCACCACCATGGGCAACGTGGGGTGCTGGAACACCACAAACACCGAGTCCTTGTGCTGGTCGAAGTAGGCCCACGAGTTGTTGGACATGTCGATCTCAATGTCGTCGGTGTCCATGTCGTCGTGGTCGTCGGGCGCAGGGCCGTCGGCCTGCACCTCCTCGGCAATGTCGCCGATGTCCACGAACTCTTCGTCCGAATGCTCTGCGTAGGGGGCCGGTTCAGACATGGGAAAGAAAATATCGCCCGGGCCGCTGGTGTAGGCATCGCGCATGGGGGCGCGGTCACGTGCGCCGCTGGGCCCTTGCTTAGTAATGGCGCCGGCATGCCGAGGCGGCTGGGGGCAATCCGGTTGGCTGGGGCTGCGACGGTTGGGCCCGCGTGCGGGCCGCATGCGGGGGGAGCCGTTGCCCTGGCTACGGGGTAGGGTAAGTTCTACTGACTACTCGCACTGAATCTGTGGCATGGGTACAGGGCGCACCGCAGTAACTATCGCATGGTGCTGTGTGTTGTGTCGCTGTGTGTTGTGTCGCTGTGTCGCTGTGTCGCTGTGTCTGGTGTTTATGTGTTTATGTGTCTATCTGTCTATGTGTCTATGTGTCTATCTGTCTATGTGTCTATCTGTCTGGTGTGGCATTCGCACTTGCACCTTCCACCATTCGCACTTACAAATTTACTTCGCACTTCACTCTTCCCGCACTCTTCCCGCACTCTCGCACTCTTCCCGCCCTCTTCCCGCACTCTTCTCGCACTTACAGTTTACTGCGCACTTACACAGTCACTTGTTCATTTTCTCTATTCCACTCTCTCACTTCACTATCGATTGCACTCGCAACTTCGCTTGAATCGCAATCAACTGTTGAATGACGTCTCTATAGTTCCCCTCCTCCTCCTCCTTCACTCTTGACTCGTCATTGTTGACCGCACTTTGCTCTGAAACACACAACTCTCACATTTTCAAGCCATGTATCTTGACTAACTCATTTCACACTAACTCAGTTTGGGCCTCTCCTAGCTTTGATTGCCTCTATCCTTTTGCGCCGTATGCGTTACATCTCATTGTGCAGCGTATATGGCCTTCTCTGTCCGGTTTCTCCTCGTTGAAGTCAACAACATTGAATCTTCAAGTCAACAACTTGAAAATTCAATAGCCTGTTCCATAAAAGTTGCAGTCGTGTCTTTGAATTGCACGCCTACCGTGACTAAGGCTGGTGAGTGCTAAAAGTCATTTAACTGCAAACTCATTGCAAGTGGAGCCGGTTTACAAATGCTCATTTTCAGAGAGTGTAACGCTTTCACGAGAATGAACAGATTCTGCTAAATTTCATACGAGAAGGGACAGCTTCCTATCACACTTCAGACAAGACCGGACAGCTTCCTACCGAATTTCAGACATAGATAACTCATATCCCGTCAACGTTTGCTTAACAGAAAACGGTCCTCCAAAAAGTCCCGATACCAAAACCTTCTTCTGACTGTCAACTACGTTCTTTCTCATCTTCCTGGTATTTCTTGAAGTGTCATCTCCTCGACTGTTGTATCAGAGTGTCTGAATATTTTAAAAAGAGTTCCTTCCCCTCCCACTCATCCACTCTCTACACCACTGCGACAGCTCAAGATTTTCCTTCCCTACAGCAATCATCTTCGGCCGCAAACACAGTCACCATAATCCCCTTTGTTCAATTCCATAGATGACACATCCCTCCTTTGATTCTTCAAGTAAACTAGATGCTCTCGCGTAATAAATGTTCATTAAATACCATGTTCCGTGGATGATACTCACAGCCGGAAACAATCGATGCTATATATCATCCATAATCACCGCCTGATGATAAATGGCCACTTGGCCTATAATCCCATGCCCGTAATCAACTCCAACTGGCTTTGGAGATCCAACTCCGCCTTCCGCGCCGCCTCCACTTTTTGCTCGTCCCGCTTCAAGTCAGCTCGAAGAGTCTTGGCATCCAACGCATTGATTTCCTTTCGGGGCTCTTTCGCTTTTGTGAGCTCTGCATGAATCGATCTCACGTTGCTCATGTCTTTGTCCAATTTCTCAATGTGCGCTTTGGTGTTTTTCGAAACCTGTTTGAGTTTACTCTTCAGGACTGTCTTAGAGTTCTTTTGCTTTCCAATGCGGCCAGCATTTTTCTTGCCTGCCTTAACCATGGTTGCTGCTTAACTTACGATCAAGTCTCGCTCGAGCGATGAGCCGCGATGCGGTGGGTCACGTGCACAACCTCCCGCGGCGAAAAAATTGGTTTCGATGGGCTTCCCAAATCTTCAACTCTATCAGCCAGAATGGTTTCTACACACAATCGTGACAAACCCTGGGACACTCCAGACATCGACAAATGGAAGATTGATGAGTTTAAGCCCGAGGATAACTCCTCCGGTCAACCTTTTGCCGAGGAGTCCTCATTCATGACCCTTTTTCCCAAATACAGAGAGACGTATTTGCGGTCCATTTGGACAGATGTGACCAACTCGTTAGAGAACCATCAAATTGCATGCCAGTTGGATTTGGTCGAAGGCTCCATGACTGTGAAAACCACCAGAAAGACCTACGACCCAGCCATGATTTTAAAGGCCAGAGACTTGATCAAGCTTTTGGCCAGATCGGTGCCCTTCCCCCAGGCAGTGAAGATCTTGCAAGATGACATTGCTTGTGACGTCATCAAAATTGGTAATTTCGTCAGTAACAAGGACCGTTTCACCAAGAGAAGACAAAGATTGGTCGGACCTAATGGTAACACATTGAAAGCATTGGAGTTACTTACCAAGTGCTACATCTTGGTACAAGGTAACACTGTCAGTGCTATGGGCCCATTCAAGGGCTTGAAGGAGGTGAGAAGAGTGGTTGAAGACTGTATGAAGAATGTTCACCCCATCTACTATATAAAAGAGTTGATGATCAAGCAGGAGTTGGCTAAGAACCCCGAATTGGCTAACGAAGACTGGTCCAGATTCTTGCCAATGTTCAAGAAGAGGAACGTTGCCCGTAAGAAGGCCGTCACCGATGCCAAGAAAAAGAAGAGAGTGTACACGCCGTTCCCACCAGCGCAAACCCCAAGAAAGGTTGACTTACAAATTGAGAGTGGTGAGTACTTCTTGGGTAAGCGTGAGAAGCACTTGAAGGAGTTGCAAGAAAAGAGGGCCAAGCAAGAAGAAGTCACGGAACAAAGAAAGCAAGAAAGAAACCAAGCATTCGAGGCACCTGAGGAGGCTGTCTACGAAAACAAATTGGTGGAAGAAAAGTCTGAAAAGAAGGAGAAGAAGGACAAGAAGGAGAAGAAAGACAAGGGGGATAAGGAGGAAAAGAAGGAAAAGAAAGAAAAGAAGGAAAAGAAAGAGAAGAAAGACAAGAAGGAAAAGAAGGACAAGAAGAGATCGGCTGACGAGCCCGAGGAACCCAAGAAGAAGAGAAAGTCCGAGTAATGGCATTATCCAGCATGTGCGAGCCGTCTGAGACCTCGTCGCAGTGTATTTTTAGCAAATTGAATTCCGTCCGAGTTGTTTGTAGTCGCTAGGATCCGAGTCATTTGTAGCCACAAGGCATCAGGCGTTATTGCATTCAGATGCGCTCTTGCATATAGTCCAGGGAAGTCCCGTATTGGGGAAGACGTTGAGGCATCCACGCCAAACCCACATCGTGCTGCCTGCAACTCTGTTATGATTTTGACATCTGTATGCAGGCCACGATGAATACTGTGGCCCGGGTTCGAGGTTGTCAAATTCCCTGACAAGGAGAAAACGTTGCACCGCCCATTTTGGTCAGGTGAGCTCCCGCTATCAGCAATACTCTCGCCTCGGTGCGGAGGACCAAACCAGGGTGCGCCGTTCCAATGAGGAAAAGTTATGTGCAGGCAATAGTAAACAAAACCCAGAGCTTGCAGAGACGCAAAAACCCGATTCAGACCCACAAAGCCAAACCCGCATTTTCTGTTCCCTAGACTCCTTTTTTGGTGCTCATCATGTCCAAGATTGACGAGCTTCTAGCTACCGTCGACACGCTAACTGCTCAGTCAGACTTGATAGTGTCGTCAGTGGCAGATTCCAATATGCTTATCTCGCTGATTCTCCAGGTTAACAGCTCTATTGCAACGGTGGATAGCCAGATCGACTCTATGACTGGCCTCATCAACAAAAACAATGTCTGTCTCAACGAACTCGAAAAGCTCTATGAAAAGTCGTACTACCTAGAGACCAACCTCAACACGAACGACGTTTACGTCAGCGAGGCGTCGCTCGATTGTTTGGCCAAGGAGTATGAGTATGTTTTGAGCAGCTTGAGCTTCGAGAGTGTTGTGAAACTGCCGCTGCAAATACCTCGGCGGGTAAATTTACAGCCGCTGGTGGCAAATTTGCAGCCTTCAGCGCCGCTGCAACTGGCCGACACCCCGCCCACGGACTCTGGCACACAGCACCAGGCTCTCCAGAGTAAGCTCTCCCTCTCCAATCTCGCGTTGAAGCCGCTCAGGTGCAAGCAGGCTCGTGTTCTGAAGCAAAAGTCCAGGTACCGTCTTTCCGCCGCTTACACGCTCAACCCGGTTCAGGAAGTCCGCAATGTACTGAGCAGCTCACGCGATACTTACGAGTCTAGCGTGATGGACCACTTCAGCATCAACGAGAGCTCCATGTCCGCAGAGGAAGAGGAGGTGGAGAGAAGTCTGGGTAATGTTGCCAAGGGCCCGGGGACCGCGCACAGCAGTGATTCGTCGGCCCGCAAACTCTCCCGGTCGGAAACGATACCTTCCAGGTCAGACATTGCGCCCTTGCGTTACGGAATGTCACCTTTGCATTACGAAATGACGCCTTTGCATGATGGACTGTCGCACGCGCAACCAAATCCAGAAAGGCATCGCCCGCAAACAACGCCGCGGGCGCACCCAAACATGTCGCCCGCACCAAAGACAGTTGCAGTGGCGGTATCTCCTGCTGGTTTTGGTGCGCTTGACGCATTCGCTTTGGAACAACTTGATGAATATAATGTATCGCTCCTGACCTCCCCGGGCTCCCTCCTGTCCCTGGATAATTCGAGAGGATCGCCGCCACGCCTCGACGAAATTGACAATTTCCACCGCTATCTCCGGCAGTCGCGTGTTGACCTCCAAGCCGCAATCCAGCATCTCCCACTTCTGCGCTCCCTGTCACACGAGTCTGTCTTTTTTGACGCAGCACATCAAGAACCGATCGAAACGCCTCAGCTAGCGCCTCCACGCTTTCACAATCCAACGGACTTTATCAAATCGGCCGCTCCAAAAAGCGCACCTGTGCTTCCGCCGACAGTGGAAACGGTGTACCTGAATTCTTTCGACCCGCTTCTGGCGCCGGAAGACTCCACATGCCGGGACTTCAAGACTCTCTCCCGCAAACTACTTTGTCCTGATGCCCCTGTCACGCCTCTGAAGAGCAACTTTGGTTTGTTTACTTATTTGAGCTCACCCACTCGTGGGGCTGTTGCTCATGTCACAAATGAGAACCACGGCCGACGCGGTAGTACAGACTTGCTCAGCAAATCGCTCGCTCTGAGCTTTCGCAACTTAGTATCCATCAAGAGCGACGTACTGCCGGCAAGAAAGACAAAACTGTCACCGCCAGAGAAAATTAAACAAATGCGGCGTGGTATGCGTGAACCCATTGCCGCTCACAGTGATGTCGTCACCAAACGGCTCCCACCGCAAGGCTTGGAGCGGCAGCTACGCAATGGGAGACACTCATCCTTGACCATAGGACCTAACAAAACGAAAATCGTCAACCATGGCCAGGAGCTGATTTTCAAGAAGCCAACTGTGCGGCGCAGAAGCCTGTCGCTCATCCGCGAGGCTTTAAATGACTCCATTTTCTTGTGATCAATGATCTACATGACGGAACCCTCACCTTGCTGCTCATAGCTCCCATCTTTCTACGATTCTTCCTTTGACGGTTTCCTCTATGCCACTCTATGTCCTCTTCATCTCTTATGCTAAATCGTCGCTTGTCAGCTTTGTCACTCGCTCAAATAATAGCTTGCATTCATCTCTTTACATGGCCCAAATCAGGGCGTTCCATCTTATTAACTGCGATCCACTCTTTAACCTCATAATTTCCTTGTCTATCCGGGATCCTAAATATTAATGAATTAACTGAAGCCAGCACCTTTGCTGAAAAAATTACTTTCCGTACGACTGCGGTCAATGGTCTCCTGGATTTTTCTGACTTTTAAACTCCGCACGGGCTTTTCTGTCCTTACACTAGCCTTAGACATGTACGAGATGGATGCCTTGGAGCCGGAGGCCACCTTGTACTGCTTGCTGACAGTTACTCCACTGAAAGCCTGGCTCGATACCTGGACGCCACGCTTCTCGGTGAACGACCGGAATGAGCTGACCACTGAGGGTTTTTTGAACAATGGGAAACTATCGTCGTCGTCATCATCATCATCGGCGTCATCATCTTTCGCCTTTATGTTCACCGCATCATCATCATCATCATCGGTCTGCACCTCCTCGGCTTCTCTTTTGCGGTCCTGCGACTCGGGCCGGCTGTATAGGTTGCTCAAAGATCGGCTCTTAAGCACGGCCAAGTCCTCCACATCATCATCGGCTTGATGATTCAGAGCAACGCTCTGGATAGATGCATAGTCATCTTCTGCAGTTTTGGAAAGAAAAGATAACTGCTTTTGAACAAAAGACTCCTCGAGCACAAGACGGCGAGGACGGTTGCCGCTGGTGCCCTGCTCAGGAGCCTGTTCGTCATTCTCGGTTTCACCCTGGTCGGTAGCGGTGCCGCTCAAAATCTCAGCATCAGAATCGTCCAACTGAATGGGGACACTTTCCTCGTGGATTGATTCGAAAAACGCACTGGCGCGATCATTCTTCGTTAGGCGATGTGCTTTCTGGTTGGCCAAGAGCCGCAGTTTTTGTTCCTGAAGCTTTTGCCGGCGATATGCCATCAAAAGCTCGTCCTCCTCGTCACTCAACTCGATGTCGAACTTGCCCGCGCGTGCGCGCTTCGTAAGGCGGTGGTTCTTGATGTCGTCCATCAACTTCTCCAACTCCTTGTGGTCCTTGACTCGGTACTGCTCCATGAACTTGCGCCGCACTTCCTCGTCGTTGAGATCGAGATTGAAGTTGTTGTCGATCATGCGCTCATCCTCTGAATCTGCCTGGTCACTTTCGTCAACATCCGCGCCACCTATTCCCTTCCACTCATCCTCAGACTCCTCGGCCTCGCCCTCCACCACTGCCCCGATGCCGCGGCGCTCCAACTCCTTGCGGCGCCGGCGCGCACGAAGCTCCTTCTGGCGGATCCGCGCCTCAAACTGCGCCAACTTCTCTGCCGCAAGTTCATCAGCTTGTAACTCAGCTTCGTGTGCTGCATCCGCCTCCTGCACTGCAGCTTGCACCTGGAGCCGGCCATTGTGCACTGCGGCGGGGAAGTCGTCGTCAGACTCATCATCCGGCTGCGTCGCCGCGTCCGGCTGTGTCGCCTGTGTCTCGCCTGAAGGCTCCGTGGGAAGAGACAGCCGCAACTGAGTCAAGAGCTCATCCGGCGGTGTCAACAGAGTACCACTCAAGAGCTGCGTGGCCTGTGTGGGGAGAAGACCGCCCAGCATCGACACCATGGACTCGTCAAAAGACGTTTCTGGGGCAGCAGGAGCGCGCGGCACCAAATTCTCGAAGAGACGCACGCGGCTGCGCTCCGTGGGCACTGCAACATGCATCGGCAGCAGCGCGTGTGCGTCGCTCTGAATGGGCATCACATCGTCCTCGTCATCGCGCTCCGCATGGCCGCCGAACATGTAGCTATCATCATTGCGCGCGTCGCCGCCGTCGAGATCCGCTCCACGGGTTCCCGCAGATTTGTCCTCGAACTCGTTGCCTGATTCGTCGTCCTCCGCCGCAGACTCCACCACGCGACGGGCGCGACGGCGCTCGCGCACGGTACTCGTGTCTGCATCCGCCCCACTCGCATCGCCTTCGTCTGCTCCGTCGCCCTCCTCGTCGCTGGCGTCCTCGCTGTCAGGCACACTGACGTCCGACTCAGCGCCTTCGGCACCTGGCGCGTACTCTGCATCGTTTTCGGCTTCGGCGGCCGCTGCAGCCTCCGCGCGCTCACGGCGTCGGATGCGGCGCACGCGCTCCATTTCGCGTTCGAGCAACGTGCTCATCTCCTCCTCCTCCTGGTCAATCTCCTCAAGAATCGCCGCATCCGGGTTTTCTGCGTGCTGCTGCCGGAGCTGGCGCGTGTTGGCGCGGCGAAGCTGGTCGGCTAGGCGCACGTCGGCCGCACGCGCCCGCGGCGGATGGAACCGCAGCCCTCCACGCACTTGCTCGGGGCGCCGCGAGTATTTTTTCTTGACCTCGAGAATCTGCTCCTTGGTCATTTGCGGCACTTCGGGTGCGGCATCCGTGTCGGAGTCCTCGAGCACCACGCCTTCTTCTTTGTGCCGCTGGAGGCGCTGCGCGTACTCGTCGATCGGAGTGCGCTTGAGCTGCGGCGCGGGCTGAACCGGAACGGAAATGAGATCAAGCACGTTTAGCTCGTCGTCCAGGCTTTCTGCAGCGAGAGTCTCCGCGGCTGCAGCATCTGGCTGAGGCGTGGGATCTGCGCTTTCTGGGACCGCTTTCGCGGCGACTCCGTCGGTTTCGGGCGACTCCGTGTCGCTATCGAAGGCAGCCACAAGCCGCAGAAGCGGGTCAGCTGCTCGCCGGGTAAATGCGGGGGCGATAGGGCGACTGCGTTTCTGCGTGTGGAGAAGTTTGTCCAAGTCCTCAAGTTCCTTTTGCGTCTTTGCCGGCGCAGAGTGCGGCGCGGATGAATCGACCGCAGGGCCGTCCTGGAATTGGGCCTCCTCCTCTTCCACCGCGCGCATCCGCTCCTGCCGCTTCTGTTCCACGAGAGCAGCAAGACGCGTCGCACGGCTTTCTTCTGCGGCGTTTTCGGCGGCGTTTGTCTGCCCACTGCTCTCAGTGGCTTCACCCAGTTTCTGTGCTGGGCCGATCAACTGTGTCTCTGGCTGTTTGGCACTGTGGGATACTGCGGAGCCTGAATTTTCCGCTCTATCAATCAACTGAGTTGCCTTTGCAGGCGGCGTGGATTCGGCGAAATCGGTCTGGTCTAGCTCCAACTGCGGAAGCCGCACCGCGCCGCCGATCCGCTGGGTCTCATCCGTTGGCGTAAAAAGAATCGAGCTCTCAAAGTTGGGAATCACTTGCGTGTCTTCCGCCGGAGGACCCAAAAGTCTTTTCTTGACACGGTCAAGGATACTTAAGTCGAGATCTGCCATGGGGTGGTAGTAGACGCGACGCGATGAGAAATGTCGCGTGAAGGCGCGGCCGCGTGAGACCCATCACGTGCTAGATCCCGTGACCGGGAACCCTCACGGACGCCGCGCTCCACGTTGTCCACGTGCAGTGCATGTGAAACCGTGTCGTGCGTCACATGCACCCACATGGGCCGGCACAGGTGCATTATTTCTAGATACGGATTTTGCCCATCAACCCTGTGTTTGGGTTAATGTAGCGTCCTTCCGCAGCAATGGGCTACGACTTCCGCGTCAACTTTGTCTGGCCAATCTCCACGGCGCCTCTTTAGCGCCGAAAAGAGAAGGCTCGCGCCAATGCAAGAGCTTATCGAGCTCTGACTCGTGAACAGTGACTCGGGGCCAAGTGACTCGGGGCCCAATGACTCGGGCGCGCCTTGACCCGTACCCTAAACCCGTGCCGCCCGAGACTCGCATGCACTTTCACCCGCCATTCTCTCGCCCTCGCAGTGCAAATCCACCGGCCGTTCCCCTTTCACCACCCACACCCGGCCACATGTCCACCCGCCGCTGCTGCGCCTGCCCAAGGCCGGTGCTCGGTCCTCGTATAGGAGCGCGTCACGTGGGGTTGCGCATGTAGTACCTGCATGTGGGGCCCCACGGTCCCAAAAAAAAATTTCCGATCGTATAAGAAGCCACAGATTTCCGTGGTGCCCAGGCCACCAGCTTTTTCTCCAAAAATGCCCGAAACTTTCCTTTTCACCTCTGAGTCCGTCGGCGAAGGCCACCCAGACAAGATCTGTGACCAAGTGTCTGATGCCATCTTGGATGCCTGTTTGGCCGTCGACCCATTGTCTAAGGTTGCGTGTGAAACCGCCGCCAAGACCGGTATGATCATGGTTTTCGGTGAAATCACCACCAAGGCTCAATTGGACTACCAAAAGATCATCAGAGACACCATCAAGCACATTGGTTACGACCACTCCGACAAGGGATTCGACTACAAGACCTGTAACGTGCTTGTGGCCATTGAACAACAATCGCCAGACATTGCGCAAGGTTTGCACTACGAAAAGGCCTTGGAGGAGTTGGGTGCTGGTGACCAGGGTATCATGTTCGGTTACGCCACCGACGAGACCAAGGAAAAGTTGCCATTGACCATCTTGTTGGCTCACCAGTTGAACAAGGCTTTGTCTGACGCCAGAAGATCGGGCGAGTTGGCCTGGTTGAGACCAGACACCAAGACCCAAGTCACTGTGGAGTACGCCAAGGACGGCGGTGCCGTCATTCCATTGAGAGTGGACACCGTGGTCATCTCTACCCAACACGCGGAAGAGATCACCACTGATGACTTGAGAAAGGAGATCTTGGAGAAGATCGTCAAGAAGACCATCCCAGCCAACTTGTTGGACGACAAGACCATTTACCACATCCAACCATCCGGCAGATTCGTCATTGGTGGTCCTCAAGGTGACGCTGGCTTGACCGGTAGAAAGATTATTGTCGACACTTACGGTGGTTGGGGTGCCCACGGTGGTGGTGCATTCTCCGGCAAGGATTTCTCCAAGGTCGACAGATCTGCTGCCTACGCCGCCAGATGGGTCGCGAAGTCTATTGTCAATGCTGGTTTGGCCAAGAGAGCCTTGGTGCAATTCTCCTACGCCATCGGTGTGGCTGAGCCATTGTCCATCCACGTTGACACGTACGGTACTTCCAAGTACTCCTCTGAGGAGTTGGTGGCCATCATCAAGCAAAACTTTGACTTGAGACCCGGTGTCATTGTGAAGGAGTTGGACTTGGCTAGACCTATCTACTTCAAGACTGCTTCCAACGGTCACTTTACCGACCAGGCCAACCCATGGGAACAACCAAAGGAATTGAAGTACTAAAGCGCCATGCGCATAAAGCGAATTAATGTGACGACTCGCGACCATGTCAGCGCTCAACTCGTCTGACCAAATCTTTCATTTCATTTCATCAAATTTATAAAGGGATAGAGTTTGCATTAATTGGGGTCCTCAACGGACGACTAAGATAATAGAAGTAATTGCTTCCGTGCTGTAGTGCATTGTAATTTTCTCGGCACCCGAGCAAGGCTGTTGGACTGGCGAGTGCAACTGAACGGCGGTGGATTCTCTAAACACGGCTATCTCTGCAGTTGCCTCGCGCGAGTTTCCTCGGTTCGTCTATCTTGGAGGTTTAACCGCCTAACTACTCTCGGTATACCCGTGGTACTTCCGGTACATTGCCCATGCGCCTATCACGCCCAACGACAGCCCAATGCAAATGTCCTTGAAGTGGTGGCGGTAATCCATGGTGCGCGATAATGCAATGTACGCTGCAAGGCCGAGCGGCGCAGTGCGCGCTGCGAGCGTCACCGACGCGGGACCCGGAAACCGTCCTTCACGCCCGAGCCACAAATACACGTAGTACATCGCAGCAAACGCTACCAGCAGGTGTCCCAGCGGCGTCAGCTTCATCCCGTCCGCTAACCGCTGCACCCCTAGTGGCGCGGTACATACTTCCACCGAAACATATGCGGTGGTATGCGCGGTGGCCGAAGCTCCGCACCGCGCCAAAAAGTCTGGACGAGGATTGGCGATCCACACCTTGAGGACGTCAGTGACGATGCCGGTGGCTGCAATTGAAAGCACAAGGCCGAGTAATGCAACGCTGGTCAGGGACGTTTTCATTTGGAACCGGCGGCGCACTGCCTGTGCCGCGATGATGAGCGCCAGCGGAAGCGCATATGACACCGCATAGAGCATAAGGTCCGACACTCGCTCTTCCACCGCAAACGGGTGTTGGAGGGATGGGTCGTCTAGGCGAAACTCGCGGAAAAACGGTTTGAGGTAGTCAAAGTACACCAATAATGCTGCCGTGAGCACAAGGGCAGAAATCCAGTCTTGAGTGTGGGTGCTCAACGCCATATTCGCGGATGTCACAAGATCGAAAGGAGGTGTGATGGGAAGGTTTCGGACACTTGACGGCTGGCCACACAAAAGGGTCGAAACAGCGCAGAACGCAAATTACTTCAACGTGTGTGCAACACTGGCCAACGTGTGCAACGTGGTATACGCTTGGGTAATATGCCGGTACACTCTTGTGAACAATGGGACCGGAGCCACTCGTCAAGTTGGATGTGCGACTTCCCTCGGTATCTCAAAACTGTTACATGGTAGTCTTTTTTCCTACTGCTTTGGTTTTTTTCTGTTTTTTTTCGGAAAGGGGCTACAAGGGAGAAGATCGTTCTACCCACATTGGATCGGGTACCCGCATTGGCGCCGGTAAATAACATCCGTGCCTCCGCGCCGTATACGACTGCCACCTGGCCGCGCCTGGCTTAGCTGAATTCGTAATTGCACTCTTATCAGCGCACTGCGACTTACCGATAGCCGATGTCTGGATAACTTTTTGTAATTTGCGAACTCAAAAATTCAGGCTTTTAGGTAACTCTGCCTTTTGTCATTGTGCAAACTTAAAATTGTAGCTTTAAGGTAACTCCGCCTTTTGTCATGTTTTGCAATTATCATACAAAACGTTGGGCACTCTTCTAAATGAAGGCAAAAAAGCACGTCTCTACTCTCACCCATCAAATTTTAAATTACGCAGTTTTTAATTCTGCGGATCACATTTCAAGTCCGGCTGATCAATGCTTTCTGGGGGCTTCAGAAAAAAGTAATAAACACAGTACATCGAAAATTTGCTTGATGACGTAACAATTTTTATCTACCTGCTAGTATTTTGTGACGGTACCGACGAGGGTCATTTAGCGACCCACTTACTTGTTATTGTACCATAGATGTATGCTATCTGGTCATTACTTGTGGAAGCACCTAATTTGGTGGCAGGCAATCTGCATTGGTCATTCTCACAGTTAAAAGCGTTTGTATCTTCGATGCGCGTAGACATGTAAGCGACAGCATTTGGTTACTTTGATTAGTCTCATTTTCAAACTTCAACCTGTGACCTTTTGTCAAGTTTGTGTTATTCTTTTTTAGTCCAATGGTATTTGAACAAAAATTACAGAGTCCGTCAGGCAAACTTCAAGATGAATTTTGAGGCGAGTACTCGGCATCTCGCCTTCCAAATAAAGGTCGATTTCATATATTCCGTAAAAGCCGAACAAACCTCTGAGGCCTTCAGCTGAATACTCAAGGAGTAATTCTACAGGTTTTTTTCTCGATGTAAAATTAAATTAAATGCTTAATTGAAGAAGTGAAGTCCGCCCCTAGTTTTTCAAGTCCAGGTCAGAGTACTCAGCTTGTTGAGTAACGTATCTGTCAGCACCAAGCTTGGTGGCGTCAATCTCGCCGTGGTATTGCTCGGAAATCTCTTCCAAGGTCTTTCTGCTGGTCTCAGGAATCAAGATAGAAGTACCGATACCAAGCAACATGAACAAAGCGAAGATCTCCATGACATGAGGCAAGAAACAGTTTTGGTCCTTTGAAGAACAGCCGTGGTTGATCAAGGTACCAATACAAGTTTGAGCAACAATGGCACCAACCTTACCGGTGGCGGCAGAGATACCGTGGGCAGTAGATCTGTATCTGGTTGGGAAACACTCACCTGGAACAATAAAAGTGGTGGTGTTAGGACCGAAGTTCTGGAAGAATTGACACAAGACGTACAAGGCCAACTTAGCGTGGTCACTAATCTTGTTGTACGCAAAACCGAGGATACAGAACAAGATAGTCAAGATGACGAAACCACCGATTTGAATTGGCTTTCTGCCGATAGTGTCAACTGTGGCAGCAGTGACCCAGTAACCTGGCAAGGAACCAGCACAAATCAAAATCAAGTTACCAATGGCAGTGTTACGCAAACCCTTGTAAACGTTCTTGGACGAAGCGTAACCGATAGTCTTCAAGATGACAGCGGTGTTCAAACCCAAACCGTAGAAAGCAACATCCAAGAAGAACCAAGAACCAGCAGTACCGATCAAAATCTTACCGTATCTCCATTGACCGAAATGGCTCCAGAAGTCCTTGAAAGAAGCCTTTGGTGGGGCAATGTCGTGGGCAGTGGCGTCCAAAGCGGCTTCGGCGTCAGCAACCTTCTCCAAAGTGTCGTGCTCGTTGACATCCAAGGCGTAACGAGGAGACTCAGCAATGGTCAATCTGTAGTACAAAGCAATACAGCCGGGGACACAGCCAAAACCAACCAAAATTCTCCACATTTGATCGTTAGCCTTAAGACATCTGCCGACACACTCCTTAGAAGTGTTAGCAAACTCCAAGTCAGACTTGTACGCAGAAGTAACGATCAAAGCAACAAGACCGGCAAACAATTGACCCAAACCTTGGTTAGAGAAAACAGCAGCCATAATAGCACCTCTCCACTTAGTGGTAGAGAATTCGGAGGAAATAATGGAAGACAATGGGTAGTCACCACCGATACCAATACCCATCAAAATTCTCAAGCAAGTGAAAATAGCAGTGAAGTTGATGGCAGGGGAGTTACCAACAGTACATTGGAGAATGGTAGCGCAGATCATGATGATCAATTCAAGACCGTAAATCTTCTTTCTTCCGACCAAATCGGCCATGGCACCGAAGGAAACTTGACCAATAACGGTACCAACAGAGGTGGAAACCTTGATCAAAGTACTGGTGGAAGTAGGCATGGAACCACCCCAGAAAACGTGGCCCAACATACTGCTCGCCAAGTTAACAGCGAAAATGTCGTAGGAGTCAGTCATGAAACCAACACCGGCAATCATAATCATCTTAGCTTGAGTCCATCCAAAACCGGCATTGTCGATTTCCTCCAATGCCAATCTTCTTCTCTCCAATGGGTCCTCAATGTGGGCAAACTTGCCGAGGTAATCCTTGAAGGCGGTCTTACCACCGGTTTGTGAAACGTCGTGTGGAGCTTGGATATCAGACATGGGAAATTCTTTGCTGGAGAAAAAAATACTGGTGGGAACTGTTCCCGTCTTTTATAACTGCACGGGCAATTTAGCCTTACGGTGCTGCAATGCGCGCCAGGTTCCAGGTGCAGATAACGGAAATTGATACATGAGGATCGAACCGCGTGGGGCGGTAATATCAGCCATCACTAACTTGAGGAGTGACGATCTCACGATGTTATATTGCGCTATACGATGCGGCCGATATAGCCCCTACGTTGCTTAGACGAGGTTTCCATGTTTTGCAAAAATTCCAATCTTTTTCTTCCAAAAATCCCTGATTGTTTTTCCCGCTTGTCTAGAGTAGTGTGACCTTTTGCCAGTCTTGGCATTTTTGTCCCACGTGGGAACGCTCCCTGGCGCACGCACTATTTTGCACCCACGTTTTTTGGTGCGCGCACCCACATCAATTAACGCACGTGTGCACGTTTACCTACACCGTTCGTCGTATTTCTGCAATTGACATCGTGTTTCCTGTACACAAAGCCTTGGTTGCAACTTCGGCGGTAGTCGCCGATGAGGCGATCCCGCCAATGAATTATGCCGTAAACGCAAAATATACGGCCTGGATTACGTACTGGAATTCGCCAAGTTTATTTCTTCTATTTGTCTCTATCTTCGCCTCGTCAGTTGCTGGAAGTACAAACTTGAAACAATGAAATTTAATTTGAAGAGCAAAACTGCGCCAGTGGATATGACATGTTCTCCACTTAAAATATTTCTGTTTTGGGAAATCAACTTTTTTTTCTTTCTCAAGCGATCTTTCCTTTCATCCCTCTGTCGTGTGCAGCTGCAGGTTGAAACGTTTCTTTTTAGTCGCAAATATCCAATTTTGCAGTGGGTCGTGCTCAACCACGTTTCTGCCGTGAAATCTGGGGGCACGTTGTCGTGTGCGTTCTCTGCAGGGCAATTTTTATGCACCTTGCCCATCTCAACGTATTGTGCCAATGACGTCTACGAGATTTGATACCGCATTCAGGTATATTGGCTCGTGCCTTTCGATTGAGTATTTGTAGCTGGAAGTCGCGTTGGAGTCATATTCTCCTCTCTCTCCACAAGTGTTTCAATTCGCTTTTCAATCGCACCTTTTGACCCATTCGGCAAGATTTACAGGCTTAAATCCTGGTGAGGCGTTCCTTTTCATAAACGAGCACCTTCTCTCTCAACTCCGCAAGTTGTCGCTCTTGCGCTTTGATCTGCAAATCCTTTTCATTATTCTCCTGATTCAAAAACTCTACTCGGCCACGGTACTGACTCACCATGTTTTGAAAGTTGAAATTCTCATCGTTGTACCGCTTTAACTGTGAACGTTTTTCTTCGTTCTCGTATTCGAGTGTGGCCATCTGCTTCTGGAGTTTTTGCTCCCGGATGTCACCCTCGTAAAGCTGGTGTTTCAATTGGTCAACCTCGCCGCTTAGCTGTTTCATATTCTGCTCCAAGTAGTTTAGCTGCTCGTCAGAGTACAACTTTTCCTCCAATGTCTCCACCTTGCTCTTGAGTTCCTCATTGACCGTCTTTAGGCTTTCGTTTTCTTCCACAATTACTAAATTCTCGGTGCGGGCCGTTTTGTAATTGCCATCGCTTGAGTTCCATCTCTGCTGAATTTCCACAAGTTCCTTACGATTGTCTTCTTTCTCATTTTCAAGAGACAACACATGCTCCCGCATGATTTCCATCTTGGACTCGGCTCTTCTTAGCTCGCCTTCGAGTCGTGAAACTTGACTCTCAAGATTGTGTTTGTTCTGTTCAAGCTCGTTATTCTTAAGATTCAACACCTCTAATTGTTGTCTGTTGTCTTCGATGAGATCCTGGAGTGATTTAATCTGCCGCGTGTTCAGGTCAACTCTGCGCTCTAGAATCTGCTTGTCGTTCTGCAACACGTCTATTTCAGATTTGAAGTTCTCATTTTGCAGTGTCAACACCTCATTCTCATCGTTCACCTCGTGATTTTCCGCAAGGACCTCATTCCTCACCCGATCCAATTCCTCGTTCTCGATCGCGAGCCGTTTGTTTTCCTTTATCAACTCTGTTTCTTTTTCTTGCTTGAACTTGAGATCATCTCGCAAGAGACGAATTTCTCGCTTATGTTCTTCGATAGCATTTCTCTTCTCGCCATAATTGTCATTGAGATACTGAAGCTCTGCTTTCAATCCCTTGCTCTTGCTTTCAAGTGCTTTTTCTCTATGATTCAGGTCTGCCAACTCAACTTCAAGATTATGTTGCTTCTGGCGCAAGTTCTTTATCACCTTTTCGCTGGCACGAACTTCCTCCTTTATGAGTTTCAATTCCATGGTTTTATTCTCTAGTTCCTTGCGGAATTGCTCCTCATGCCGCTTACTAATTAGCACAGCCGACTCGGCAAGCTCGAGCTTCTCGTAGTACTCTTCGCTTCTATTTCTAAAATTCAAGCTGGTCTGTTCAACTTCCTCCAAACGCTTCTTCAAGGTTTCGTTTGATACTTTAAAACGAGCAATTTCACCCTCGTAATCCTTGACCGATAACTTCACATTCAGTCTTTTCAACTCGTAAAGTTCATCTTCGCTTTCACGGAGCAATGACTTCAATCTCAAAATCTCGGTCTTTGATTTGTTCAATTCCTCCCTTGTACTTTTCAAGGTACCGCTCATGTCACGGTATATTTTGGCAAAATCTCCAGATCCATTGGTCAAATTAACCATGCCCAAGCTCGAGCTTCTTGAGAGATTTTCGCTTGCTGGAGATGGTTGCTCGTCCAAGAAACCACCGTCCATTGCATTCTCGAGCCTCTTTTCTAGTTCAAACACACGCTGTTGAGACTCTTTGAACTTTGCTTCGTAGTCACTCGTGCTGTTGATGCCCCGCATTGTTTGCAACCTGTTCAACTTCTTTTGGAGTTCAATAGCATAATTCTCAGCACGGGATACATTGGATTCCTCCAATTGTAACCTAGCTCTCAAGGTTTTCACTTCTTCTGCAATCTTACTGTCAGCAAATTGGCTGAACTTAAGATCTTCACCGTAAGCTAAGGACCTTCGAAGCTCACTCCGCTTCAGCGGACTCTCAAAGCTATCATTAACTTTTTGTCGCAACATATTTACTTCTTCTGATAGCTTGTGATTTTCGAAGCGCTCTTTACGAACAGCCGCAGAGGCCTCATTCAAGCGTAACTTCAAGTTCGAGTACTCTTCCATGATCTTGGAGTCCATCTTTGATGTAGGTGGAGGCAAATTCTCCTTATCTGCAAGCTTTGATTCTAATTCTTCCACCTTCTCTTTCAAACTGACAATCTGCTCCAAATTCTCAGCTTTTGCGTCAGTCAAGTATGACGATTCGTGTTTTAAATTTTCGAATGCATCATAGAGCAGTTTGTATTCTCTTGATTGATGAGCAAGCTTGTCTTTCGTCATTTGTAATTCCTTCAATTGCTCTCTGCTCGTTTTCTGGTGCTCAGTCAATAAGCTCTCAGTCGTTTTGGTTTCCTCTAATTTTTTTGTTAATTCAACAATTTGGTCTTGAGCATCTTGATGACGAGAGGTTATATCCTTCGAAAACGTTTCCTTCTTCTTGAGCTCCAGCTCTAAATATGCGCTTCGGTCAATCGCCTTTTGTAAATTTGATTTCAAGGTAGCTAAGTCTTGGGATTGCTGTTGCGAAAGGGCATTTTTCTCTTTATCGAAAGAGGCTTTGGTACCTTCCATCTCTATTTTGAGGTTTTGGTGGTCATCTTCGAGTTTTTTGACTTTACTTTCCAAAGCAGCTTTCTCCAGCTCAAGCTTGGTGACATTGGCTTCATGTAGCCCTTTACTTTTCTCATATTTGGCGGAGAGTTCCTCGTGGTTAGATAGAGTGGCCGTCAACTCATCAATCTTTTGTTGAAGCTCACTGACATGATTCTCCAGTTCTTTCAATTCCTTGACTTTCTGATTTTGCAAATTCGAGAGGCTCTCTTCTAAGTCTTTCTTCTCGATCTCCAACCGCTTAATTTGGTTTGCAAGGTTCTCTTTATCGGATACCAATGCCATGAATTCGCCCTTTTGTTGATCCAAGGAAGCTTTGAGCTCATTGATTTGTGCATCCTTTTCTTTCGTGGCAGAGTACATATCGGACAAGCGCTGTTCCGTGGTTTCAACCCTCTCTTTTTGTTTTTCTAAGGTACGCAGAAGTTCCTCGTGAGCGGCTAGTTTATTCTCAAATTCTTTGTTAGCATTTTTTGCGATATTAAGTTCTTCCACTGTAGCTCCGTGAGTTTTTTCGAGGCTAATAATCTTTTCTTCGGCCTCAATATTTCGCCTGTTGGCTTCCTTTGCGTCACTTATCTTAAGTTCCAACTCGGCAATTTTCTTTTTCGATTCCTCGTACTCGATGTTTGTGGCCTTTAATTGGCTTTCTGACTCCAATAATTTTCTTTCAAGTTCGTCTACCCTCGACATTAGCTCCGCCTTCTCCTTCGAAAGCTTTTCGCCCACAATTTTAGTTTCACTCAACTGTTGGTTTAGGCCTTCAAGATTGGTGGACATATTCTTCTCTTTCGCCAGAATGTCGTGCAATTTTTCTGTCGTTTCACTCATTATTGCCGCGTTCTTGATAATGTCAGACTCTAACAGAGTCAATCTCTCCTTCAATGACGTGTTCTCCTCTGTCAAGACAGATTTTTCCGTTTCGGCGTCTTTCAACTTACCATTGAGCTTCTTCAAACTTTCATTCATTTCATTGGAGTCCAAAACTCTGACTGAATCTTCTAACATAGGTTTCAAATTTAAAAAGAGCTTAAGCCAGGGGCTTTCGTTGTTGTTTACAAGGCCATCTAACCGCTGAAAATTTCTTGCAATAACCTGCGAAGCCTGAATAATCGCGATCTGCTTTCTTATTTTAGTTCTCGCTAGTTGACCTCTCATAGCGCTTTGAAAGTTTGTCATGATTTGTTTTAAGCTGAAGTCGCGTAGTTCTTCTAGCTTTCCAAGGATGCCGTTTTTGAAAAATAATTTCGAGATACCAATTTTGTAGCAATCTGTGTCTAATTTGATATGTTTCAAAATGAGCTCACTATTAGCTTTCACGCTTTTAGTGAACACGTCCACCGCATTCAAAATGGAGTATCGCGTAAAAAACTCTTCGAAGGTCATTTTGTTCGGATATCCCGCTCGTGTGATTCTAATACCTTCCAAAACACCATTGCACCTCAATTGATGAAGAACGAGTTCCTTGTCAAACTTGTTTGACTTTTTGCTCAAATTTGGCAAGATACAGCGGACAAAGTGAGGCTCCGTGCTACCGAGTTGTTGCATGAGAATGGAAAGCTGCTCTTTGTGCTTCTGTGAAACGGTTTTCAATTTCAGTTTCTGGCGTCCACCAGAAGTATTTATCAGATCGGCAAGCAATTTTGCAATAAAATGGTTCGTTGAGGAAACCAAAACTGACAAAAGGCTTTCACTCACCGGATCGGTGTTCTTCTGTAGCCAGTCCTCGATATTATATTCAACCAAGCCCGCGTAGTGGTCAATGATAAAGCCCTTTCTAATTTTATTGGGCCGGAACTTTTTGCTCTCTCCATTTCCCCACGTATCGAGCAACTTGTTCATAAAAGTTTCTTCCGACGCTTTGGGCAAGATACATTGCTCATCCAAAATCTCCAAAATTCCCATTGGCTGCTTTGTTTCGATCAAGTCAATGGTGGGTTGAAGATCTAAACCAAAATCAATGAATTCCCACTGAATGTCTTCTCGCAAGTACTCACTTTGTTCCAATATAAACGAGTGATGGTTGAAAAATTGTTGCAATTTTTCGTTGGTGAAATTGATACAAAGTTGTTCAAACGAGTTGGTTTCGAAAATTTCAAATCCAGCAATGTCCAAAACACCAATGAAGTTCTCCCCTTCCAGTTCGCCCGCAAACAAGCTTTGATTGATCCGCAGAATAATATACTGGAAGATGCGATCGTAAAGGTGTTTTGCGAACGCATCAATGGTACTTTTCACTTCAGCGGCCTTCTGCAGCTTTTGCACGTATTCGCGACCTGCTTTAACTTTTGGTCGAAGCAATTTCGTGGAGAAATCATCCTCTCGCACTCCTAGCATAGACGCAATGACATCGATGCGGGACTCAGGGGTGAAATTGGCCTGCTCAGATTTCCAGGAAGTAAATTCGATATTGCCAAGGTGGAGTATTATAGCTAAGCACATGAAAATAGACTCTACCTCCTCTGCAGAAAATCCCATGGTATCAAATGCTTCTTTAAGAATGCGAAATTCATGCGCGTCGTCGATGTTGGGAATCGAGGCGGAGGATGCACTCAAGTATTTGTAGTCCAGTGCGAGAAGGTTCAAGTTGTATTTTTCGGCGAGGATTATCTTGTCCTCGCCCCTTAACAACTGGTAAAAAGCATGGTAGTTTCTTTCATCCTTCAGCTGGTGCAGCACTCTTGACTTTTCCAAGAGGTAGTAGTCAATGGTGGCGCCTGATATAAGTCCCGATGTGGAAAAGAAGATCTTAACGAATTTTCCGAATCTTGAAGAGTTGTTGTTCTTGATCGTTTTCGCATTTCCAAAACTCTCCAAGATTGGATTAGCTTGCAATATCTTATTGTGTATATCGTCAGTGGTTTCATTCTCGGGGGTCAGCAGAATTGAAGAGAGATACTGGATCACTTTTTTCGTGTTTTCTGTTTTACCGGCGCCACTCTCGCCCGTCACTAGGATAGACTGGTCTTTTTTGTTAGCCACGAGGTTTCGGTAAGTATTTTCGGCAATAGCAAAAATGTGGGGTGGCAAGCGGTCTTCTGCCGAGTCCGGGGCTACGTGGAATTTTCGAAGTTGCGCTGGCTCGTAAATGGGCAATTTCTTGTATGGGTTGATCGCAACCAAGAACAAGCCCGAGTAAGTGTAGATCATGTCGTCGGCGTAACGCAAGTACAAGTTGTACACCACACTGGGCTCGTTTAAATGGGTCAATTCCGCCATATCATTGCATTTGTTGAACTTGGGTGGGTTGCAGTTTTCCAAGAGTTTCTGGTCCATTTCCTTCACCACGTCTTGAGCGCCATTTTTGACGGTGACACGGACAATATTATTGGGCAAGTAGTCTGTAATGCACCCCCGGACAAAAATCTCATCCTTATCGGGTATCCAGACCCAATTTTTCGTGGAAAAGTCGTCGTCGGACATGTGGTTGGAGAAATGTTGTTGGATGGGCTGAAAGGTGTTGTGGTCACGTGGTGATCTCGATCTTCGCGGGGAGGTAAACAAACAAAACGGGCAATTACGAGCCCGCACGGTCAAGACGGGGAATGTACAGAAATTTGCCTACTGCGGTTCGAGGGCACTAGACCGAACGCGAATTGTTTTTAGAGTTTCAGTGATGAGGATTAGGTGCGTGCGTCATTGGGCGACGTTCGCGACCGTTGAAATGAGATCGCTGATAGTTGTAGAGTGAGGCAGGCAAGCTAAGTAATCGAACCAGAATAGAATTTACTGCTAGGTGAATAGTTACTGGTGATAGAGTGCTTTGCGCGATGATTGATTGAACAATTTGTCTCAAGTACGAAGTATTGTTTGCAAAGCCAAGCCCAAAAGATAAAAAGAATCTGCCGTTGAAGAATTGCTTTCAGGAGACTTGCGGATATATAGCAAATAAATAAGGTGGTAAGGATAACAAAAAGGGCCGTGTTGTTTAGAGCTTAACTTTTGTGGTTCTTGATAATACTGGCAAAAGTCGCGAACAATACAAAAAACAACAGACAAAGTGCAAGAAGGATGTTGGAAAAAAATTAGAAAAATATTTGTAAATTGAAGGATTGATGACCAGAAACGAAGGGATAGCTTAAGAGAACATTGAACTACGCTCCTGGAGCTCTTCGTACTCAAATAGAGTATTGGAACAATAAAGTAATACCTGGGAGGAAACAATGACTAAGTAGTGACCGTAGAATCGAAAAGCTTGGACTAACTCTGAGATGAATATAAACAACCCTACAAGTTCGTGGATGCTGTCTCGTTTCTGGAATAGACACAGATGCACATACGATAATTCTTTACAAAAGAGGCTGATGCATCACAGACAGCAGCACAATACGCAAGTGGATACAAAATGTCATATGCGAAACAGGGTTTGCGTGGGTATAGATTAAAGAGTGACTGTAATGAGCGATAGCGAACGGACATAATGACCTAGCCGTTTATCATGCAAGCAAAAGAAAGACAGAAGCGAAGAGTTCCGGCGAGAAGCAGGAAGCAGCAGGTAATTAAGCTTTTCCCCGCAGCGGCACCGGCAGCGCCCACACCAGCTCGGGCTCCGGGGAGTAGAACTGCGGATCCGAACGCAACACCGGGGTGGTGTAGGCCAGACCGGCACGCGAGAACACCAGCGACAGCGTTGCCAGCGGCGGCGTCAACGGGAGCGCGGTGGGCGTGAGCGGAAGCAGCGGCTGCTGGTACACATCCAGCGCAAGCAGCAACAAGGCGTCGGCGGCCCGCACCAACTCCGGAGCTGTGGCGGCCGGGTCCAACGCAATGCGGGCCGCGTGCGGGCGGCGCAGGGAGAAGTTTGCTACCACCGGAAGCACGCCAAGCGCGTCGTATTTGCGCAGAAGCACGTCGGAGAGAGACGCGGTTTGGCGGAAGAGCATGATGGCGACATCACGGAGCTGGCACACGGTGTCCTCGGCGAGCCCCAGAAGGAAGGGCCCGACCACGGGCGGGGTGTTTTCCGAGTCGGGGCAGCACTCGGCGGCCGGCCCCCGGCCCGCCAGGGATACCAAGCTGCGCAAGTGCGCCGCGGCCGCAGGCACACCCAACATCAGACACGCCATGAGGTTAGCTGCGATCGCCACCAAGGAGGTGGGCACGCCGAGAAAGTAGCGGTCGTACAAAGACAACTCGCAGAAAAAGCGGCCCACCGCGGTCACAGCCAGCACCTTCAGCGGGAGCGCCGCGGGGCGCGAGTACTTGTAGGGCGTGACCTGGTCCAGCACGCCCGAGTCGGCGATGGCCATCTGCAAGCAGTTTTCCAAGCAGGGGTGCGAGAGCAGCCACTCGAGCGTGGACAAGATGTGGAACTCCATCTGGAGAAACATCTCCTCGTCGTAGGCGTGGCGGCACATGACGGCCAACTCGCGGAGCGTGGGCACGCGCAGCTTCTTGTCCTCGTACTTGGCGGCGATCCAGAGCGCGGTGCAGCCCACGAGCTGGTAGTGGCGCTTGAACACTATGCGCTTGGCGCAGTAGCGGTCGATGATGTTGACGCAGAGAAACAAGGTGGCCGGGTGCATGCGGAACAGCTGGTGCAACTCCACGAGGAAGTCGAGGAGGTACGGCCGCATGTACCACTGCACCTCCGGCTGCATGTCGATCATCAGCGGGTTGACGGCCAGCTGCGGTTCTAGCACCGCGAGCCACTGGCGGATTTCGCTGTGGTACTCGCCAATGAGCTTTGTGTTGGCGCGGGTTTCGAGGACTTCGAGCATGGGGGGGTAGGCCCTGGGTTTCATGCTGCAAATGGATTAATTAGACGTGGGTGCCGTATAGTGGTGGCTTGTGTTATTTGCGTGCTATATTGATGCGGTGCTGATATTGATGCGGTGCTGATATTGATGCGGTGCTGGTATTGATGCGGTGCTGATATTGATGCTTATGTGCTGATGTGGTGGTTAGGCGGGAGTCACTTGTGGTTTAGTGAGTCAGCTTGGACGAAGTAGGGAACGCAATCAGAAACGGGGCAGGCAGACTTTTATCACCGACTCGAGAAAGGAATGTCCAACACTCGAGAATTGGAAGGGCTGGCGTCAGGATTTCCGTGTGCGCAGCCTAGGCTTATAAAGCAAAAAGGCGCGCGACGCGCTTGGCAGGAGGCCCTGCACACAGACGCGGCGTTGCCCGGTCGCGGGTCCCAGGGACGCTGGGGAGGTACGGGTGCAACATGGAATTTGCCTGTGTGATGGGTGGTACGATAGTGGGTTGTGGGTGGGAAAAATCTGCGTGGAGATTCTGCGTGGAATTCTGCGTAGAGATTGTGCGTGGAATTCTGCGTGGAGATTCTGCGTGGAGGTCTGCGTGGTGTGTGGTTAGGGCAAGTGGGCCAAAGGGTTTGAGTACGTGGGCGGTGGGTGGGCCATTGGTGCAGGCCCCGAACAAAACGCGGAAACGTTTGCCCGTCGCGCGGAGTTCCCCATGGGATTCCCGCGAGGCGCGCCAAAGCCGCGCGAACTTGTGTCGTGCGCGGCCACTGTGAATCGCGCGGCCCCCTCAATCGAACGGCCCGCGCACTTTTCAGTCGCGCACAGATTTTCACCCAGTCGCGCAAATTCGCAACCGTCGCGCTCAAATTCGCACCCGTCGCGCTCAAATTCGCACCCGTCGCGCTCAAATTCGCACCCGTCGCGCTCAAATTCGCACCCGTCGCGCTCAAATTCGCACCCGTCGCGCTCAAATTCGCACCCGTCGCGCTCAAATTCGCACCCGTCGCGCTCAAATTCGCACCCAGTCGCGCTCACATTCCTGCGCTATCGACAATTGCCCAAAGCTCTTCTTAATCTCCCGAATCTTGCCTGTCAATTGTCCTCCGCCATGCCTACCCGTACATGTTTCTTTCGCTTTACGGTGCGTCCGTGTCCTACGCGGGGCGATCATTTTGCCACGACGGCACTTCTTTACAGGGCGCAATACGCTCTCTAAAGTTACATTGGAGTAACCGGTCGACTCTTGCTCCATTCTCCATTCTCTGTTCCCCACTCTCCACTCTCTAATCTCCATTCTCTGTTCCCCACTCTCCATTCTCAACCCCACTCTCCATCCTCATCCCCACTCTCCATTCTCCATCTCTTTCTTTCCACCGTCTCGCTTCTTTCCTACGTACCAGTTATTTTAAGTCGCGCACCGCGATTTTCCTGTCGCTTATGCATGTACCTTCTCACGGTGCCGCACGGTTCTGAGCCCATGTTCCAACACAGGAGGGAAATGCGGTCTCACTGTATTTGCGTGTATGAAAGGTTTCTTGGCAGGAAGTAGGTGAATAGGCGTGCCCGCGTATTCGTCGCACGCTAAGTGGGTATTTTCTCCATGGAATGCGTGTAGATGAGCTCGTAGGTGGTCGAACTGCCACTCGCTTGTAGCCAATTAACTGTCACACTCGCTTGTAGCCAATTAACTGTCACAATAAGTGATGGATGGGTGTCCTTATCAAGCTATTGCTTGTGTACTCGGCCTCATTTGTCTAGCTTTTCTTGTCTAGCTAGCCTTGCTCGTCTACTTAGCTTTTCTTATTTGACCAGCCTTACTTCAGTTGGGCTATCTCACCGAGCTGGCCGCTCTCAGCCTTAGTTGACCTGTAAATTGTCTAGCTGTCCTAACTTGTATAGCTGTCCTCTAGCTGTCCTGACTTGTCTAGCTGTCCTAACTTGTCTAGCTGTCCTGACTTGTCTAGCTAGCCTTACCAAATTAGTTTTCTCATACCCAGCAAAGCTTTCGTTGTGTTTAGGTTGACCTTGATAGCGCCTCGTCCACACATACTAGTAGTAAGTAGTACTCTGCTTCCATCTTCGCGTCATGCCATAATCGGACCACCGGACTGCTCAAGTCTGCAAACTTTTTCCCAGCAGCGGTCAAGGCCATTCTCTGAGGTTTACTTGTACTCACTCACACTACACCAAAGCGCAGGCTCTCGCCTAGCAGTACCGCAAATCTCTTTCTCTATTAATACACTAGAACGCGCCGCGGCCACGTCCTCCAGATTGGTCGTCCAGGTTCTTGATGGTTTCGTCCACCGAAAGCAACAAAGTCGCCGCCTCAGTGGCAGACAGAAGCGCGTTGATCTTCACGAGAGCAGGCTCCCAGATGAAGCTGGCCATGTTGTCGCCCACGGACTCCTTGTGGAAGTCGATTCCGTTCCACATTTCGCCCTTGGCGTGCGTGCTTCTCAACGCATTCAAGAGCTCGATTCCGTCCAAGCCGGCGTTCTCGCACAACTGGCGAGGGATCACCTCCAACGCACGTGCAAACGCACCGATGATCAACTGCTGCTTGCCAGCCACCTGCTTCGAGTATTCTCTGAGGTACTTGGACAACTCCATCTCAATGGCACCACCGCCCGCCACCACGGCGTTGTGCTTGATTGCACGCTTGACAATCATGATCGCGTCGTGCAACGATCTCTCCACCTCGGCAATCACCTGCTCCGCCCCACCACGCAACACCAACGTGCACGTCTTGGCTTCGGGGCAGCCCTTGAACATGTTGTAGCGCTCTCCGCCAATCTGCACCTCCTCGAACTTGTCGCACGTGCCCAATTCTTCGGGCATCAAGCTGGTCACGGTGGACTGGATCGAGCCGCCCACCGCCTTGATAACGCGGTCCATGTCCTCAGCCGCCACGCGGCCGGCGCAGAAAATGTTGCGGTCGGCAAAGTACTGGGTGGCCAAGTCGCCGATGGGCAACTTGGAGAGCACAATCTGGGCGCCCGCAGCGTGGATCGCCTCCAACTTGTCGAAGATGATCTGCCACTCCGCATCCACTATCTCCTGGTACGCCTTGACCTGCTCGACGCGCACCTCGGCATTATCCTTTTCCGCCTTGAGCTCCAACTCCACGTTCAAGCACAAGATCTTGGGCTGCGCAAACAGCTTGGGCTGCTGCTCGAAGCCGGCATACGAGAAGGTCTTCTTGAACGCCACACCGTCCACGAAAAGCGATTCCTCCATGGCTCCTCCGGGCACCTTCTTGATGCCGATCATCTTCTCGTCCAAGTCGTGGTCCAACAGCATCACCGCGTCCACCACCATCTTGGTGAAAAAGGCGGAGTTTTTGCTGATCAACTTCGACGACATGGCGGTGGTGGCGCAGCGCTCCAAAAGCTGGCGGAACTCGGTCTTGTTCTCGCGCAGAACGTTGACCTTGATCTCGTCGATCCGCGCCACCGCCAACTCACACGCCTTGCGCAACCCCTTGATGATCAAATGTGACGAGAGACCGTCCTCGATGAAGTTCTTGCTCTCCTTTAAAAACTCGCCCGCCAAAATGGTCACCGAAGTGGTTCCGTCGCCCACCTCCGCGTCCTGCGCCCGCGAAATGTCCACAAGCATCTTGGCAGCCGGGTGCACGATGTCTAAAAGCTTAAGAATGGTGGCACCGTCGTTGGAGATGGTGGTTTTGCCGTTGGCGGACTTGATCAAGATGTCCGATCCGAACGGACCCAAGGTGGGTTTCAACGTCTCCTGGATGGCGAGACACGCGTTGATATTGTTTAGAATCTGCCCTTTGCCTTGCGAGGCATCGGTGCCTTCTTTCAAAACGACAATGGTGGGGGTCTGATTGGAGAACGCCATTGGAGATAATGTGAGGTTGGTGAATTTTCTTCGATATGTGCGCGTCGTGTGCGGCACACTACATCAGTGACTGGGAGGAGCCGAGGTTTCAGATAGGTCTAGGCTAAAAGCAACGCATTTGCGTGATTAAAGTAGTGACGATTCAGATGACAGGCTTCGGGTGTAAATGCTCGGGTGTGTGGGTGTAAAAGATTAGTGTGTGTTTCGGATGTAAAAGGTTGGTGTGTGCTTGGGGTGCCATGACTTCTGAGGGAACAGCATATGTCTAATTAGGGTCAGATTCGTCTGTGTTGTGCTTTGCTCGTTGATCAGCTACTCTTCGAGCGGTGGCGTAATAATGTGTTATCCAAATAAGTTGTGGTGTTTCGATACGATCTTCCCGGTAATGTGTGGTGTCCAATCTTTCTATGTGGCCGTTTCTAAGCCGTATTATTCCTTTCGCCCACATATTGCCCAAAACTGAAGACAGCCTTTAACAAAGTGTCCATGTAGATATACAGTCGGTTTTGGATTCGTGTTGTACTCTATTCATTATATTTGAGTAATAAGCACCGGTGAAACGGCCGTCGCGTGCATTTTGCACTCCAAACTCCCACTTTGATCTGCTTGTCCAATGTATTCCATCCACTCACATTTCATCTACTTCTCTACATCTACAGATCCTTCTGCTGGTAAATCTTCTTACTCTACCCTGCGTATTCTGCCGCACACTATCCGGACGCAGAGTTAGCATTTTACATGGGCAATACCAAATATCACCAGCGATAATGATGCGTTTTTCCTTTAAAGACATGGATCAGGCCCGCCCAATCTCTTAAGTCCTGATTTTCACTCGCAGATCCGTCTTCTCGCATCCATAAGTCTTCTTCGCGAGATCCAGATCTCCACAAACCTATCTGCACACTGGAAAAATTTCATCACGACCACTCCACTATGCTTAGAACGTCCGGTGTCACATTCGGCAGCCTTCAGCTCCAGTTCACGAGAAATGTCGCCAGAAATGTCGCCATGAAGAATGAGGTCCACCTCTCCGGTAGAAGAGTCATGAGAAAAATCAAAATGGGTAAGGCCAGACCTGCCATCTTCCATCAGTTTGATACCCTAGTGGAGCTTTCCGATGGCTCAGTCATCCGCAGACGCTCGCAAGCCCCAAAGGATGAGATCAGAATGATTAATGACCAGAAGAACAGTGCTTTGTGGAACCCAAGTAGATCCGACTTGGTTTCTGCCGATCCAAATGCTACAGGCAAGATCAACAAGTTCAAGAAGAGATTTTCCCAATTCCAGGAAGAAGAAGAAGTCGAGGGCTCCGAAAAGGAGGATGACTTTATTGCTTTGATGGGTGTAAATGTGACTGAGGTCCAGTCCGGTGGTAAGGTCCACGATAAGAAGAGAGGAAAGAAGTAGCCTTGTATATATTAATGGACATTTATGGATAGCCATGATCGTATTGGCGACCCGGGACAGCATGGTTTTTAATAACCTGCATCTTTGAATGCCCATCGTATCATTGTATAATCGCTAAGTTCCGCCATCACCATATCCACTTACTCCAAGACATGGCCGAGTCATCTATAATTTTTGCATACCTGCGACACATTGATAGAAACTAATAGAGTCCATCAATTTCTCGTCAATACATGACCAATATATCACCGGCTCATGCGCTCCGCAAGTCTCACATCACCGGCTCATACGCTTTGCCAGTTCCATCTAATGCATGGTCTCACTACTTCTCCAAAAAATCCAACAAAGCATTACACAATTTCCCCAACCTTACTCTTTGACTGTTCGCCCAAAGTTCCTCTTCACCCAGGTCCTTTATTGTTACTTCTGTAGAAATGCTCTATTAAGACGCCTCGCCAAAACTTCTACGTCTCCATCTTTTTGAACTCGACAATATCTATTATCGGTGTTCCCAAAATCTTCATCTCCTCCACGCACCAATTGATATTGTCTGCGTCCTTTTCCCACAAAGCTCGCCTTAAAACCTCCAACACGCATCCAAGCCGGTTGCTGAGGTCTATATGTACAAGTTTGTTGAAGTCATCAGGCATTTTGTGGGACCCGAAATTGAAATCAGCTCTAGAATATGCACCGCAAATGTAAAGCTTGCGACAGCTACCTGTGTTGACTCTGTGACTCAAGTGGGCCAAAATCACACTCGTGAATTTTTTCTGCGCCACATCTCCTTTCTCAAGAGGACTAAGCCTCACAAGAAGCTCCTGATAAAATTGCTCTCGCTTCAAGGCGTAGTCTTCTGGCGCCATATCTGCGGCTTCCGTGATGTGGTCGTGCAGCAAAAGAAACTCCAAAACACCAACGTATCCTAGTTTGGACACTTCTACGTTGTTTTCGGCACACATTTTCATGGCCTGCTGAACATTGTGCAGCAGAAGAAGCTTGGTGATGATGGCCTCGAAATCATCGCATGTTAAACCATTCTTGGTCCCGAAGATGGCCTTCAAGAGTCTTGCGGCACCCTTTTCGTTGTTTTGGGCGAGAAACAGCGCAAACAACAGCGAAAGGGCTTGGCGCAGCAATGGGGGTTTGAGCTGACGCGTTATGAGGTCAAATTTGGCCTTTTCACCAGACCGGCCGTAAAACTTAATGAGGAAATGTATGATTTCCGTATGCGCCTCCAAATCGGCAGGAAAGTGATTTTCTAATAATTCCGATACCACTTGCTTTTGGTTGGAGATAGATTCAAGCAAATCGCGGAAGAGCCCCACATTTGCGGCTGCAAATCGAGGTTCAGCCTTCGATGCGTACTTCCAAAGTCTTGTTGCCCGAACGTAGTTACCCGAGTCAATATTTGCCCTAATAAGCTTGCGAGTGACATTGATGTACTCTGGATTCGCGGTGTCCATTCTATCGTACATCACGTTGGCAAAATACGGTGCATCGTTCGTTGGAATCATTGCCGCCACCGCTCTTCCAAGAGTTTCCGCAGTGATTGAGCTTTCACCAAATACTTCCAACAATCGAATGATGATATATGAATTGTAGGTCTGTTTCTGAGGCGACTCGACCGAGAGATTGGAGACAAGCATATCCACATCCGAAGGGGCAATGTGGATACCTTTCTCATGCATACGAAAGGCGATCAGAGCGGCGAGAATAGGGTCTCCGCTCAAAACTGCTTGAAATATTAAAGTGCTGCCCAAGCGAAAAGAAATTGAATCCAGAGGCGCAGAGTTTGGGCTCAAGATATGACCCTGGTTTTGACCTTTTTGGTTATCAAGTCCCAGCAGTGTCATTCTGCCTATGTACTCACTGCATGCCTCTGTTTTGTTCTGGCAAAGAAGATCGCAAAGCAGATCTAGTACTAGTGCAGATACCAGCTTGGACTTCGAGTAATTCTGGGTCAAAAATTCGAAGAGTTGCCGGCTTTCTTCTTTGTTTTGTAGAATATCTTCGACCAAGTTCGCATGCACTTTCTGGTAGTGGTTGTAGCATTCGTTGGTGGTGTATTTGAGTCTCTTGGATGATTGTAGAATATTTGAGATCTCAATAAGCCGGGACAGGGAATTTTGCAGATTGAGACACGAATCTTGGGTATCGATGGATGAAGTAGTATAATTTCGGCCCTTGAGGACCGAGAGTCGCCGGGCATAGGCGTATCCGGGAACCTGGCGAAGCATTGATAGTAAGTTGAAAGATAGTATTCGCACGTGATACACTCACGATGGCCCGATTCAATAATTGTGAACTAGCAGATTTAGGGATTCACCCGTGAGGTGACATGGTTCAATGGATGAATTTACATTTCCTAAGATGAGTTCTCATCATTCTACGGCTTGACATTCGAATGTTGGCCGAAGTAGTTCGCCGATGGCAAGTACGCACAAACGAACTAGACACCATGCGAATATTCATTTTCTCAATGTGATCCATCGCCCTGTCGTGTTACTTTCCAAATCTTTTATTGTCTCTCGATATATCTACCCTTGTCCTTCTGGTGCAAATCCTCACACTATGGTACAGTCGGCCATGCTAAGCCCGTACATGACTTTTTCCACATGTCTCTTGATGATCGGCCAATCCTGTCTTCTTTGCACAAACTCGTAGATCTCTTCTTGCCGAAAAATGCCATTGAATTTGCTCAAGTCTGATACTAGTTGGCCAATGGCCTTTGCCTCGTCTCCGCCAATCAAATATACTGATCCCACTTTTTTGAGCGCCTGAAACAACGGGAAAATCATTTTCTTATTACTTTTTATGTGAGTCAACACAAATTCATAGTAAAGATTCAAATCTGAAATTAATGTCACCGCTCCATCCACAGAAATAGTGCTTCGTTTGAGCACTTTCACTATTACTTGAAAAAAACGTTCAGCCACTTCTTGTTGGAACACTTCAACAATAGCTTTTTCTGCTGAGTCCACAAGAAGATCGATATTGTCTTCTAATATCTGCACTACCCGCGTCGCAGCTTTCGTGGGTCCGTCTGCTACGTAGGGCCTGTTTGTAGGTGGATTGTAATCAGATTCTCGAAGCATTGATAGATACACGGAATCGATTTCCTTGAAAAGAACGTCAATTCCAATGTTAAGCCCGTCAGCCACGTACTTATCAACCATTCCCTCCAACTTTTTCTTCGATTGTAACGAGGGATTAAGCACAGAATTTTCGTGCTTTACCATTTTCAGATTTATCATTTCCTCTTTGTAGAATATATCGAGCATCTGTACAATCATGTCCGCCATGTTGATCAGCTCGAAAAAAATCACAAGTGGGCCGATGGCACTTCCCTTGTTATGACTATCAATGTAGCTGGATATTTCCTTCGTATCGTATTCTTTAAGGTACGTCAAAGACTTTTCAAATCCGATCTGTAAGTGATCATTCCCAATACACTCGATCACATTAATAAACTCATCTTGTATCGTAGCATAGAGGTCCACCAGAATCGTGTTGACGGTGACATCACGGAGGCTCATGAGTCTCACAAATGATGCTTTTGCTTCGTTCAAGATTGTAAGGGCTAACTCAGGACTGAAAACCTCGTTTAACGATTTGATGTTTTCGGCTAGAATCTTTGCACGGGCTTGCATCTGCGAGTAAGTCAAAGCCGGCTCACCTTCAGGTTCTGATTTTGTATCGTTTGAATTGTTTATGGTGAATACTTTCTTGAAGCTCGACAAAAAGTCGTTTTTAGTTTCCACTTTTACATGCTTCAAGATTTTCTGGGTCGTGCTTTCCTCTCTCTCTTTCACCTTAAGATTCCACTGGGCCACCGTGTTCACGCATAAATTCCGAAAGGTGATTTTCTCTTCGTTCATGTACTCTGAGGCAAAAGACTCGAACATAACGTCAATTAGTTCGTGTATCAACGTCTTGTACGACTCGCCCGCATTCTCAGAATCGTTTAAGTCCCCTATGAAATTCTGCGTAAGTTTGGAATAGAAATAAGGGATCAATTGTAGAAGAAGGGCTTTCTCTTTCGCTGTATTGGTCAAAAGAATGGTGATTTCCTGTAGTTGGTTGGAGATGATTTCCTCGCTGATCTTAAACATCATTGGTACTGATTGGGGAAAAATTTGGTCAATAACCCGGGAAATGTCGTTGAAAGTAGTAGAGAGCTCAGACGCAAAATTATCTAGCTCAGGTTCGTTGATTGTGTATGTTACGGTTGGGAGTTTTTCTTCAGTGGACTTCTCTTCGTCTTCGACTTTCAAAAGATCCTCGTCCGACACAAAAAAAAATTCAGCAGAGAAGGTTTCAGGCATGAGGAAGCGAATTGAGTCGTTATCAAAGCATGTTTTCTGCAAGAAAAAGTCCACAAGCGTCTGGTCGTTTTTAAGTTCGATCAAGATCTCGACAAAAGAGCGAGTCTTATCGTAGTCCTGGATGTCAAAGTGGATTTCGAGTTCACGAAGCAATGCATTTTCGAATATTTCCGTTAAGTCGGTGAGTTTGTTCCGCACCATGGTGCGATTGGCTTCGTCGCTATCGATGGCATTGAACTTGAGAAGATTGGTGAGAAGTCGTGCCTGATCTTGCGGCGAGTGAAAGTTTTTGAAGATTTTGAGTTTCTCGTATTCGGTGTTGCGCTGCAAGTCCTGGTAGTACTCTGAGATGCAACTGCGTATCTTGAGCACCTGGAACTTGGCTATTCGAGGAATCTTGTATATCACAGAGAAGCAAGTGAGCGGACTTTGGAACAGTTCAAACTTGGAGTTGAGCAACTCCTCTTTGGTGCAAATGGTGGCCTTGTCCCACACGCCCATGGCCCTTAGCTTTCGGACCCATAGCCTAGGATCATTCACTGCCTTATGAGCGTTTCGCGAGGTTAGGGCGAACAGAAGCAAATCAGGAATGTCCAAGTACTCCGATATACATGTGGCAACGTAAATGGGGATCACATGAGGGTTGTATACGTCAATGTCTGAATTCCAAACCACCTGGGCCATGGTGGAGTGAAGAAGCTAACGTGGTGCTGGGGAATATTGTGCAGGCCGCAGCTTGTGGTGCGGGTTTTGCTGGGGTCGTCTTGGGGGATTCTAAGTTGTGAGAGCCCAAGAGGCGGGGAAGTAAAAGTGTTTTGAGAACTAAAGAGTGACTGAAAAAATGAGCCTCCACCAAAGCTTAATAGGGCGAGCCGCCGAGTAGGATTCTCGTGCAAACCCACTTTTAGGCTTCCAGCATAGAGATGCAGTATCGAAGCTCAATTCTGCCCACTTAATTTGTGGGTCCTACAAGCACGACTGTTGTTGCGTGTGTGGATTTTACCTATTTGTAGTCTCAGTACAAGATTGGTGTAGTCTCAGTACAAGATGGTGTAGTCTACGGTGAGTAGTCTGAACTACGGATAGTCGGTGTACAATTTGGTCGCACCAACCATATCACCATCTCGTCCTGCACTCCACACCGTCAACTCTTTCGAACTCCAATCCTCCTATGCACCTTTGACACCTATACCATGTATCTACGACTAATACCATTGCTCCGGCATGGAGCCATACGACATACGACATTCAGTCGCTACAAGCGCACGCGTGTCCTTGGAACCAAAGAAGGTGATTGGGATATACATGAGCGAGAGTGGTTCACCGCCAGTCCGAAAATAGCACAAGGAGACGGTACAGCCAAAGCAGAAATCCACAGAAATTATTCAAACTCAGAGCTTAATTTAGAGCATTCGAACTCAGAGCAGACAAACTTAAAGCACTCGAACCTAGAGGCTACAAACTCAGAGCTTACAAACTCAGGGCTTACAAAGTCAAAACATACAAAGTCAGAGCATACAAAGTCAGAGCATACAAAGGCAGAGCATACAAAGGCAGAGCATACAAAGGCAGAACATACAAACTCAGAGCATACAAACTCAGATCATACAAACTCAGATCATACAAACTCAGATCATACAGCTCTAAGACATGCAATTCATAAGCATACACACTCGAGATCTTCAGCCGCAAAAGTCCCGAATCTTAAGGAGATGGAGACAAAGTATCTGGAAACTGCCAGCAGACACGAACCAGGCTTAGGAAAGCCAAAGCCGGCCGACCATACGCCGATAACTAAGGATTCTAGACCAAAGAATACAGACCACATTTTTTTGAGCGAGCGATTGCAGATGAGTCTACAAGACACACGGGAAAAAGCAAACAAAGGCGAGCATAAAAAACCCAGTACTGGCAGTCTCGACGGGGAAGAAGGTGCTGGTGAAGATGGAGTACAGGTGAAGGAGAAGAGAGTGTGGGACAAAGGGGCGCCCGGTGTGCTGGCCACCGAACTGGGAGACCCATGTGATAGAGACGATGACAAAGTGTACGGTGATGCAAAAGCGCACGGCGAAACCAAAGTGCACGGTGATGCAAAAGTGCACGGCCGTGAGGCAGCTCAAAGAGACCCGGCCACGCAGACCGATCAAAAAGGACTGGGCGAATCCGAAGTTGCGCCCGGTGGACGGAAACACGCAGCCACAGACACCGCGGCCGCGCCCCATACCGGTCTCTCGGGCCGGATCTTTCGGTTTCTCAACGCCGAGTCCGCGCGGTTGCGCGAGTCGATGAAAATCGACCAGAACCTCGACACGCAAATCAGCGTGGACCACGTGGCCGGGCCGCTCCGAGCCCAGTTGCTGCTGCAGATCGACGACTACGGGCGGCTTGTGGTTGTTCTTGGGCGGCCGGCGCTTTCGGTGCCGGTGGACTTGGCGCTCCAGTACTACGGTGCGGTGCCCAAGTGCGGCGCGGCGGAGAAAACGGCGCTCCTCAAGGCACTCGCGTTCCACAACCGCTGGCGCGACTTCTGGCATGTGGCGCTCGACCAGGCCACGTTGAGCGACGTGGACGACGTGGTGGAGCTCATGCACGGCGAATTGTGCCGCAACCTGAACCGCGTGGGCGTGTGGTTTGCGTTGGCGGGCGCGCGCGCGGCCACGGGCAGCGGCGCGCTTTTGGGCGCGATCGCCGAGTGCGTGGAGTACCGCTTCGGCGTGGCGCGCGCAGACGCCGACTGGTTTGCGCGCGTGGCGGACGCGGGCGCGGCCGCGCAGCAAACGTTTGCCGCGCGCGCCGCTGCGCCGCCGGAATGTTCTCTGCCGCACCGCGTGCGCCCCGAAACGGGCCCTCCCAGCCCGGCCTGCTCCGCGTTGCAGGCGGCGGCGGTAGTGCTTGCGCGCCACCGGGTGCCGCTCGGCCCCGAATGGTGGGGCGCGCTTGCGAGGGTCCCCGGAGCCATTGCCGGCGCAGAAAACCCCGCGGCGGTGCGCGCGATTGCCGCCCTCCGCCCGACCGTCAACGATTTGGACTGCGCGGTGCTCCTAGGCCTCGCCACCTCGCGCGCGCACATCTACCAGGTCTACCTTGCGGTGTGCCACAGCGTGCGGGCGCGGACGGTGCATGACGGGGCGTTGAGCAGCGTGGTGCAGGCGGCAGTGCGGCTCGGCGCCACGGACGTGGCCTCGGCGGCGGCCGCGCGGTTCACCCCGCGGCTTTCGCCCGCAGCGTGGGCCGCCGTACTCCCGCGCCTCGACCGGCACACCGCGCGCGCCTTGGTGCGGCGCCTCTCTGCGGCCAACCCGGCGCGCTTCCGGGCGGTGGCCTTGGACACTGCCGCCTGCCACAAAACCACTGCAGAGCTCAACACTACTGCAGAGCACACTGCAGAGCACACTGCAGAGCACACTGCTGCAGACGCCGGCGCACCTTCCGCGGGGCCCCTGCCGCCCTCCGAGCGGCTACTCCTTTTCTTGGCCCACGCAGACCCCGACCGCGCGTTGGTGCGAGCGCTCTTGCGCGCGTTGCCCGGGTCGCCCGCCAACCTCCGCGCGGTGTGCAGCATCAGCTGGTGCGCCTACAACTGGCTCGAGGTGATGCGGTGGGCGCTTCGGCACCAGCTTCCGCCCGAGACCGCGTTCTGCCACATGGTGCGCGCCACCTGGCCCGCGCCGCGCTTCGACCGCCGTGTCGCTGCAGACGCCAGCCTGCGTTCGCCCAAGGTGGGGCCCTCCGGGCCGGGGCCGGGCGCACCGCGCGAGCCCGCGTGCGACTTTCGCGCGCGCTACCGCGTGGCGTCCGCGCCCGAGCGCCGCGCGCTCCTCCACAACATCCAGGCCGCGGCGCAGGCCGTCTCCGTGCTCCCGGCGGAGCGCTGCGCGGCGACGCTCAACGCGCTTCGCCGCGCCGCCTTTGGCCCCGGCTTTGCCTTCCGCGCCGCCACCGGCCGCCACTACGTGTTCGACCGCCTCGTGCACCACACCTTGCGCTTCGTGCACCGCGCCGACCCGGCGGGCGTGCGGTCCATGCGCGCCGTGGTGACGCGGCTCGACTTCGACTCCACCGCGGCCCAGGCCGCGCTCTTCGAGCTGCTCGTGGCGGGCGACCCGCGCCTCGCGCTCCAGGTGCTTGAGACGTACGCCGCGTCGCGGCGGTTCTTGCTGGCGGCACTCATGGCCGCGGTCGAGCGCGGCGTTCTCCGCTCGCCGCACCTCGCTCCCGCGCCCCGCCTCGAGCACTTCTCCCGCTTCCTCGCGCGCAAACACGACTTGGGCTACCGCAACAAAATGGCTCCGCGCACCACCGCCTTGTTTGGCGACTTGGTGTTGCGCACCTCTACGGACCCGCGCGCCTTGAAGTGGCTCCTCGACTTGGGGCTTCAGCGCCGCGTGCCCGTGCGCGTGGTCATGGCGTGGGCGAAAAAGATAAAGCTGAACGATCATTAATTACTAACTTGTACATACTTTATTAATTGCATCTCTCCCTCATTTTTTCTTTTGACTATTTTATTCACGCGACTCTTCAGTAACAACCTATTCATGGGCGATCAAGGAAATGGTCACTTAAATAGAATGAAACACTGAACTCGCCCTCGCTCAAGATCAAAGGCGTGAAACGTAGGAATGAAGAATTGTCATATCGGAATACATTCTCGAGATAGCACTAAATTCACTCCTTCGATTAAAAGCTCGGAGATTTGTTGCAACAGCAACTTCTACTGTTCTCCGAGTATCTCTACAATTTTCTATCACTACCATCAAATCAATTACGTTTCTAATAAAGAGTGTCCTTCGATCAAAAAAGAAGTGGGAAATCAAAAAATATTATTGTACTGTATATAGTGTTTACGAAATGATTTCTCGACAGGAATGTCGGAATCCAAGAAGAGCATCATTGTAACATGAGTATCAAAACATACGGTGTCACTGGTCCCGTTTCCTTGGCCAATCCTACACAAAATGATATTCTGCTAAATGATCAGTTGATCTCCGAGCTCAAATCAAGAGGATCATTCGAAAGTGAGCAAGCTACTAAAAAGAGAGTGGAGGTACTCTCTTTGTTTCAAAAGATGGTACAAGAATTTGTATTTACCGTTTCCAAAAATAAGAATATGAGTGATGGGATGGCAAGGGATGCTGGCGGGAAGGTTTTTACCTTTGGATCTTACAGGTTGGGTGTTTATGGCCCCGGATCCGATATAGACACACTTGTCGTTGTCCCCAAGCATGTGGGACGAGACGACTTCTTCACCGTCTTTGAGCAAATTATAAGGAAGAGGCCAGAGCTTGAAGAGATTACATCCGTTCCAGATGCATTCGTTCCAATTATAAAGATTGAATTTGATGGTATCTCCATTGACTTGATTTACTCGAGGCTTAACGTTCCAAGAATACCCCTTGATATGACCTTGGATGATAAAAATTTGTTGAAAAATATAGATGAGAAGGACTTGAGATCATTGAACGGGACAAGAGTGACGGATGAAATTTTGCAGCTAGTTCCAAAGCCCACGGTCTTTAAGCATGCATTACGTTGCATCAAAATGTGGGCTCAACAGCGGGCCGTTTACGGTAACGTTTTTGGATTTCCGGGTGGTGTTGCTTGGGCAATGTTGACTGCTCGCATTTGTCAATTGTATCCCAATGCTGTAGGAGCAACAATTGTGGAGAAGTTTTTCACCATTTACACAAAATGGAACTGGCCACAGCCTGTCTTACTCAAACCAATAGAGGATGGTCCACTTCAAGTCAGAGTCTGGAACCCTAGGCTTTATCCGCATGATCGCCAACACAAAATGCCAGTAATCACACCCGCTTACCCTTCAATGTGTGCTACGCATAACATAACCAATTCAACTCAAAAGGTCATTATGAAGGAATTAGAAAGAGGTTCTGAGGAAATGAGACTCATCAATTCAGGCGAAAAATCTTGGTCTGCTTTATTTGAAAGACATACATTCTTTCATGATTATAAGTTCTACCTTTGCATTGTTTCTGCCACTCTTGCCGATGATGAAGAACACCATAAGTGGAGCGGAATGATCGAATCTAAGCTCAGAATCCTCGTTCAAAAGCTTGAGGTTTGTGAAGGGATCTCTGTTGCTCATCCTTACGTAAAAGATTTCTCGAGTTCCTTTGTGGTCGATGGGAATGTCGAAGATATATTAAATGCCTCTGGTACTTTGCAAGGTGAAGAGATTCTCAAAAATATCGAGCCAGCCACAAAGGAGCGTGATCTGACGAGTATTGCCGATACGAATGGTAAAGTCATTCACATATCCAGACACTTTATTGGTTTGGATATCAACTTATTGAAATCTGAAGTTGGTGGTGTCAGAAAACTAGACATTCAATATCCTTGTTCCGAATTCTACAATTTGTGCAAGAGTTGGCCTACCTACGACAGCGAAAAGAACTTTATCCAAATAAAGAATGTTAAAATAATGGACTTGCCCAACGACGTTTACATAGAGGGGGAGAAGCGCCCTTCTAAGGGAAACAAGAAGCGGAAAAAGGATATCAACCTTGCGCAACCGAAAAGGCCAAAGAGCGTCACAAATACTCCGGTGTAACACCGTTCAAATTTTGCTAGAGCGGACGTTGGTATTTCGCCTTTCAATCCATGAACACGTCCTCCACGTTTTGCGATGAAAAGCAGGTGCACCTCTGTTTTCTCATTGTTTCTTTGCGTGCCGATGACAATCCAAGCTTGATGTAAAGCCATTCTATGAAAGATTCACTTCCTCCAGTCGCATTATATCGTGACGCATAGCAATCCCATACCGTTCTATTAGGCTCATTTTCCCATAATTTTCCTAATTGTCGCGAAAGCTCCTTCTGCAAAGAAGCATCTCGGAGAGATCTTGAATAGAATGTACGAAACGCAATGAAACCATTTACCCGTCTTCGCGAATTAGCTTTCTTTTTCTTCGGCTTTAACATCTTACTGCTTCCTTTGACTGCAGTCCCAACGTGTAATGTATCCAAAACATGTTTCAAATGTGCTGATGGCTCTGGGAGTGGCGGAAGATCTGCTGCCTGCCAAATTGTTATATTGGCCTTTCGAAACTCCATTTTAAATCTGAGTGGAGCAGAAAGAGAAGACGAAAAGATAGAATATAAAAAATGACTGTGAACTAGATAGCAAAATTGTCAAACTAAAGAATTTAAAAAAAGACGAAAATATGAGATACAGTGATTAGGACTTAAGAAGGGGCAAATAAATTGACCTTAGCCCGTCCACAACCCACATGAAATTTCATCTACAAAACGCAGGACATCCGTTTCGATCCTGATTGACTGCATATTGGGTATATTTATCACGACGTGCCTATGTATATATTCCCTGAGTAATCAACTGAAACTGATCGTACAAGCGAGTGTACATACTTGCAACGCTCTTTCCGATCAAAGAATTTTCCACGAACTCATTTGCCTCTTCCTCGTTCAAATGGAGCTGAAGTCTTTGCCTTAATAGCACGCTAGTATTCTCTCCATTATTAAAACAAGGTAAGGTGGAGTCCTTTTGCATAAGTTCTACCATATTCACAATTTGGTCGCATTCCTCTCTTATGGCTAAGAAGCATTTCTTGCAGAGATCTTTGAAATAAATGTATAGCTTGCTGTCCAAACCACCGAGGAGATCGACGTATTCCATGGTCAATTTGAAAGGAGCGGCTTCGAAGCCCATGCTGCCAGGGGAGTTAGACAACAAAAATCCAAAATCAATGTGTATTATGTGGCCCTCATCATCGAGCATTATGTTACCGTTATGTCTGTCCTTAATCTGGAGGATGTAACAGATGATGGAGTATGAAGCAAGACTTCTGGCGAAATTTTCTTGAGCCCGACGATACTTCGAAGAACCGACTCCTCCGAAAAGTTTTTCGAAATAGTCTTTTAAGGTTATTATCTTTCTTTTGGTATTGTCCCCTTCTGTAATGGAGATCTCAGTCATCGACTTTTTGATTGAATGTATTGAAATAGCGTTCGTGATTGTTTCAACCAACCCCGCATTGGCACTCGTAATCAAAATCTTCATCCTTTTAGTCCATGAAGGAATCTTTTTTCTGGTCCAAATATTAGATATTATAGCAATTAGCTGACAGGCAAATGCCTCTTGAGGTAGGTCCGATCCATTTTTGGCAATGACTGAGCATAAGTCCCAGTTGGGGAGATGCCCATAAACACTTGAATTTCTAATTCTCTGCTTCTTAGCTTTCCAGTCCTCAGCGAGCTTGAAATCATTTTCTAGTTTTCTCTCGCCTGCATTCAAGTCTTCACCTTGTAACTGATTGATCTTGTCGTAATCAATAGATTCGAACTGATCTTGAATTTCAATCATTGATTTGACTATCCGCTCTTTGATGGCGACTGACTGTTCTGAGTTAGCTTTTCCTGAGCTTTCAAGCTGCTGCAACATGACGGCAGCAATCCTCATTTGGTCCGCCCGGTTTTTTGTAGCATTATCTGGTTTTCTTTGCTGCAAATCACTGTCCAATTTTATATTTTCAAGGGCGGAAACACTTTTTTTCAATGAAGCCAAGTTGTAATCCAGGTTTTTCTCTGATACAATACGAATTTCACCTAAATCTGTCTCTGTTTGAAATGAGGTGTCACTAATGTTTTGTGATTCATTAATGGAGACTTCAGGCTCGATGGATGATTCCCTTGTTTTTTCTGTCTCCGTGGTTTTTTGAAGAAGTATTCTATTATTAGGGTTAGCGGGGTTGAAATCAATCTCGTCACTTAAGAATTCGACAAACATGAGGAATGGAACTCTCTCGGCCGAATTCAACACAAATGCCTCATTCACGCTCAACTTTAGTAATTTGTGATACTTCTTGCGTGTGCTAGTGATAGGAAGAAGTTGAGGAATATCGATTTCAGCTGGGAGGATAGTTTTGTTCACAATAGACAACTCTGCTCTCAAAGCTGAAAGTCTCGCTTCTTTTGGCAATTGTGATAATCTGAGAGATATATGTTGCAAGGCAAGAATAAATTTTGTGACATTTTTCGAGTAGTTTATCTTGAGCCATCTTAGAGAATCGACGGGATCTCCTATACGTGGCGAAGAAGGAATTTCGTGCTCAAGAATATCCAAATCAGCGAGAGAGATTTCAGATCCTAATGATTTCTTCGGTGGCCGGTTTCCTTCGGCCCTTTGGGGTTCGTTAAGGTTAGGCATCGAGTGCGATTGAAGTTCTCTGTTCGCATTCCTCTTCAGATTACTCTTTTTGATCACAGAATTCACATCTAATTTCTCTTCTATGTTTTGGATGAAAGACATATTGTCTAAACTTGATGAAGGTTTTAGTGACCTACTTCTCGATATTTTGATAGACGCATCATCTTCGTCACTTGTGTAAAATTCTGATTCATCTGATGTCATAATTTGAGTAGAGAGCCGTTTAAAGCGCAAGTAGGACTCGGAATGACGTTGCTGGTCTGTCAGGCTATGTAACTTCGACACGGGTTTCTCGTCGTCAGAATGAGCGGCTCTCGAGTCCGTTGAGATTTTTTGGTTCTTCAAGGTCAAGTTCTTTGTTAAAGTCTTCTGGAAATTTGCCAATCGGAACACAAATGACTTCTGTTGTTTGAATTGAGACTCAATGAGAGGCTTGATGATGTCGTGAACTCGGGGCATACCTAATGAAGCCATAGTGGCGCCACATAAAACCAAAGCGGGATGTAGGTTTTCCCTAAAATCATTCTGTGGATAGTCTGGAAGCGGATTGAATAGTATATCTTGTAACTTATTAACCATTTTTCGAACAATTTGGAACGAGTATGAATTTGGATTGTCTTTTAGCTCAAACACAAATGCTTGAAGATTCCAGAATACAATCAAGCTAAAGTGAGGGTACATTTCACTATATTCTAGAAGAAAGTCCTCGAGTGCCATTGAGTTTGTTTCGAATGAGACTAAAAGTTGAATCAATTGAGGAATCATAAACTCCAAATCATCATACTTGTATGTTCTGAGTTTTCTTGCTAGATAATGATATATGCCGATTTCAGACAGATACCGACGCATGCAATTAATGCATTTGAACACATCAAACTCCGGAGAATTAAATTGTTCTATCAACTCTTCTCCAGATGTATCCATAATCACTAGGTTGGCTCGATTCAACGACACTACTTTTTCTGTAGTCGGTTTGTGTTATGTGCACTCCTACTGGTAAGCGAACAAACATAAATTTAGAAATCAGCACGTTTAACGGTAGAGCCTAACTTAATTATTCGATTTCCATGCATCAGTATTCTAGAGGGTTCATTTGTTTCTCTCAAATACCAGAACTCGTGCTTTTCGTATTTTGAGCTACGTTATCAATATGGAGCTTACATGCAAATTGGTAGATGGAAGCGTGGCTAAGTTCACGTTACTTGTAAATTAAACAGCTTTGAAAGTATTGATTGCATCAATCTATTCCTAGTCCAAATCACAGAACTCCAAATACTTATCTTTCATCTGTTCGGGTGTGTCAATACTCACATCAAAATCAAGTCCGATCACAAATGGAAGATCTTCGGAATCAGGGTTCTTAATGAAGAAGGAAGGCTCGAATTCCTCTCCATTCTCACTTCTTTCTTTTGCTTTCAAACGCTGCTCTTCTTCAACCTTGAACTTTTCTTCCGTTGCAGCTTTGTGATCCTTTTGGTCTAATGCTATCAATGTTTTGTGCCACAACTTTCTCGACTCATTTTGAGCCTGTTGTTCAAATGGTTTCACCTGAGCTTTGTAAATTTCCGAAGCAGTGGTATCATAGAAAACTTTCTTCTCTCCCGTTTTAGCATCCTCAAGATCCATGACGCCGTTCCACTTGCCCGAGATATTGTATAAAATCTTAGACTTCTCGTCCTTGACAACACCCTCGATAGCATCATATGAGCCACTGATGAATCCTTTGGTTTTGAACTCTATATCAGCTTGAAGACCGGTTTTCTCACATTTAATGATCATATGATCTCCTAGTTCGTACCTCAACTTTCCAAATAAGATACCACGGCAGTAAATATTAGGTTGCGTCAAAGAGTACAGTTCATCATTGTGTTCACCTAATGTGACATGTGCTACTCCTTCCATCATAGCGGCTGACGAATTTCCTAAGAATTTCGATCTTGGGATGACCACACCATCCACCCGAATCCGTCTCTCAGGTATCAAGTAAAAATAAGATGACTCAGGAGGGTGGTGCGATGTTTGTTCAGCGATATAATAAGCAGAAGATCCATCCGGTAACTCGTTCCAATAACACTTATATATCTCTCCTAGGACTGGGTTCAATGGTTTTTTGACCGCCTTCGGCGCAATGTGCCACGCAGACAAGTACCACTTTACGATCAAAAGGAAGCGCTGAATTGGATCGGTTGTCACATTGGCCTCAAGCAATATCTGAGGTGTCATGAAAGCATTTGTAATCCTCTCTAGCATTGACTTCTTTTCCAATATGAAGGTAGGCAAAGTAATTCTAGTCAAGTCACTACCTGGTCGTAATTGCGAAATAATACCCATTAAAATAGATTGGTTTTCCGAGTCTATCTCATCAACATCATTTCCGTTTGCCAATTCCTCAGAGCTATCATGTTTAGACCCTGGCAAATATATTTTGTTCTTCAAGCGACCCAAAACCATCTTGTTCGGAAATAAATCCCTGCTAATACCTTCCCCTGATTGCTGTGAGATTTATTCTATATACAGTTCACGTTAGAAATATGCGAACTGCTGGAGACTAATTGCGAAACGGCCCTGAGGAACTGTCGCAAACTTTGTCTTTGAGGTGTATAATGTTTTAGTAGGCAAGACATACAGTCACGTTTACGAATATTAAGCAATTAATTCCAATATAAATAGACGAGGAGTAGATAACAATATGCTACGCATAGGCATGGTTGAAAATTCGTTTAATTCTATCGGGAATGAAGATCTCACCCGTTGGATCAAGGATTTACACGAAAAATTAAAACTTTTTCTTTTGGTCTTGTGCTCAACTAGAGAAATCGAGCCCAAAGTAATTACAGCCGAAATTTCAGCCCCTTTATCTAAGATAAAGACATTACTCAACTCAAAAGTTATAATATCAGAAGAGAATCAACGAATGCTTAAGGAAATTCATCACCTTTGTGGTATTTCAACTGAGGTTCTCGATGAGAGGCTTCGCTTTGAGCAGCAGTTCTCATAGCAATGTTTTTGTTTAATAAATATTCAGCATTCAACCCACCATATATACAAACTAGAACCACTTGGCGAACTTTTTGGAGGAGTAGTCGCGGGGCTGGGAGGGCGCGGGGCCCGGGTAGTTGCCCAAGCCGAAATAGCGGAGCACGAACTCCACGTCGCCAAAGGCGGCGCGGTCGCCCTGAGTGACGACGGTGGGGAGGGCCAGGTGCGGGCCGTTGCCGAGACCCAGCAAGACCTTGCGGGCGACGCGGCGCACGTCGTCAAGAGACAAGCGGCGGATGTGGCCCACCATCTCGTCGACCAGGGTCACGTGGCCGTGGCACTGGACCTGGCGGCCGAGGTCCTCCAAGGCGGCGAGCTTGCTCTCGCCGTTCATGAGGAGCGACAGCACCAACTGGTTTTTCGCGCGCAGCAACTCTGCCTCGGAGATGCCGCCGCGGCCCACGTCGGGCTCCACGACCTTGGCGAGCTCGTGCGCGGCCACCTGGGCCACGTACTCCGCGTGGTCCACGTAGCACGAGATGGTGAGCCCAAAGAGGCCGGAGTCGGTGTAGGCGTGGTGGAAGGCCAGGCAGTTTTCCACGAACGGGTACTGGTTGAGCACGCGGAAGAGGCGCAGGAACATGCCCTTGCCCGGGCCGCCGGCGGAGAAGGACAGGCCGCCGCCGAGGAGCTTCTGGAGCGTGGCGAGCGCATACAAGTCGGGCGAGAGGAGCCCCGCGGACTCGAACGCAATCTGCATGTGCACGAGCTCGGGGAGGTTGGCGTAGCGCGGCGGCTGGTACGGGAGCGCGAGCTCGCCGCCGGTGTAGTGCGCGCGCGCGCGGCGCGGCGCGGCGTCGGGCGCGCGCCAGTCGCCCAAGCACGCGGCCACCATGGCCTCGGCGCGCGCGTGCTCCACGCCCACCATCGCCACCACCGTGCGCGCCGGGGTGTAGAAGCGGCGGTGGAAGTCCACCACGTCCGCGCGCGTGAGCGCGGCCACGGACTCGGGCAGCCCATAGAGCGGCATGCCCAAGGTGTGCGGCCCGTACGCGGCCGCGTGGAGCGCCTCCGGGAGAAACACGTCGTGTTTGTGCACTAGCTCCGCGAGCTCGTACGCCGCGGTGTCGCGCGCCTCGCGCACCTCGGCCGCGAGCAACTCGGGCGCGCGCACCGTGGCCGCCATGCACTCGAGCATGCGCGCCACGTCGCGGTTGAACACCAGCGCCTGGTACATCACCAGCTCGCGCTGCGCGCCCGCCATGTAGTTGCCGCCCAAGCGCGCCAAGCGCTCCATCATCTGCACGCCGCTGCCGGCGGCGCTGGCCTTGAACGCCATGCGGTCGAGCAAGTGGGCCACGCCGGAGGTGCGGGTGTTTTCTTCGCGGGCGCCGGTGTCGAGATAGACGCCCAAGGCGGCAAAGTGGCCGGGCGTGGGGTCTGTCACCACACGCACGCCGTTGGCGAGCGTGGATACCGTGGCGACGGAGCGGCCGGCCACACGGGGGGCGCGGGCCGCGGCGCGGGCGGTGGCTGTGGTAGCGGGTGTGGGGAGCCGGAGCATGAGGAAGAAAAGTGGTTTGTGCGCGAAAGTGCGGTGCGAGGAGAGATGGCGATTGGGCGAGCGGCGGAAGAGGTGGATGTGGGTGGCTGGGTGGTGCGTGGTGCGTGGTGCGTGGGTAAGAAGATTAGGGAGATTAGGAGATGAGGGAGATGAGTTAGTGAGCAGCGTAAGTGAGATGACGAGTTGGTGTGACGAGTGAGGTGATGAGTTGGTGAAACCACGAATTGGTGTTAATGTTAACGATGGGGTAAAACAACGGGGTGTGATCTTGTTTATCTGGGTTGACATCTTGATTATCTGGGTTTACATCTTGATCACTGGGTTTACATCTTGTTTATCTGGGTTTACATCTTGTTTATCTGGGTTTACATCTTGTTTATCTGGGCTTACATCTTGATTATCTGGGTTTACAGCTTGTTTATCTGGGTTGACATCTTGATTATCTGGGTTTACATCTTGTTTATCTGGGTTTACATCTTGTTTATCTGGGTTTACATCTTGTTTATCTGGGTTTACATCTTGTTTATCTTGGGTTTGAATTCCTGGGTACTTCATAACTCTGGACGATACCTTCATGACAAAGACCATGAAGAAGACTCCATGACATTCATCATAATGAGAAGATGGGTATTAGACATTCAGTTGAAATGATGATTAACAAACCATCGGCCATGAACTCAAAGCACGTTCATTAATTCGGTGACGATCACACTGCATGGGACTCATCTCCCGATTCTGCCAAGACTGAAGATCCAAGACGATCCAAGACTGATGTTCTTTAGTCAATCACGACCACAGATCTTCTGGTTGTCGTCGACCCGGCATCGATGGTCGAGTTGTCAGCTTGCGATGAGGCCTACGAAGCTTCAAGACGGTTGAAGCCAATTTTCTACCGCGTCCGCCTCCCAGGACTTCTGCACCCATACTTCCCCTATATCCGGTACCCTCTCCAGGCCATTTCTTAACATTCGATGCCTCTGAGCTCGATGTCTATTCTCCATCTACACAGCATTGTATGGTGCCCGGCGTTTGGTTTGGCTAAGGTTGCCACACTCCAAGCCCTTGGCTGTGGCGCACCTTTCCAGCTTCTTGGTACGCACCCGGCAGCCGCAGCATCACTATGGGCTATACATCTATGAAGCGTGCCTCCGGGTGGTAAAACACAGGACACAGCCAGTAAGGCCGGCGGATGCCGTCCCAAACACTTGCGTCGCCCTTTTGCATCGTCTCGGCCGGCACCGGAACCTCGGTGAAGCTGCACTGGAGCCCGTAGTTGCCCAAGTCGATTTCCACAAGCTTCTTGTACACCTCGTAGATGACCTGCCGGTCCGCGCCCAAGCCGTTGAAAAAGGAAAACACGCCGTGGGGCTTCAAGAGACCCACCACGTAGTCGAAGAGCTCCAACATGTCCTGGTAGTGCTCGGAGAAGGTGTCGTAGTAGATTCCGTTGAAGAAGACGTTGCCGGCGCTCAACAAGCGGTCCAACTGCTCCTGCCACCGGCCCTCGAGTACCACCACGTTGGGCTTTTCGTACCACCCGTCCTCCTTCAACTTGCGGAGCACGTCCGGGTGCGCCTCGCAGATGTAGTGCTTGGTGGGGTTTTTCGCACCGATCATGGTGTCGATGATTCCCATGCCAAACCCAATGTTCAACACGGCGATCTCGGGGTCGGCTGCGTCGGTTCCCTTGAAAAGCGAGTCGCAGCCTAGACGCATGAGGTCGGTCTCCCACTCCATCATCACGCCGTCCTGCTTTTCCTTCGTGAGAAGGGCGCCGTTTTTGTACTCGAGCTCCGACGAAAGATACGCCTGCTGGTTGTGCGAAGGATCGGCCTCTGGGGCATCCTCGTCCCTGGCCTCTTGGGAAACCTCATCCTTGGTCTCTGGGACAACCTCGTCGCCCGCAACCCTCTCCGTTTGCTCGGCCTTTTCCGCCGGCTCCGCTTGCTCGGCCTTTTCCGCCGGCTCCGCTTGCTCGGCCTTTTCCGCAGGCTCCGCTTGCTCGGCCCATCTCTCGTGGTCCACGTCGTCCGTGTCGTCAATCACCTCCATGTCGTACTCGGAAACCTTGCGCAACAACAACTCCGCCCGCACGCCCGCGTCCACTATCTGCGCGTAGAGAGGCGTGGCCCGGAACCCGCGCCGGATCAAAATGCATCCCGGGGTGTCGTTGTTGATGTCGGTGAGACACCAGCCCGCGCCGTACTCCAACAACACCTGCACCATGTCGCTGACGACATCGATCTCGGCGGCACTCGCGTCTTCCGGCAAGTGCGTGGCGATCAAGTGCAATGGAGTGGTGGTGGTTTCCGCCTCCTGCTCGATGCCATGAGTGTAGTTGTACGCCTCCTCCACGGTGTACGTGGCGGGGATTCCGCTCAGCAAGTAGTACCTGACTTGCTCCACTGCAGAAGGGCCGATGGGCCGTTCGGGAAACCGGCACAAGTCGTGAAGATCGGACATGAAGAGAGTGGTTTGTACCTGCAGGCCGATGAGGATGCGCAATGAGTAGTGCTGGTCGTGGGGTGCCCTCGGGTGTATTGCGGCCACAAAACAGTGACGCCGCGTGTGGATGGTGTCGCTGCGTAAAGCAGAGCTGCTTTTACGGTGCCGAAGCCCACGGGAGGTGGAGGCCGAACTGGGTTATGGCCGTGTCCTGTGTGCAGGCCGGCATCACCAAAGGCCGGCACCTCGAGTGGTTCGGCAACACGGCTGCACGAGCGCCAGTTGCGGCTCGTTGCGTTCATCGGCCCGGTGGGGGCATGGCTGCATGCACTTTTCTTCCACGGGAGCCGCAGGGTGCGCCTTACGGGAACATCCGCATTGTGCTGCACCGGCCACCAGGCTGGGCGGGAACACCCGGTCCCACGTGACCCAATGCATCCGCGTGCCGGCTATTTGGCCCTAGGTGGGCACGCGTGAGACGCAAAGCACATGAAACGTGACACAGTCAGGGTGCAGCTGCGGGTGCGCTATTGTCTTCAATCACCTGCGCGGCCGTGGACGGATAGCACAGCCGAGCGGTGCCGGGGGTTAGGCCCAGGGCTCCGGGGGTGCCGAGGGTGGGTGTGTTGGTGGTGTTCCGGTCGTTCCGGCCGTTCCGAGGGCGGTTTACCCCAGAAAATCATACGATTCCCTGCGCGGTGGAGTGATAAAACGCCGGCACACGCAGGCGCCTCCACCCTCCCAAACCGGATCGGCTACGTATCGGATCGCTCCGAGGAGGTGGAAAAAGAAACCGAAACCCACAATTCGAACAACAAAGCTTCCCGCCTTCCTTCTTCTCCCACTACCTCCCAGGTGTTATCCCGGACCCTTCTTTGTTCCAGGCTTCTCCGGCGCTCCTGAGCCCCTCCTTTTCTACCAGCGACATTGCGCCAACCGCGAACTAGCGCCCTCCGGCAACTGAAATACCCAGCTCGCCGACCTTTGGCCTCTGCATCACTGGCACGTTTTTCCCACCGCAATAGTCCATGTCCAAAAGCAACGACCCCGGCCAGGCGACGTTCTTCTCCGACCGCAAGTCGCCCGTGAAGGAACCGGAGCTCGACCTCGCGTTTCCCAAATTCCAGGGCGACCTCGACCAGCGAGTGGAAATGTTCGACTACGACCAAATGGGCTTCCCCGGGCTCCCCGACCCCATGGCCCTGCTGTCTTACAACGGCTACAACGGCCCGCTTCTCAACAACATGATGCCGATAAAGCGCGAGTGGAACGATTCCGTGCGCAACGGCATGGCGAGCCCGGTGGCCCAGGGCAACATGCGCGCCGAGCAATTGGTGGGGCGCGAATGGGACCGTGCGCCCGACCCGCGCCCCGCAGAGCGGCCCCGGGCGAAAAGCGCGCACAATGTCATTGAGCAGCGCTACCGCAACAAAATCAACGACAAGTTCACCGCGCTCCAGAACCTGGTGCCCACGCTACGAGTGCTTGCGCGCAAAAAGAGCAAGGGCAGGAGCGATGACGAGGACGACGACGAGGACGACGTTTTTTTGGCTGACGGCACCGCCGCCGAGGATCTCGAAGGCTTGGAGCCGGCTCGCAAGCTAAACAAGGGCACGATTCTCACCAAAAGCGTGGAGTACATCAAGTTCTTGGAGCGCAAAAACGACCGCATGAACGCGGAGTGGCGCGAGTTGGTGGAGCGCGCGCGCATGTTGGGCGTGGTGCTTGACGAGCGCATGCTAAATGACCGGATGCACGAGCCGTTCGAGTAGCCGGGCGCCGTTCCGTTTGCGCCTCTGCTCTTGCGCCGCGGATTGCGCCTCTGTTCTTGCGCCGCGGATTGCGCCTCTGCTCTTGCGCCGCGGATTGCGCCTCTGCTTTTGCGCCGCGGATTGCACCTGTGCTTTTGCGCCGCGGATTGCGCCTGTGCTTTTGCGCCCTTGTGCTCGTGGTTGGGCCTGGTCGTGGCTTAGACACAGACCCTCGATATGGATCGACCTGGACGATATGGATCGATCTGGACGATATGGATCGATCTGGACGATATGGATCGACCTGGACGATATGGATCGATCTGGACGGATCATGATATGGCCTCTGCTGGTGAATCGGCACCCCCAATTGGGAACGGCTACATTCGCGCCCTCAGAATTGCGCCGCAATTCCTCGGTGGACTGAACTGATTCTCGCACAATTTCCCCCGGTCATCCTAAAAACTCTCAGTCTTGTCGTTCTCCTGACAGTTGGCTCGACTCGACCGGTGGCTTGTACTGAACCTGAGGTATCAATATTTCGCATTTATACCCGCCGCAGTCCTTCAGCTTCCTGATTATATAGCATTAGGCGGATACCATAGCATTGATCTACGCAGAGGTGCGGTGACAGCAGTGAGTGGATGTTTTTTATGGTGAGAAATGCGACTGGGACAACCGCCAAGGAGAGCGCCGTAGACGACATCAATTGAACATCAATTCGTTACTCGCCAATCACCAATTCGTAACTCGCTAATCATCAATTCGTAACTCGCCAATCATCAATTCGTAACTCGCCAATCATCAATTCGTTACTCATCAATTATCGATTTGCAACTCGTCAATCATCAATTCGTTACTCGTCAATCACACGTACATCCGCCTATTGCAAAATCTACCTCGCACATTGGCAATCCCTCGAGATGCCACCTCAGAGACCAATTGCAATAGATCAATTTGTGACTTCCATGCACAATCCGTAAAGGCCACGATAGGCTGTGATCATACATTACGATAACGCGAATCCTACAACTACGGCCATCGCACCCCTGATAGAGCATAAAAGTCAAGTCAAGGGCGATCCAACGGACGGCTTTGTTCCCGGTAGCCGCATTCTATTTCACGCGCGCAATTCCTCAATCCGGCCTCTTGTTGTCGTCGTATATGCTAAGGTGGTGCGATGTTTCGTGGAACCGCACCTGAGGCTCTGGAGCCGGAAAATCTCCAGCACTCGCGGAACGTGAAACTCGAGACCGCATTTTCCGCGACGTAATCTTTTGCCAAACATAGATGCTACTGAACAGACTCACCTTGCGTGTGCTCATATCTGCCACTGCTTCGCTTTCTCTTGCATCGCGTTTCCGATCGCAAATAACCTGTCCTGTAAGCGCATATCCCACGGCGCGCTCCACCCTCGTTCTAGCTTGACACTTTACCGGTGGAAAAACCAAGCATAGAAGCTGCAGTTGACGAGCATCGCGTATCGGGAAAAGAAATCTGGCGATTTGGTGGCTGTATCCGACCACCTAATATGGCCTGAGTTACCCAGTGGCATGAGCGGAAATCGTGCTTACGCATCCTGCAGGACGCATCTTTTGGGGCTTCAACAGATCCGCTATTTCGAGTCTCGAGGCCCTCACGACCAAGCGGAGCCATGTGTAGCCACTATAATAGAGAAACTACCGGGTGTCGTTTTCGGGGGTTTTTGCGCCCCCTTCCGCTCTCGTTTTCCGCCAACATCGCGTGTTGTCGGCGCCAGGCGATGCGGCGAAGAAACCCGTGCACCATCGTATAGCGGAAGACGTATATATGGCATCAGTCGGCCAAAGAAAAAACAACAATCCCAGTGCAATGGCCTTGACAGAGTACGCTTTGTACGCATACGAGCAGTTTGCCCTGCTTGGACTTCTCTCCAAGATAGCGGTGGTGGTGTTGACTCCCATTTTGTATAATGTGGTGTGGCAGTTGTTATACTCGTTGAGAAGAGACAGAGTGCCCTTGGTGTTCTACTGGATTCCGTGGTTTGGCTCGGCCGTGCCCTACGGAATGCAGCCATACGAGTTTTTCGAGAGGTGCAGGGAGAAATACGGCGACGTGTTTGCCTTTATGTTGTTGGGCAGAGTCATGACGGTGTACTTGGGTCCAAAGGGTCACGAGTTCGTGTTGAACTCCAAGCTCGCGGACGTTTCTGCCGAAGAGGCGTACAGCCACTTGACCACGCCTGTTTTCGGTAAGGGTGTGATCTACGACTGCCCCAACCACCGTTTGATGGAGCAAAAGAAATTTACCAAGATCGCGTTGACCAAGGACTCGTTCCAAAAATACGTCCCTCGCATCCAGGAGGAGATCCTCGACTACTTTAAGACATGCACGCAGTTCAACATGACCGGAGCCAACTCCGGTGTGGCGGACGTGATGAAAATCCAGCCTGAGTTGACGATTTTGACTGCGTCCAAATCGTTGATGGGCGATGATATGAGAGCCCGCTTCGATACCTCGTTTGCCGGCTTGTACGCCGACTTGGACAAGGGCTTCACCCCAATCAACTTTGTCTTCCCTCACTTGCCCTTGCCCGCATACAAACGCAGAGACGAGGCCCAGAGAAAGATCTCGGCCACCTACATGTCGTTGATCAACGAAAGAAGAAGAACCGGCGACATCGTAGCCGACAGAGACTTGATTGACTCGCTCATGTTGAACTCCACCTACAAGGACGGCGTGAAGATGACTGACCAGGAAATCGCAAACTTGTTGATTGGTGTTTTGATGGGTGGCCAGCACACCTCGGCCGCCACCTCCGCTTGGTTCTTGTTGCACTTGGCCGAAAAGCCGGATTTGCAGGAGGAGTTGTACAACGAGGTACTCTCCGTCTTGGCCAAGAGAGGCGGAAAGATCACCGACTTGTCCTACGAAGACTTGCAGGAAATGCACTTGGTCAACCAGGTGATCAAGGAGACGTTGCGTATGCACATGCCGTTGCACTCGATCTTCAGAAAGGTCAAGAACAACTTGGTTGTGCCCAACACCAGCTATGTGGTGCCAAGGGGCCACCACGTGCTTGTGTCGCCGGGCTACGCCCAAACTTCCGACAGATGGTTCCCGCTGCCAGAAAAATTCGACCCTCACAGATGGGACCAGGACTGGAGCTCCTCGGTGGCCGAGGGCGATGCTGTGGACTACGGTTTCGGAAAAATTACCAAGGGCGTTTCTTCTCCCTACTTGCCATTTGGTGGTGGCAGACACCGGTGCATTGGTGAGCAGTTTGCTTATGTGCAATTAGGAACCATCTTGGCCACCTACGTGTATAACATCAAGTGGCGTTTTCCCGATGGTAGACACGTGCCCGAAGTGGACTACCAGTCGATGGTGACTTTGCCTGAAGCTCCTGCCGAGATTGTGTGGGAAAAGAGAGAGACGTGTGTTATTTAGAGGAGCTTGGTTGTGACAGCTTTGGAAGTGCTTCGTCGCCCTTTGGACGGCCCAATTCTAGATGCGCTGAAGGTTTCAGGCCTTAATTCATTCATAGGTTATCAACAATTTACTTGTAATTCCAACTTTGTTTTGGTAAAGCTCTTTGGGCTTCCCCGCTACAGGGGCACATCACAGCCCATTATGCTATCATCTTAAGCCCTCTCTGATCACATAGACTTGCCGATTGTTCGAGATTAATTGTTACGGGTGCTTGCTACCCAGCAGCGATATCTCTTGTCGCATTCTCTCTTTCTTTCACTTTATACACTCGTATACTGATTTACGCTAGATTGTTCCCAAAAGCAGCCCCGTTGAGCGGAATGACAGTACTGAACAGTCGCTCAAAATTCGCTAGCTACCTCCGAAAGAGAGCCCTAAAGGACTTTATCAAATGCTTCGTGGCTTTGACTGAATATTGTTCCCCGGTGGCTCACCCCGCGTACCGGAAGAGCTCATCAGTAAAGTACGGACAGTGATACGTTCTCCCTGGAAAATTTACGGAGCTACATACGCTAGCGGAACACCTTGGCCAAGCATAATTCGAATAATCCGGGTCAATTCGTCCCTCGCATTTTTCGCATCTTGTGAGGTCCCACTTCTATGCGCCGTAACGGGTAAAGTCGCACCATGTAGATGTACAGGTGTTTGATGTGACTCAGACTCAACCACGCCAGACACACATCTTTGCACCTCATGTCTTTCACTATCAAGGTTCCCGCGTCCAGTGCCAACATCGGCCCTGGTTTTGATGTCTTGGGAATCGGCTTGAATCTTTTCTTGGAAATTCAAGTTTCCTTCGACTCCTCCGTGGACACTACTGCCGACAAACACAATGTCAAACTTACTTACGAAGGTGATGGTGCTGCTGGTGTCCCGTTGCAGAGCGAGAAGAACTTGGTCACCCAGACCGCTTTGTACCTCATGAGATGTAATGGTGTGGAAAACTTCCCCAAGGGAACTCTTGTCCATGTGATCAACCCCATTCCATTGGGTCGTGGATTGGGCTCTTCCGGCGCGGCTATCGTGGGCGGTATCATGTTGGGTAACGAAATTGCTGGCTTGAAGCTCACCAAGGAAAGAATGCTCGACTATGCTTTGCTCATAGAACGTCACCCGGACAATATTGCTGCGGCGATGTTAGGAGGTTTTGTGGGCTCGTACTTGAACGAGTTGGGCGCAGAAGAGACTGAGGCGAAGAACGTCCCGCTCGAGAGCATTTTGCCCAAGCCAACCACTGCAGAGGCGGAGATTGAGCGCAGACCACCTCCCAACGCCATAGGCCAGTACTTGAAGTACAACTGGAACCCTAAAGTCCGGTGCGTCACCATTATACCCCAATTTGAAGTCAAGACCGACGATGCGCGCGCGGTGCTCCCTTCGTCTTACCAAATGTCAGATATTGTGTTCAACTTGCAACGCTTGGCTGTTTTGACCACCGCTTTGACTCTCGAAGAGCCAAATCACCAATTGATCTACCAGTCTATGAAGGACAAGATCCACCAGCCCTATAGAGCTCAGTTGATCCCGGGTCTCGAGCGTGTTTTAAAGGAAATCACCCCCGACTCCAACCCCGGTTTGGCCGGCATTTGCTTGTCTGGCGCAGGCCCCACTATATTATGCTTAGCCACGGAAAACTTTGACCAGATTGCTGAAACCGTCATCGGCATCTTCCAGGAAAACAACGTCACCTGCACCTGGAAGCTTTTAGACTTGGCATACGACGGTGCTACTGTTAGTGCTTAATCTGCTAGACTCTCTCATCTGCTGTAAAATAGAGTGAAATGAAATACCAAAAATTATAGTCTTGTCTCACCGCAAAACTGTAGTCATACAGTCACCTATTTCGAATTATGAGTGCTTTCTGTGTTACCGTCACGTTGTTGGGCTGGGAAATTATGTTGCCCTTTCGTATCTCGGCGAGCGGGTTATATATGAACTGTTATCGAGTCGCACACTAGTATTTCTCAGCGAAATAGTATCTACAATCCAAACTGTCTTTGCTAAGAATACAACGATCAGCTGCCCCACTTTCAAAATATGGGTTTGTGGTTCGGGTGCAACACAAAGCGGACCGCTGGTACACAAATAGAATAGCACCCGTACATCTCTTTATATAAAACACCCATACACCAAGAGAAAAGACCTGTACCCCTAAACATCCATACACCAAAAAGTCAAACATCCATACACCAGCTCTTAAAACCAGTACACCGTACGGTTTTGTGCAGAAATTACTCACGGCGCGCCTGAGAATCAACTGCGGAGCAGGTACAAGCATTCAAGGTTTGCTCCCCACCAAGTAGGCCCTAGAGATTTTAATGCGGTCTAAATTTTAATTCAGTTTCAAGGATAAGTAATTGCACCTCAAAGGTTTCAAAAAGTTCCATGAACGCCATAGTTATTTTCTCATGCACACGACAGTAAAGCGAGTCAAATTACGGTTCAACTGTGGGATGGCCATCGAAAGTTGGCTAGCCGTCAATAAGTTGTAAAATCTAGAATAAGCTAAATCATTCAATTTTAATTGTCCACATCGCCTGAGCGCCGTTGAAAAATGGATGAAAAAAGAAATGAGCTGTCAGCTACAATGCTTTACAGCCGTTTGGCTCTCTAGGCATCAGGACTCATTTGCCCTCCTCGTGCTCTGCCCCGCTCTCGTTGCTCCTTCTCTTATCTTTCTTCCTCTTTGTCCTCGTCCTCTTTTTTCATTATGAGATATTCTGGCCCTAATGTGTAGTTGGACTTAACGTGCTGAAGCTCCAGATAGAGCCTTTCGCTTTCAAGTCAGTTTCTGGTTTTGCGGCTTTGTGTTTCACTCTTTAAATTTCGCTACTTTTATTCTTCAATCTTGGCTTGGTTACAAAACCGGAAAAAGCCATGCTACCCTCTCACATATGTGGATCAGTTGAGAGTTCTCACGGCCTTCGCAAGCTTCAACAAGCCACCCCGTAATGAAGCCGCACCCAGCGCCGAGAAGAGATCCTGTCTTTACAAAGCGCCAACATTTATCGAAGCCAAAAGCTTGAGATCAAATCATTGCCGTTAAAGTGGGGTACACTTGCTAGCGGTTTAGCGAACCCGGTCACCATATGCGTCAGTGGCTATGTTTATTCTGTAGGTCTACATCGGTTTGAGTAACTTGAGAGATAATAGAGATGATGATTGCCATTGATGTTGGGTATACTTTATGCTGGAATGCCTGATTTCAGGGATACCGAATAATGGAATATCTGAGATTGGAGATACCTTATGTTGGGGTACCTGATGTTAGAAATACCTGTGTTTGGGGGTACCTGATTTTAAAAATACCAAATATATTGAGACAGAGATGTGGCGATTACTTGAGACGTTTAGAAGTGCCAAAGCTGTTGAGAAATGTCAGTAAGCGAAACACGAGTGATGCTGAAAGTACCAGGGATGTTGAGAAGAAACTGATGTTGAGAAATACCATTGTTGTTAAGAAATACCAATGCGTTGAGAAATACCAACGCATTGAGAGACTCCAGTGGTGTTGAGCACCAGTGGTGTTGAGCACCAGTGGTGTTTAAGACCAGTGTTGAGAAATAATTGATGTTGAGAAATAATTGTTGAAATACCAGTGATATCAAGATTTACCAGACACGTTGATGTTAACCAATGCTATTAAAAACAGTGGTGTTGAGAAATACCAGAGACGTGAAGAACAATCAATGGGTTGAGACCTAACAAGACTTCGCGCCATTCCAATGAGCGAACACCAATACGTTATACCAATGCGTTGCCCCAATGCGTTGAGACAAATAATAATCCACTCTAAGTTTTGAAGGATCAATCTGTTGAAAACAAGCGCACCGTCCGCAAAATCGAATCTATGTCGTTTCGCCCAATATTAGCGGTATCTATTTTGAGGTCAACGGCATTGTTGGCTGCGAGCTTGAGATGACTACTGCACATTCTTCTGCAGTGACTAAGTTAGTGATGTACAGATTTAACCATGTCGTGACGGGTCTGCTTTCCTTATCTGCGGAAAAACTAAAGCTGCTCAAATAGAACGAGAAGGAAGAGGCTTCTATCATGGTATTCTAGATGCAAGTTATCAAGATATTTGTATGGAGTTTTGATGCGCGAGAAATTGTCTCAACTAAGCAGCTCAGAGCTCGGTTCCCAAATCATGCGTTGCCCAATGCGTTGCACAATGCGTTGCACAATGCGTTTCACGATACGTTGCACAATACATTGCACAATACGTTGCACAATACATTGCACAATACGTTGCCCGATAGTTGACTATACCAGTGGTAAAAGCACGAGACTAAGTATGCTGCGCGACGCTCTGCACAAGAGGCCGGAACCTCGCAACAATCTCCGAAGCAAACACCGTAGACCATCCCCACAACCTTCACAAAATCGTCCTCATTCGTCATCAGCCACCATTGACCGCCTCTCCCCATCTCTCCCAGCCACCATCGGCCGCCTCTCCCCCATCTCTCCCACCATACCCGTAGCCCGTTCGCACAGAGCTTCGCACGACCGCAGAACCAATCACTGGCCACTCTCTTTCCGTCCCCAGCATGTCTCCCTACCACGACTTGGCCACGCAGAGCTTCACACAGGCCGCGTTGGGCGACCGCAGCACGCAGCCCGTGGTCTTGACGCAGGTCGAGGTCAACGGCGGCGACAGCTTCTCCCGCGAGTTCTTCCGCAAGCTCTTGGCGCCGCTCGTGTGCCACAGCGACTACACCTTGGCGCAGTTGGTGCGCCGCACCGAGGCCAGCGTGGACAACTTGCACAAGACCGAGGTGTTCCGCCGCATAGCGCCGTCGGTGCACGTGGACTACACCCGCGGGGTGCCGCCAGCCGCCAGCTACAACAAGGAGCAGGCGGTGCCCACGCGGGTGGTGTTCGACCTCGACGCGGACCAATTGACGGCCGCGGACGCGGTGCTCGGGTTCAGCACCCACGACAACTTGGCCGTGGCGTTGGGCTACGCGCACCGCAACTTCAACCACAACGCGGAGCAGTTCCGCGTGGCGGTGGACTACCGCCCCTACAAGCCGGCCGAGCAGTTGGTGTCTACCATGCGGCTCGTGCTGAGCTTGCGCAACCCGGCGTACAAGTTCGTCGCCGACTTGAGCAGCGCGTACCACCACCAGCCGTGGCAGCACAACCTGGCCAAGGCCACAGGCGGCACGCTCGGCGTGGCGTGGGCCGGCCGCGCGGTGCTGGTGTTCAGCGGCGTGGAATTGGCGCGCCGCAGCGTGCTCAACGCTCCTGGCGGCACGGCCGGCGCCACGTCCGGCGCCACGGCCGGCGGCGGCTTTCTCAAGTCCGCTGTGGTCCACCGCGTGGCGTACGCCAACGTGCGCCACTTGGGCAACGCGGCGTTCCCGCGCAGCGGCGTGACCGCGGCGCTCGCGTGCCTGGTGTGCTCGGACCAGGAGCAGGCGCCCACGTCGGAGAAACTGGCGCTTTTCGCCAAGGCCGCGGCCCGCGCCAGCGTCTACCACTCGTTCGCCGGCAACGCCGTCACCGCGCACGTGTTTGGCGAGGCCGGCGCCATTGTCGCGGCGAAAGCCAACTCGCTCGCGGTGCACCTGTCCGACCGCTTCTATTTGGGCGGCCCCGGCTCGCTCCGCGGCTTTGCGCGCAACTCCGTCACCCCGGCCGGCGGCTTGCAGTTCTACAAGGCCGGCGTCACGCTCTACTCGCGCGTGCCGTCGCTCGTGCGCCGCGTAGACGAGGAAAACCCCTTGCGTTTGTACGCCACCTCGGTGGTGGGCAGCGTGGGCGACAACGTGGTGGCGGACCGCGGCGTGTCCAGCGTGGGCGTGGGTCTCCGCTACTTCAACGAGTGGGTCAAGTTGGACGCCGGCTACTTTGTGGCCCTGAGACACGACTCCAGCGCCAACGGCATCCGCGACGGCTTCCAGTTGGAGCTTTCGCTCGGCGGCTCCACAAGCTCGGCGTAGATAGCACGGCAGACTTGCCAATACATATTCTGGGACCCCTGGCATGTTGCTGCAATCTTTTTGGTCGATGGCCTTGGCCTGTGGATTGTAGCGAAGGCTCAATCAGTAGTGCATTCATGTAGTCCACGAGTTCCGGCGCAGATCTGACTGGGCAGCGGAATAAGCGTACACTTTAGGGGACGCCATGCTCCTCGCTACCATCTGGTGACATCGCTTCTCGTGGGTTTGACGTGGCCTATACAGTCAGAAAATGTATTTTCCTTGTTTGATCGGATGTAAAATCGAATACGGATGTAAAATTGAATATTCTCTGAAGCGGTTGGATCAATGGCCTTCTCTACATCAAGCACCTACCAGTATGCATTTTCTGTCGCCCCATATCCATCTCTCCAATGAGGACTTGGCAAACTCCCGCTTTAATGGTGCATTTATTCCACCAGGAGCGTTTTGCATTCACATTCACCCAGAGCCTTACGTTGATGTAATAAAAGTTCTTGCGGTACATTATCCTTGGGTAAACAAGTGGTCACAACCACTCTTTACAATTCATCCAGCTTTGCGGCCGGACCAGTTTTGCTGTCGAAAGGCTCACTTGAAGCAAGCGAAATGGTCCCACCATCGATCCTCATCGATCATCAAGGCAGCAGCGCTGCAAACTGTCGTTTCATACGGCTCACCAGCCTTAGGGCTCAATTCACTCTTGAGGGTATCAACAGCAGGCAGAAAAAAGGGGGCGTTAAGTTAGAAAACTGATGGACTAAGCTTTAATCAATAGATAACTTGTAAAAATTAGGGGGCTTTAATATGGGGGGCATTGGAATACAAAAGGAGAATCCAAACATTCGTAAGTGCAAAGTATCGCTTGAGTAGCGAACCAACGCTACCGTATGCTTATCCGATCCAGGTCTTGTGGGTCTATTTGCTCTCCAGCTAGTATACATCGTCGCATTGCACCAAGAGACTACTTCAAGCATATACTACTGGCACAGCAGATCCTTACTCTTTTGAAATAGTGCCACAAGAATAATTCCATGCTATGATTTTTGTGGTAACTGTATGAAACCCAAACCTTTTTCACACAACGCTGTGATGACATATGCGATTTGCTGCGCAAGACTGGTTTTCGCAGTAATGTGACTTTGTAATCGTCGCGCGGCTGGCTATTTTTAACTTCGTACTGGAGAACCGTCCACCGATCGTGGCCTTACTCCTGTCGAAACAGTTTCCCTCATTATTACTCGAGCAGAACCACCATTGGTCTACCAAAAACGCCATCTAGCAAAACCATCCAACAGCACACCCAATAACACACCCAGCAACACCAACTAGAAACACTATATATTCAAACCATCCAACAACACCACCTATCCACCCCACCTATCCACCCCACCTATCCACCCCACCGTTCCACCCCACCTATCCACACCAATAAACAGCCATAAGAGCATTCATCCAGGCTACACCCTTTGACAATCCTACCATCAACCAGCCGTCCCCTTACCCTCTGAACTACTTCCTCTCACTGATATCGTCTTCCTCCCAGAAGCAGCCTATCTCAACGCCATGTCCCAACTCAACTCCAGCATTGAAAACCTGCTCTTGACCATCGAATACTACAAAGGCAGCATGAGCGACTTCCGCGCGGCCGTGGTTCTGGGAAAGTACCACTCGTGTGCGTTTTTCTCCCGTACGCTCGCGTGGAAAACGTGCTTTCTCACCGACTCTCTAAACACTCGCGTGTGGCCCGAGCGGCTCCGAACCAGCCGCCGCGTGTTTCGCGACCTCTGTCGCCGGCAAGACATGAAGGTACCGTGGTGGTCCCTAGACCCGGACTGCGACCTCTATGCCCCCAGACCCGCTTCCGCGTCTTCGCCCGGCCCCCACCACTCATCTCGCACTTCCGTGTCTGCCGAACTGGGTCCTCTCCGCCTACCTCGCACTCCTGCCTCAGCAGACCCATTATCGCAGCCAGGCTTGGATCTTTCGGAGTCTTCCGACACTTCGGATTCTCCGGGACCTCAGAAATCCCCAGATCTTTTCAAAGACTCGGGCTCTTCGCGGATTTCCGGATTGCCGGAGTCCTCCGGCTCCTCGGAATGTCCAGCTGTCTCCCGGTCCCCGCCCCAGGATGATTCAGACACAGACGTCCTCCACTCGGTGTTTGTGGACGTGCAGCGCCTTTTTCCCGGTGACCCCCGCTTCCACGACGGTTCGCCTGCAGCTGTGCGCCGCAAGCGCAACGTCACCACCATGCTCTACATCTGGGCCAAGTGCAACCCGCAGGTGGGGTACAAACAGGGCATGCACGAAATCTTGGGCCTCCTCTACGTGTACATGGCAGACGGGGCTGTGGAAATGCCCCTTGCGGACGACGACTCCTTCTCTGCGGCTGACCGCGGCGTGCTTGCGTTGTTCGATGCGCACTTTCTCCAGCACGACGTATTCGCGCTCTTCAATCGCTTTGTCGGCGCAAGTGGTGTGGCTGCGCAATTTTACCAGTCCGAGAGCAGCCTAATGGTCCTGATCAACGCAGTCGATGCGCTTCTTATGAAGGTGGACCAGCTCGTGCACTACAACTTGGTTACCAAGCTCCGTCTCGAGCCCCAGCTCTGGATCATCCGCTACCTCCGCTTGCTCCTTTCCCGCGAGCTCGACATGCGTCTGCTCGCCGTGCTATGGGACAAGTTCATGGCCGCAGAGCTGCTGCTGCCTGCCGGGCTGATGTGCCTTCCGCACTTGGTGCAATTTGTCGTTGTGGTGCTTCTTGTGCGCATCAAGCCCGACCTTATGACCTGCGACTTTTCCGAGGCTTTGACGCTTCTACTTCACTACCCTGTCGCCGCGAAAACCGCCGCTGACCCCCACTTCCTCGATTCGCTCTTCCACGACGCCTACCTTCTTTACCAGAACCGCTCCAATGACTTAAAGCTCTACGAGCACGGCTTGCGTCTTGCCCGGAAAGCGGGCACCGGCGTCTCTGTGCTGTATCTGCGCCCCACCACTCCGGTCGTGTCCCCGCGTTCCTCGGTAGAGTCGTCTTTGCCGACTGCAGAGGCCACCCGGGCAGCAAATATGGCATTTGAGAAAACACGCTTGGAGATGCGCCTCAAAAAGAAGGCTCAGCTGATGGTACGCCCTTAAGTCGTTTAACCTCCACCAGCTGGCCCTGATAGTATTGGCTGCGCCAATATACATCTGTTGCAAGCTTTACCTAATTTTCGGGACTCTCCTAACGACAGGGTTCTGCCTACAGACCTTTTATCTACTTAGCATGAATAGACGAACCCTTTTCAGATTGCAAACGTAAGTCGCCTTTTTCTTCGTGACTTAGTTTAGTCTCGATTCATTATTTTATGTTTCGCCGAAAAACCCTCAAAATCATTTGCACTGGGAATGAGCATGCACATCATTAGCAAAAGTATTCTGCTCTCGTTTATGAAATGATGAAAACCAATTTTGTTTGTAGTGGTGTAGAGATGCGTTGTGCCATCATCTGTTTCATAACCTATGTATTACACTGGAGCTATTATAGTCTGCATTTGCAGTTGGAGCGATGCGTTACAAAATATAAATATTTCACCCTGTTCGGCTTCCAAATTGTTCATTCTCACTTGGACCGACAATACGTGACCAGTGTTAACAACTTTGAGAGGGCCCTGTTTCTTTTTGCGCATTTACATTATTTTCGCGACAAGCACTGGCGGTGTAAAAACACATACTTAATACAAAAATCAATTTCATGGTTGTTTTTGCCTAAGCTTACTTACTGGAATACTTTGGTTATCGAATTTCACTTAATGGGTTGAAATTCCTTTCCTCAGTCCTCCTTCAAGGCGTATTGGCTATATCAGCAAATCACACCATTGCGTACATATGCTTTGTTGAATGCAAAGACAGTAGACCACCACCCAAATGACACAAAAACAAACAGATCTTCTAACACCATGACCAAAACATAAGAAGCATAATATCCGCAAACCAATAACACCAGAAAGTTGCCTTGATGAAAATACCCGTATAAGCTTTGTCCAGCTAGAATTGATTCACGCACGCCAACTTTACATAAACTGGCAAACTCCATCATCACTCACAAACTACAATGGGAAAGAGAAAGTCTTCGGCCAAGCCGGTCAAAAAAATCAAGCAGAAGCTTGACATTACTTTCCGTTGTCTCTTCTGCAACCACGAAAAATCGGTCATTTGTGTGTTGGACAAAAGAAACTCGGTAGGAGATTTGCACTGCAAGATCTGCGGCCAGAATTTTCAAACCGCCATCAACTCCTTGTCGCAACCGGTGGACATTTACTCCGACTGGATTGACGCCTGTGAGGATTTGGCTGAGGAGGCCGATGCAGCGGGCGAAAATTTGGGAAATGAGGAAGATGACTACAGTGACGATGACAGAAGTGCAAAGAGAGACAGAATTGACTCAGAAGACGACTACTAATCCAAACATGGGTACAAGTGTCAATATCACAAGTAACGGCGTTAGCGGATATACATTGCAGGCTAAGGGTGTATCTTTGACAGGTACCGGCCGTGGAAAAAGATAACGCTACATAGAAATAAAAGTATCAGTGAGGTGAAAGTTATTCCGCGTTAAATTTCTGTGCTGGCGGTGAAGCGGCTGAGCATCTTGTCGTAGGCCTCTTCGATTTCACTCCCGCCGTTGTCAGGATCTTGTTCGTGGGAGCTCTTCTCAAGTTCAGACTCCACGGTATCCCCAACTTCTGCGTCCTTCGCATTTGGACGGAATTCACGTAAATAGTGGATCTTTTGCCGAATCTCCTCAAGCCGGTTCGTGTTTGGAGCATTTTCCGTGCCGTCATGAGAGTACAAGCTCTTAAGCGATATCCCCTTCTTGCGTGCTTCGGCAATGTAGTCCACCACATTATCGAGCTCAGAGAGCTTAATGTCTTGAAGCTTCTTTCGAATCTCCTCGGTAGAGATCAGCAGGAAATGGGGAAATAACAGATCCAGTTCATTTTGATCTTTCTCCAGCATCTTCAGCAACTTCAATACGGAGCCTTCCTCCCGGTTCAAATTGTTCAAGCTGGTTAGCGACTGCGTTCTCGAAATAGGGACAGATCCCAGAGGCTCAAATGCCGTCTGATGCACAGCACCATCATCTTGTACCTTCGAAAGAACCGACAGTCTGAGTTTATTGTTCTCGTCCTCGTTGAGATTCATGTTTAGAAGGTCGGTGGAGGTGAAAATCTCTTGTTTGGCCACCAATGACGGGTCTATGAGCTTCAAGCCACGCTCAAGACTGGAGTCAAGAAAGAGGAGCCGTACCAAAGTCTCTTTGCCTTCCACGGTCAACTCGTTCTTCCATTGCAAATGAAGCAAGTCTCCAATTGCCGACTTCAACTTGGCAAGGTCTCTTTGTGCTCTTTCGATAAACCGAACCACCTCTGGGGATTTGACCGTTAGTTTTTCTTCTGTCCAGCGGAGCAAAATGCTGTTCAACTCCTCGGTGAGAGAAACTTCCGACAGCTTGGTGGTGCCGTTGGTTGGTGGGGAGTCTGGGTCTTTGACCGCCTGGTTCAAAAATGACTCCAAGTTTCTCAAGGTATACAAGCCCACCTTTTCCTTGATCAACTCGGGCATCAGGTGAAGATCACAGTCCACAGTAATAAGCGAGCTTGAGTTCTTGAGACCTTGAATCAATGACGTGGCGGCCACAATGTCTAAGTTGTTTCCTACCACAGAAAAGTAGGCCAAGTTAGTGCAAAATGGCAAAGTTTCGAATAAAGTGATGAGCGATTGTGGCGAGAGGCTATTATTCTCGAGGTGAAGGCGCAACAACTTTGGAAACAACGGCAACTTCGAGCAAAAATAGCCCACAATGAAGTCCTGGGTGTACTTGACCAGAGGATCATCAGGCGAAGCGGACGTTGGAGAGGGGACCGGGCGGTCTTGGGAGGACAAAGAAGACTTGAGGGAGTTGGAGCAGACACCAAACAATTTGGGGTTGTTGGAGTAATCCAAGAACTTCAAGTTAGGGAGCTTCATTAGCAAGCCTTCGAAAACGTCGGTGAAGGTCTTGCTGAAGCGAAGGTTTGTGGAGTTCAAGCTTACAAAGGCCAAGCGTAACTTGGACGCGATGGCGAGATATTTGGGCAGGCGCAAAGTATCCAAAAACACGTTCATGTGGGCGGTGGACAGGAAGTCGTTGTAGCCCAAGTCTAGGCCGCGGCTAAGCTCGGAGAGCACCCACTCATCCATCAACACCCTGAGCTGTTGCGGGGTGAGGTGGTTGTAGGCCAAGCCCAACTTGTAGGTGCGGATAGACACGGCCTTGGTGACGAGAGCCCTAAACTCTGCGGGGTCGGACACGCAACAGCCGGTCAAGATCAACTCCTCAATGCCTCCGCGCACAATGAGGGCCGCGGTGAACTGGGACCAGTCCATGTCTGAGCGGTTTTCTTTGTTGCAGGACATGCGCTCGATGGAGGCGTCTGCGGGCTTCTTCTTCTTGCGCTTCAACACATTGACGGACAAGGCTGGACACTGGGTGATGTCCAAGCGGTTGAGCGCGGTGTTGCGGGCGAGGAGCAAGCAGAGCAACAGCCAGCCCTCGCGGGAGATGGGGGTGTTGCGCAAACTCAACTTTTCGAGCTGCTTCTTGGCGCTCATGGCGCTCAACAACACCTCAAACTGCTCGTACGAGAGGCTGACGCCGTCCAAGGAGATGCAGATGATGGGCGCAATGCGGATGAAGTCGGCAAAGGTCTGGATCTCGATCATCGTGGGCGCGGGGTTGCGGAGCTGGAGGAGCGGCAACGGCGCCATGGAGCCCTTGGGGATCTGCTTGGCTATGGCAGGAATGGGCAAGATCTCGCGCAAGTGGCAGCACCGCGTGTACATGAGGTCGAGCGCCATTTTCTTGACCGGCACGGTGTAGCCTGGCCGCAGCACGTGGTGGAGCATGGGCCGGTCGATGTGGAGCGCCTGCGCGTGGGAGTCGATGGGGTTTTCCTTGTCGTCCCTGCTCGTGGGCGGGCCGGACTGGCTGGGCGCGGGCTCCACCGGGCCCTCGTGCTCGCCTTCGTTCTTGATGAGGCCGAGTGCGCCGGTGCCGCCCACCACCAAGCCGCCGCCGAGCCCCTTCTGCGACTTGTCGATGGCGGCCTTGTCGGCCTCGGTCAACGGGTGGATGCGGAGCACGCCGGACGGGAGGATCTCCACGTTGCCCTGGCGCGGCGTGCGCGACGGGATCTGCTGCGGCGGGTCGATGAGAAACACCAGCGAGTGGAAGCACACGCGCTTGAGCGGCTTCTCGCGCGCAGCCCGCGCGGGCTCCGCCGGCTCGGCACGGTGGAGCAACGGCGCGCGGCGCCCCGCAGGCCCGTCGTTGCGCATGCACAGCGCCGGGTACATGCCCGAGTCCGAGCGCGGTGCGCTCGCCGCGCGCTGGTAGAGCCGCACGTAGGCGTCGAGGCGCGAAACCTCGGCGGGCGGGTCGCGCGCGGGCTCGGCGCGGTCGGGGTCGGCGCGCGCGGGCGGCTGGATCAGGTAGTTTTCCTTGAAGAGCGGCGCCGACTCCTGCGACACCGAGTCCAGCCGGTGCAAGCGGTTTTTCAACTTGGAGAAGAAGCCGGAGCCGGAGCTGGCGGCGCTGGACGCACTGCTGCGGCGCCGTGACACCAGCAGCCGGCGCAGCTCGACGCACGGCTCGCAAGTCGCCTGCTCGCCCAGCACCTCCAGCAGCGGGCGTGTTTTGCCGCCGCCGTTGGTGTTGGAGGGCAAGAGCGCGGGCAGCGGCGTGGCGAGCGGCTTGACCGCAGGCGGCTCCATGGCCACTTGGGAGTCGCGGAGGAACCAGTCCACGTCGGACTTGCTCAAGCCATCCAAAAACGCATTGCTTTTCTCCACCACGAAGTCGTGGATCTTGCTCCAGTCTAGCGAGCCGGCGCCGGGAGAGGTGGGCTTGGGGGAACTTGTGCCCGGGTTGGTTGTTTGACTAGTGTCCGGGTTGGTTGTTGGACTAGTGTCCGGGTTGGTTGTTGGACTAGTGTCCGGGTTGGTTGTTGGACTAGTATCCGCATTGGTCGCTGGACTGGTGTCCGCATTGGTCGATCCACTTGTGGCGGCGTTTGCAGTGGAGAAATTCTCTTTTGTGGGGTCCGTAGTGGTTGGGCCAGGGTCTGTGGAAGTGGTGGGTGTGGTGTCAGAACCGGAGTTGTTGCTCGTTTTTTGGCGCAGTTTTTCCGCAGAGGCACTTGAAGCGGCAACAGAGCCACTCCCACCAGCCCAGGCACCATTGCCATTGGCTTGGGGCGGCAGCATGTCTTCGCTTTCCATGACGGTGTGGGGTGGGGATTGTGGTTGGAGATCACCTGTGAGCGAGGCATCCGTGCAGGACCAGCATGGTGCTGATGACGTTTTGCGGGGCCAGGCAGGGTGCTGGAGCAATCGGTTCGGGGTCGATTGGCTACACGATTTTGCCTGTTGCTTTCTCTGCGTTTTTGTAGCGTCTGTGGACCCGGGGTGAGTGTTTCCCATGCTGTGCCCTCGGATCTTCATGCGGAAGGGGCTAAACTCCATGAGCCCCGGTTCCAGTTCATAGACCACGGGCCGACTTCGGAACCACTCCGTGGTCAGCATGTGCTTGCATTGACACCAGCGACGTATGGCGGAATTTTTCGACCGCGTGGTTGCAGGTAAACCATAAAGCGCTGGGTGAAGCGTCGGTTAATGTGAGATACAGGGCGAGCGGGTTAGGAGCAGGCACAAGCATAGCATGTCGAGCAGGTGGAACAAGCAGGTGGAGATCGCTGACAATGGTAAATCAACAAATGCTCGGAGCATCGCTGAATAAATTTGACCAGATGTGCTATCGCCGGCCGCTCTCCAATGGAGAGTGGTATGTATGAGATGTAACTTTTCAATAGAGTACAATTTTTGATGGAGAGTGGGATTGATGAGAAGTAATTCTTCAATAGAGTACAATTTTTGATGGAGAGTGGGATTTATGAGAAGTAATTTTTTGATAGAGTACAACTTTTGATGGAGAGTGGGATTTATGAGAAATCGTTTTTCAATACAGTACAATTTTGATGGAGAGCAGTGGTTTTTGATGGGTACAGGTAGAAATATCCAGGTAGAGTAGCCATTCTCCAAGAAGAGGAATTATATTTTAGGTGAAGGAGCAATTCTCTAGGTAGAGGAGTGATTCTCTAAACATAGAACTATGTCTTCAAGAGGAGTACTAATTTCTTAAAAAGAGCATTCTTTCTTATGAAAAGAAGGAACTCCTTAAGAAGAGTATCAATTTCTCAAGATGAGTAGACGTTCTCTAAGCAGAGATTTTTGTCTTTAAGAAAAGTACTGATCCTTGAGAAGAATATTAATTCCTCAAGAAGAGTAGTAATACTTAAGAAGTGTATTAGTTCCTTGAGAAGAATTGTGGTCCCTTAGAAAAAGGGCTAATTCGTCAAGAAGAGTAGTTGTCTGTAAGCAAAGAATCACGTCTTTGAGAAGAGAACTGATTCCTCGAAAAGAGTAGTGATTCCTCAAGAAGAGAAGTAATTCCTTCGAAAATTCTCTAACTAGAGTCCAATGGAGAGTAGAGTCCCTCTGAGTAGAGTGGGTTTCCCTACTGGAGAGTATCAAGTCTCTAATGTACAGTGGTAATTCTCCATTAGAGTAAATGGTAGCACCACATAGTCAGCGCCAACATAATCACACCGAGTTGATGTGGCCCAAACATTTCCACGGTGGCACCCACGGTGTAGCAACCTCGTCAACCGGCATACGCCGCTTATATTATCTTGTCATATTACATACCCATACCGCCCATGCCAAACTGTTGCATCATTTTTTGCATCATGCCCGGGTTCTGCATCATCTGCTGGGCCTGTTGCATCATGTCCGGGTTCAGGGCCATCATCTGTTGTGCTTGCTGCATCACTTGAGGGTTGTTCATCAACGACAGCAAGTTCGGCATACCACCGCCGCCACCACCGCCCATCATGTTCATGGCCTGCTGCATGAAGTTGGGGTTCGACTGCGCCTGCTGCATCATTCTCTGCATGTTGGCGCCGCCCGGCGCTTGGGGAGCGCCGTTGCCTCCCATAGCCTTGGCAGTGCCTGCCATCGTAGCCATCATCCTCTGCTGTTGCAAGACCATCTCAACCTCAACAGCCGAGCAGCCAGAGCCGCGCGCCACCCGCAATATTCTCGTGGGTTGCTGGGTGAAGATCTGGCCGTCCGAATCCAACTCCTGCGCGGTCATGGAATCCATGATGGACACCATGTTCTTTATCTTCTTGCTTGTCTCTTCCTCTCCCACCTGGCTCATGATGTTGGACATGCCCGGAATCATGGATGCGATGTTGGTCAACGGGCCCATCTTCATGAAGTTGCTCATCTGCGTCTGGAAGTCGCGCAACGTGAACTTGCCCTCCTTGAAGTTCTCGATGGTCTTCTTGTGGTTCTCGTCGTCCTGGAGATTCAACAGCTGCACGTGCTCGATCAACGACTGAACGTCGCCAATGCCCAACAACTTCGAGATGAACGTGGTGGGCTTGAACACCTCAAACTCGCCCACGTGCTCTCCGGTACCCATGAACACAATCGGCGTTTTGGTGGCTGCCACCGCAGATATGGCTCCACCTCCCTTGGCGTGGCCGTCCATCTTCGTCAAGATGATGGAGCCGAAGTTGGCGGTCTCCTTGAACGCCTTGGCCTGGCCCTCGGCCGCCTGGCCGATCGACGCGTCCATCACCAAGATCGTCTGCGTGGGTTGCACCGCCTCGCCAATCTGCACCATCTCGTCGAAAAGCGACAGTTCCTGCTTGTGGCGCCCCGAGGTGTCCACGATGATTATGTCAAACTTTTCCGCCTTGAACTTGCGCACACCCTCGAGCGCCACCTTGACCGGGTCTGTGTCCAAGTACGAGCCATAGAACGGAATCGACGACTTGATGGCGTTCTGCTTCAACTGGTCAAACGCTCCGGCTCGGAAAGTATCCGCACACACCAACGCAACCTTGTAGCCCCTCTTCTTGTAGTACACCGCCAACTTCGTACACGATGTGGTCTTACCCGCACCCTGCAACCCCACAAACATGATCACATGCGACTCCTGGGCCACCTGCTTCGTTCTCTTGCTGCCTCTGCCCGCCGTTTTGTTCTGACCCAACTTCTTGGGCTTGGGTGGCTCCTCGTGCGAGTCCACAAGCCCGCACAACTCGTCGTACACGATTTTCTGGAGCTTTTTGCGCTTGTTTGCCGACGACTCGCTGTCGATCTTGATTTCCGCCGCGATCTTCTGCTTGATGTTATCTCTCAAGCGAGCCACAAGCCGCACGTTGACGTCGGACTCGAGCAACGCAGAGCAAATTCCTTTCACCATGGTCTGCACCTCATTTTCCGACCCGGAGTCCACCGAGCCGATGGCGCTCCGCAACCTCGATCCGAGATCCGCTAAAACCATTTGGGTGGTGACACTAGTACCGGCGCATTTTTTCGTCTCACAGACACACCCGTGCACCCACACCAACACCCGTACCATCGAGTCCCCGCGCGCCGCTCCTGCACCCGGCCTAGCGGCCGTCGGCCATGGTGGTGGTGTACGGGTTTCAATCTCCAAGCTTTTTCCACACTCTGATGTGGACTGGTTACGCCCGGTAAAGTAGCGCTATCTTATAGTCTGTCCTCCCATGATGCCGCCCTGTCCACTTGTGCGCCGACTGTGACTATGAAGCACACGTTGGGCTCTTTTCTATATCTCGGGGTGGCCCGACAATGGCCAGGGACTTGTGTTGTCTTTTGTTGTCGTTCGGGATGCTGACGCGGATTGCCGAAACTGGAAGAGGGGCTTCAGGTCGCCGCAACGCGCAAAAACTGTAACCACGGCTTTTGCGTCATCTCTTATCTGAGGCGCTTATCTTTCCGTTCCGAAAAGGGAACGCCACGCGACGTGCAGCGTGCAGGACGCTGTCCCAATGCGGTATCGGCTCCTACTTGCCATGATTATGGCTTTGATGGAAATTCGTTAGATGTAGAATATGTAGGTCGTAAATCGTGGGCGGCTCAGCCGAGTATTTGCAAGGGGCGGCTAAGCATGGTGTCGATCATCTTCAAGTCCTTCTCCAAGTTGATCCGCGGCATGAAGTGTTTTTCGTGCTCAAACTCGTAATCTTCCACATCCTCGTCGTCGTTGAAGTCTAAGAGGGCGCCGCCAGGGAGAGTGTACATAGATATTGCGCCTGGAATGAGCGTTGACAGTGGTAACAACGGAGGTAGCACCGAGTCGTTGCTTTCGCTATTTGTATCAGATTGCATCAAGTGGGGGTTGATGCAGTCGTAGTCGAAATCCGTGAAGCGAAGGGTGCCGGCCGGAACGTCCAGACGATTGAAAACAGCAGAAGGTGTGGAAGACGGTTGCATTTTCCGCCGGAGAGGCTCGTCTTCGTCATTGTGGCCGAAGTTGAACATCTTCTCGATGTCCTGGATGGATTTGGAAAAAATCTCTTTTTCTAGGCGGATGCGTTTGGTAGACTTGGACATGTTAGGAATGAATGCGTAAAGAGGGCAGGGCGAAGGTGCAAATTGCGAGGAGTAAAGATCGTGGCGTGGAGGCATCGCTATAAATATATGTTTATTCTGTTTAGGCTGATAGACGAGGTGCGTCGTCTTGTGCCGCAGCAATATGTTGCATTGATCTTAGACAGATTCGCACGCACCTGATACGGCCTACTGTGGAAAGCCTCGGTTCCGATAAGACCGCAAGTCCATTTTAGATACCGCTTTGTACTCCCACCGTCTCCAGTCAGGATCGCATGCCGCGGCGGAAACGGAAATCATGTCCCCTACGGCCGGTCCCATTGCGGAAAGCACGCGGCGTTGCAAGTGCGACAGCAATGGTGCACGTGGATTTTGCGCACCAGAGGTACAAAACGGGCAAGCGCCGCCACAGAAAAAAACCCTGGTGGGGCTCCTGCGACGCGCGTAAAGTTGCGCGGCGATTGCGCTATCCGCTCCGGCGCTGATCAAAAAGCAACAAGTCGATCTCGTCGAGCAAATCGATCGCACCGAGCAGCGCGTCCTCGAGCGGCTCGAGATCCTCGTCCGTGTCGTCACCGTCGTCGGACTCTATCACGTAGGTGTCGTCGGTTTCGTCGTCGTCAAACACGTACACTGCGTCGGCCTGCAGACTAACGCGGACTGGGATGTCGGAAGCTTCGGCGGCAGATTGCTCCGCGCGCTCCAAAGCTTTGTCATAGGTTGCAATATGCTCGCAATAAGCCGAGATTTCCCCCCACTCACCCCGGATCACACCCACCAAAGATACGCCAAGAAGTAACGCGGGGACAATATACAAGAGCGCTGGCTGACCCCGCCCGTACACCTGGCTCACGGTAACAGTGGTGGCCAAAGCGACGGCGTAACTTATCACTGCAGTACAGAAGTAGACAGGCACACCGATCGAGCGGAGCCGGTGGAACGGCTGCGGGTTGCGGGCGTAGAAGAGCGAGTAGTCGAGGCGGAGACAGAGAGACGTGTACACGCACGGAACGACAATGTCGCCAAGACCCAAGATGGAGCGGGCCACAGCGAGCTGGTGGTAGGGCATGTTGAACATGTCGGCTACCGTTTTGACAGACGCTGGCGCGTGGGGGAACACAAGTTTGATGGGAAACTCCGCACCCACGGCCACTGCCTCCATCATGGGCGTCGCAAACACAAAGTATACGTCATAGGCGAAAAGGGCCACGAGCAAGAGAGTGGCGACGCTAAACGAAGGGGCGCGGATTTGGCGGCAGCCGCACAATGCAAACACAGTTGCCACTGCGTTGTTGACAAGCCAGTTGGGGCGGGGGAGGTGGTAGTCGGCCGAGAGCTGCGGGTTGTGGCAGTAGAACACAACCAGTAACAGCAAAGCGGCTGCGAGCGCAAGCGGGAAGCGCGAGTCGGCCACGAGCATCAGAACAATGCGTTTCTGCGGCGCCGGAATCGGGCGGAGCACTTGTACTCCGTTGTGCTTGCGCATCCACCACTCGTAGTGATGCACCGTGCGTTCATTGAGCCCCAACTTGCGCTCGTCGAACGGTTCCACAAAGCCGATGGGCAAGCGGTCCTCGGAAGAGAGAGAGAGGCGGAACCGCGGGAAAAAATACCCCAGGTTGCGCGGAAGACCCAAAGCGTATCCCACCGAACGCAGAGCCACTCCCAACATCCACAGGAACGTGATGGTGCCGCACGGCACAATCATGGCGGCAAAGTAGAAGTTTATTGCGCGGATGCCAGAAATGTCGTAGTGGCGGAGGATGTAGTCGAGCGTGTACAACGCGCCCGCCGCACCGGCGGCTAGCAAAAGAGCGGTTTTGGCGCCGATCAAGTCTGCGTTGCATTCGGCCGCCTGCTCTGCCAGAGTGAAGTATAAAGGGCAGTCATCGCGGTCGGTGACGTCCCAAAGCGGGCTAGATGTGTCGTCGCAGGGGTCTTGGGCCGTTTTGGGCTGACACACGGTAGAATAAGAGCCTAAGGTAATGAGTGCAACAGCAGAGGCAACTAGGAGCACAGAACTGACCACATCCGGCGCGAGCTGCAGTGAGTATAGGGCGTGCGGAATATAGAGCGCGGCGCGGTCAAGAATCGCGAGTTCGCCAAAGGTGGAGTTTAGCGTGGTCATGGAGTACGGGGAAGGCGACATTGTGTTGATGCCCTGAGGTGGGATGCGACACCGGCGCACCGCGAATTTGCGACATTGCGACACCGCGACAAGACTCATGGGCGGGACGTGCGCCCACCGTCTGAGCCGTACGGCTTGCGGAGTATGCATGACTCCGATTGTGGTTTGTTACCTCGAACCTCTGGGAAACCTTCCCCTGGCCCTTTCCAGTTCGCGATAGATTCATCTTCTGTGCAAGTTTGGTGATGTAGGCCCTTTCGGAACACTATGTTACTTGTACTTCGATTCAGTCCATAGTCGACTACGAGTTTGCACGAACACTACTGTTGCATGTTGCACGAAACGGGTACGCCTGTCGAATAATAATTTATGAGCATTTTTTTTTTATCGAGACCACCCTCCGTGCGTCTGGCCTTGGTATGACCTTGTCGTTTGTTTCACAGTCTCGATCTGTCTTTCTTTGATCTTTCTAGATCAAATAATTTCTCTCATTTGTATTCGATTGAATGCGGGTAGTAGTAGCAGCATCGGGCCCCGAAATCGTCAAATAACCACGACCCTTCACTCATCGTGGTATCGCCCTATCACGCGCAATATCGTGACGGGGCCAGAACTGGGTTTGTCGTGAACCAGCAACTTAACAACATTGAAACGTTTGCTCGCTTTACAATCGCGTGAATGACAAAGAGCCGGTTATGACCCTTTGACCCTAAAGAATTGTTGCGATTGACTACAAAGGTGTCAGGTGCCGGATAGAATTTCCTACTCCAAGTTCGCTGTTCTTCCAGCCTGACCAATTTCCGAACGGTCGTGTACTTCTCTCGCCATTCAAGTGCAGTGACAAAATGTCACAGAGCGCGGCGAAATACTGCCAAGAATGACCTCAGCAAACTTTATCGAGCAAACTTTATCAGGAAAACGATATCATGGGAGTAATAGAGGACGACTATTCCGGCTCACGGGTGTACGCGACCTAGTATTGTCTCCTTCATTCGATATAGGCTCGAGCAAAAGAAGTGATTTGCACTCTGAGGGCTACGGTTATTCGCTTTCGGAGAATTGCGAAAGAATGCGATCAGCCGACCCATACAGTTTGCGTGAGCGCAAAAATAAGCGCAAAGTCATGGATCAGGGGATTTTTGCTTCTGCAGTCTGCGACTCTGAGGCGATTTTGTGCACACTAATGCATAGACTACTTTACACAAGCGGCGAGTTCCTCCACACTCTGCAATTGTGCGTACCTTGACGCAACAAGTCCGTATCAGACGATATCAAGGGGCCCCCACAGAAACATGAATGCAGCCAAACTCTAACTCGTCTTATGTCGAGCAACGAACGTCTTCAGTATATGGGACGCTTTTCATGCACTACGTATTCTTCGCATGCATCCACGACTTCCATAGGATTCGCGAACTCATATATGCTCGTTGCGAAATTTGCATACCAGTTCCTCCCTCGGGTTCCGCTAGCTATAATCGGGAGCCCGAAGCTTCATAGAGGTAAGGTGTGTTTGTAGCCCAGACTAGCGTGTGATTGTGGAGTGTCTGCCCGACGGAGATTGCAAAACCAAAACCCCAACGCTGGTTTAGACGTTGTGCGTCAGTCCCGCCGAATGTCGTAATTTTTTTGTTCTGGAAAATCGTGACTATACTCCAACAAAAGGAGCCCCTTCCCATCTCATGTATATCACCTACGTGCTCTCGTTTCGCCCAAACCCCATAACAGCTGTCGATTAAGCTCTTTTAACGATATCACATATTCCAGTCTATCTTTGCTCCAATAACCATGTCTACTACCGTACCTGTTGCGACACCTCAAATGCCCTCTCCCAATCCGAAAAAAGAACGAGCAGAGAGCCGGCATGACTCTTTGGGTGAGAACATATTCGAGCGCTCCGTCAGCACAAACCTGATACAGCTGCTACCCCGGACCCGTGGAAGCATACGTTCCTCCAAACTGCTGAAGGGCCGCTCCATGTCTGTCGCCTCAAATGCCTCTTTCAGTTCCCTTGGACTGCTATCAGCATATTGTAGCACTGAGGATTTTGTTGCACCAGTTTTGGACACCACTGCCGAGATCTTGTGCGACCCGCTGATAGATTTGAACAATGTCACCATAGTGTGTCGTGAATGCGACAATGAGGACCTTCACCAAAGCCGCTTAGCTCTGTCTCCCAGCCGGTCTACGCCTTCGAAGAGCTTCCAAGTGTTCCGCAAAAACTCGCATTGCCGGCACCGAAAACACGAAAAGCACACTGAAAACGGGTTGCTGCCGCAAGTGGAAGGACAAACCATCAACTTCTACTCATTTGCCGAAGTCCTAGACGGTGAAAAGGAGGGTCAGGAATTTCAGGCCATTACTGTGGGCGAGTACCTCTCCTAATATTCTACGGGTGGTAAGGCGGGCCGGATCCGCTCTGCTCCACCGGTATGGTGTAAGACTCTTAGTGTTCATAGCAGCAGAGTGACGAGAACGAGCATCCGGATCTTCTAACATGAACCAAAAGCTGCAACACTGGCTCTGAATATTTCTGAATGACTCCCGTTAGCAGTTAAAAGGCCAACGAGGATAGCACCACCAATCGCACAAGACGCATCACTGCAATGCCACTGGAATATAGTTGTTTCGCCAACGCTTAGCCGACCCGCTTTAGCTGAGTTGTGCTCTATCTCGAATCCAGCACCCTATTGATCAGGTGCACCTTGAGCCGAACAAGGCATAAATGTGCACCTTGAGCCGAACAAGGCATAAATGTGCACATTGAGCCGAACATGGCATAGATGTAGCTAATGGAGGAACAGCAGTATAGTGCGCTGGTGGAAGGTTCAGCGCACATTGAGATCGTGCTGCACTCCCTGGAGAACATTACATAACACAATAAGTACTCACATAAGCGCCGCAGAAACAACGCTGTCACACCACTATTCCCGTGGGCCAGCGCTCACCGTATTGTTCTCCGCAGTCCTGCTCACCCAACAAAGACGCGACATTCGCCATTTGCCCAGGCGCATACTACACTGAGGATCTGCAGTGCGGGTATTGCGTTTCGCTGTGACCATGCGCTATGGCCAGCGCAGTGTCCTGTGTGCACGCCCACCTCTACCATCTAGGCTCGAACAGGCGAAAGGGCGCGGAATTATTATGGTATATAGGACGCCGCAGGCGGCGCAAGACTTGCGCAATACATAGCTTCGGGCGCATTCACTTACCACAACACCACCAACGCACTAACATCCCTACCTGAAGTCACACTACACACTTGCAACCCCACATTCCAACCAAACCCAACTTCACCCCACCCAAACTTCACCACACCCAAACTTCACCTCACCCAAAGTTGTCCCTACACATCATCTACCACATCGACCCTAGCGCCTACACACATCCGCGCCACACGACTATATCTTTTCACAACCCAACGCTATCACCCCCACACATCCTAGTCTCATCACACGAATCAACTCCGTCACATCTACGCGTCCGAACCACACTGGAAATTTTCCACTCACGATATACCACACAATATACCCCACAATCTCCCACACTCGCAATTAATTACACTCACCCACTGAGACAATTTCCCTTTGTCGCAATTTCTCCCTCTTGCGGCATCCCCATTCATGAGTGATAGAAATAGTTCCGCGCCCGCGTCGCGCAGCGCCTCCGCCGAGCCGGATTCGCTACTGTTGCCGCCTTTGAACGAGCCCGCGGGCCCGTTCAGTTTCCGCGTGCTCGTCTCCGTCAAAGAGGCCGGGTGTCTTATTGGCCAGAGCGGCACCGTGATCGACTCCATCCGCCAAGAGACCTCCACGCGAGCAGGAATCTCGCCCTTTGTGCTCGGGTCCGTGGAGCGCATTCTCACCGTCAAGGGCGACCTCGACGACGCGGCCAAGGCGCTCTCGTATTTTGCCCAGGCCATTGTCAACGCGCTGAGCGACACGCACGCAGCCTACGAGTACTTCCCTCTCAAGCAGATGCTGCGCATTGCCAATGTAGAGGGGGAGACCACTGTGCTCCGCATCTTGGTGCCCAAGGGCCAGATTGGCGCGCTCATCGGCGCCCGCGGCGCACGGATCCAGGAGATCCAGCGCCTGTGCAACGTGCTGATGATTGTGTCCAAGCTGATTTTGGGGCGGTCCGACGAGCGCTTGGTGGAGCTCCAGGGCACCGTGGACAACTTGTACGATGCGTTGCGCGTGGTGGGGCGGTGCCTTTTGGAGGAGGACGTGCTGCTGGCAGAAACGGTCTTCTACGAACCGGTTGCGGCCGACGGCGCGCTGGGCAAAGCTCTGCACAAGCGGGTGACGAAAAGCGTGGCGTTCCGCAATGACATGGTGGGCGCGTTGATTGGGGCGCGCGGCCTGCGCATCCAGGGCGTGCGAAAGGTGAGCGGCGCGGCCATTGCCGTGTCTGCGGAGGACGGCGCGAGCGAGCGGGTGTTCACCGTCTCCGGCACGCGCGTCGCGGTGCGCAAGGCGTGCGAATTGTTGGAGTATAACTTGGAGCGCGAGGAGCGGCGCCGCGCGCGCGGCGACCTGGGGGGCGCGCACCACGCGGACCTGGACCTGCAGGGTCTGACGCTGGGCGACCTGGTCGACCTGGATCAAGGCGACCTAGACCGGGGCAAACTAGACCGGGGCAACCTGGATCTGCTCGAGTACGCGAACGCATGATTTCTTAGTTCATTTATGTATGAGTAGTAAACGCCATTGGCTGAAGCGGACGTCGGGTTGCGGTGCAGCGAAAGAATCTCTCAGGATCGACTACTAAAATGCTCGAGAGCATGCAATATGCAACGACTCGGGTCCCCGAAAAGAAAGAGAGTTGCTGTGAGGGTGGAAGCAGCTTTCGTACTTACCGATGATGTACTGATTGCCAAACGACATCCAGGCGCTCCCAAGGCGGATGATTATTTCGACACTGGAGCGCAGTGAAGATCTACAGCTACAGTTGAGCGCACGCAAGCACAAGCAGAGGCGCAAGATACTCTGTGATTAAATTGCCTATGCCAGCAAGCGACCGTCCTCGCAGCACCCTCAGCAGAAACAGATCAGCGTCCAGCCATACCAACAAGTGCATCTGTCATCAATAGCATCTGTCATCAATAGCATCTGTCATCAATAGCATCTGTCATCAATAGCATCTGTCATCAATAGCGTCTGTCATCAATAGCGTCTGTCATCAATAGCGTCTGTCATCAATAGCGTCTGTCATCAATAGCATCAGCCATCAACACCAACTTGTATCAGCACCATGTGACCTCAGCAACCCATACGCAGATTAGCACGAGCGCAGCAAGGCCAGGCAGGGGGCCTAAACCCAGTCGCACGACAGCACAATCTGCGCCGCCAAGTGTTCCAACACGCGAGCGTCCTCGGGCCCGAAGCCGTCCTTGTCCAAGCAGTCAATGTCTAACACGCCCACGGTGCGGCCGTCCACTACCAAAGGCACCACGATCTCGCTGTTGGTGTCGCCGTCGCACGCAATGTGCGCCGGGTCCAGGTGCACGTCGAGCACCACCTGGGTGGCGCGGGTTTGGGCGGCGCGGCCACACACGCCCGCGCCAAAGCGAATGGTCTGGCATGCGACCTTGCCCTGGAACGGGCCTAGCACGAGCGAGTCGCGCACCTTCGGGTCGAGCACGTAGAACCCGGCCCAGTTCACCCGCACCCCGAGCGAGTGGTAGGCGTGCCACACGAGCGACAGTGCGTTGGCAAGATTAGCAACCCAGTTTCTGGTGTCGCACGAAAGGGCATCGTAGGAGTCCACCACTGCGGCAAGAGTCTCCTGGCGCAGGGCGCCTTCAAAGTTGGTATAGTCTGCGTGGGTCATGGGGAGAAACCGGAATAGAGAGAGGGAATGCGGCCGACGCAGGGGGGATTTGTTTTGTGGTCGGAAGGAGCCAGAGCGAGGCAGGCAACTGGTGGTGCAAACAGGCCGGTTGAAGAAGATGTAGGTGCGGTTGTTCGGGTGGAATCGCGCGGAAACCGCCGCGCACCCGGGGCTCGTTCCCGAAGCCTGATTTTGCGCCTCCGCGGATCCGCGCCATACACGTGTGTTGGCGCCCGCCGTGTCTTGCTGTTCCGTAGCCGGCACAAGCCGGAGGGGCCAAAGGGATTGGAGCCACGGCAGCTGTGCGAGTGCCTACTGCGGCTGGTGGATGACTCGTGTATAGTGGTGATGAGTCGGTGTTTAGTGGTGATGACTCGGTGCCTAGTGGTGATGACTCGGTGTTTAGTGGTGATGACTCGGTGTCTAGTGGTACGGCACGAGCCATGGTGGCCGCTAGTAGCCAGTGCAATGCATTTAAAGCACTGGCAGCTGACTCAGCCGGCAACATCTACATACCCCAGGATCCCAGGGCCTGCTGTGGCAACGATGGCATTCGAGGACGCAACTACACACCACGACAGCGCACGCCGCGCGCGGAAGGCGCCTCACACCGCGCACACCGCGCGCGTGCGGCCCACCGCGCACTCCACCGCAGGCGCGCGCACCACCAACTGCCGGAAGGCCTCTGTCTCCTCCCACTCGCCCGCCTCTACCAACCCCACCTTGCGGTGGTACCGGAGCGCCACGCGCCGGCCGCGCGGCACCTCGTAGTAAAAGGGGCGGAGAAACACCTGGCCGAAATGGCCCGCGGCCACATGGCATGTAGTGGCGCCCGAAAACGACACCGCGTGCGCCAACAGAAGGCCCGCGGACATGGACGCGAAGCTGGCCACGCCCGCCTTGGCCGACGCCGCCTGGCCCACCGACACCGTCACATCGACGTTGGGCGACACGTGCCCGCCCGCGCCCTGGCTCATGTCCACGCACGACGTCACCGGCACCCGCACCAGCACGTCGCCCGGGTGCAGCGCGGTGCGGTTGCGCCGGAGAAACTTGTGGAGGTACCACGCGTCGTCGTCGGCGTCAAAGTAGATGACGCGGTCGCTCTTCGAGAGCCGAAACGAGTTTTCCTTGTTGCGGAGCAACTCGGCCACCAGTCGGCGGCGGAAGTCGTCGAGGCCCTTGACGAGAAACGTGTGGCCCTCTTCGTGCGGGTCGCGCGCAAGTGCGTGGAGCGCGCCCACGGCCCACGACGAGTTGAGCGCGCCGCTGGCGTCGGCCGCGCGCGCCGGCGAAGCTTGCCCGCGCTCCACGTCGAGGTGGTTTTCGGTGGCCATTGCCTCGGCGAGACTATTGGTGTTTGGGGAATAATTGGTCCCGGGGAAACCATTGGCGCCAGGGAAATCTGTCTCGGGGAAACCATTGGCGCCAGGGAAATCTGTCTCGGGGAAACTGTTGGCGCCAGGGATCCGATTGGTTTTTGGGTCATCATGGCCGCCCGGGAAATCATTAGCCACTTGAATGTGAGTGCCTCCACGAAAGTCTCCACGGAAGAAATTCTTGTCGCTTGGCAGTAGTTGGGTACGCTCGCCGGAGTCACTCGCAGCGGCGTGGGCGAAAACTGCGAGTGCCGCAAGCTGCACCCCAAAAGCCCAAATTCTCATTGTTTTCCGCTGCTGCGCAAATGCTACAAAATCAAATTTGGTCTAAAAAATCTAAAGTGCTGCCAACCTCCCCAAACCGTCTCTTATACTCTGGAGTGTGATATGCTCCACTAACTAGTATGCTGTCCTTCTGTTCAGCTTTCCTGTCGGCCCACCCGGGGGCGTCGCCGGCTCCTGATAAGAGCGGAGGCACGGGTGTCACCGCACCAGTCCGAACCACTTCTCCACCCGTCGGCCGCATGCACTTTGCTCCGCCGCCCTACTCGCGCGACCGCTACGCACAGCTTCTTGAGTTCCGCGGCGTGACGACAGATCTGCTGCGCCATGTTCCAGCGAAACCCGAGGCCGGCGACAATGTCGCGCCGCCTGATCCGGCCGACTTCCATCTCTGGTACCCCGCGTGCCCGCCGGAGCCGCGGAATGTCGCCCCCACCTACAACAGCCGCGGCACCCAGAGCGACCGACGCTACTCCAACAACTCCGAGCGCCACGCAAATGTCGCGCCCGTCAAAACGGCCCAGGTGAATGTCGCCTGCTCAGCGTATCGCGAGTGGGAGCACCACGACTCCACCACCATGCGGGAGATTATGCCGGAGAGCGACGAAAGCGGAAACCAAGATGGTGTGGTCTTCGAAACTGCCAAGGACCAGAATGAGGCGGAGTGGACCGATCGGTGTGACGTGGGCCTGAGTGATCAAAGGGTCACAAACACGAGAGTCAGTAGTGGCATTCTTGAGACCTGCGAAGCCAAAAACCTTACTAGAAATGATGGGGTTGAAGGCCCCGGAGTGCGTGGACTCAAGGAGACTGGCAGCGTGAGAGACAGTCTATGTTCAAGTGAGAGTGAGACGAACAGTCTATGTTCAAGTGAGAGTGAGACTGACAGTCTATGTTTAAGTGAAAGTGAGACTGATACCACAGTAGGTCACACTGAAACTAGAGTGAGTGACACTGAAACCAGAGTGGGTGACACCGAAACCAGAGTGGGTGACACTGAAACTAGAGTACGCGGAAAAAGCAAAGTCACTTTCCCTCTGAACTCCTTCTGTCATGACTTCGGCCTCTCTCGTGGTGAAACCGCCAGTAAGCATATCAATCAAGAGCCGCAGCACAGCTCCTGCGACGCCAGCCGCAACGGAGGCGTCTACGACCCGTTCCGTCCCGCACTCTCGCTGCTCGCGTCCTCCGAGACCATGCATCTACTATGTCTACCACCCGCAGCCAAGTACCGTGATCTGGTGGCCCTTCGGCCCGTAGGCTCCACGCCTGTGGCGGGGTTGGAGTCTTCGCGCAGATACAAAAACAACTTGGCGGGCGTGCTCTCATTCGAGGGTGCGCTGGTGCTTGTGGTGGCGTGCGGCTCCGAGCTCTTGGCTTACCGGTTTGGCCCTCTCGGCCAGCTCCCGGAGGAAAAGCCGTGCCTTCGCTTCGACACCCGGCCTCCGTTCACGCTGGCTCTGCACCAGGCAGCCCTGACGTGGCCGTACTTCCCCCATACCATCAATGCGCTCAAAGTGTGCGAGCTGTGGCTCGACGGCCCGGCCGTGGGTGTTTGTGTGGACGATGGGGCGGTCTTGGTGTGGCACGCGAAAACGCTTTTCCGCGAGATCCACAAGCTGGTGCTGGGCGCTGGCCTCTATCGCATGAAAATCGCCGCAGACGTCTGCTTGCTGGTATCCTCGTCCGCTTGGGGCATTGATTTCGCCTCGGCCGCCGCTGGAGACGCCAAACGCCACCTTCTTGCCGTTTCTTCCAACTCGCACGACATCACGCTCTTTGTCCACCACCATGGGGACAATTTCCATCTGGTGGTGTCGCAGCCCATCCTCCACAACATCCCTGAGGTGTCGTTTGTCTCCTACACCGTGGAGTGCGGCACCCATCGCGCTCTCGTGTGTGCGCCCAGCATATCCGGCGAGTTGGTGATGTTTGACTTTTCGTTCCGCACCTCCTCTCCCACAGAATTCGATACCCCCACAGTTGTGGGCCGCACGAATCTCGGCGCCGACGGCTGGACCGCCAAGCCGGTGCATTCCTGCCACTTCAAGCCGGTGCAGTCGCTCCGCGCCATGACCGGGGATCCGTCTATTGACGAGCTGGTGGAGATGTCGCACATCCTTGTGGAGCTGGCCCTAGCGCAGATGGCGGTGGATCCGCGCAAAAGCTCCGCGGTGGGGGGCGCGGCTCGCTGGCAGTTTTTCGACTCTCCAGTGGTGAGCCTCTCCAATGAGCCGGACCTTCTCTGCTCCTCCAAGTTTGCCGACTTTGACACCGACCACGAGCTCATGCACGCGGCATTCCAGGCCCAGTGCCAGGAAAACATGCCCCAACCGCCCACGGCACCTGTGCTTCTCGCCGTCTCCACGGAGACGCGCCTTGGCCTCTTCAGTGCCGACACGATGTTCTGCCACGCAGCCACTAAGAAACTCTTCACGGTGGACATTCCCGCCACCGACGAAACACGCTGGTGCGACCGGATCCTGCTCACGCTTGTGATTCCCGAGCTTCTGAGCTTTGTGGCTGCGTCTCAGGCGGGCTTGGTCTCGATCATGCGCTTGTGTCAGCACAGGGGTCTTTACGGCATGCGCCAGGAGCACCTCTTTCCCAATGTGCTCGCAATTGCGGTGGCAGAGGACCGAATACGCACCATTGTAGGCTTGTGTGCTCGCGATGTGTCGGTGGCGCCGGAGTACCCCCGGTTCTGTCTCTACGTTGTGTACTCTGACGGGCTTGTGCTCACGTACGAGCTCTCGACGGAGGTGTAAGGAGCCACGGTAGAAACGAGATAACGGACAGCGTCCAGTGGGCTGGCGTCCACTTGCGCCCTGTCAGATAATGCCCGCCGTGTTTTAGGCGAGTTGGCTTTTATTTAATGACGTTTCCAATTCTAAAACACCATATTCCAGAGCAATGTTTGCTTGAGTGAGAAGGAGCATCCTTTAGTGTGGATGCTCCGCATAGTTTTGCTTTCCAGTGAGCGGCGTTACGGTTAGTTAAGCTTCCGCTTAGTTTAGCTTCCAGGCAGTTTAGCTTCCACTTAGTTAGGGTGTCTGGTTAATTTTGCTTTCTTTCAGTTTAAACTACTCTGATTCAAATTATAGTAGGCCCAAGCTGACGTTGCCGTCCATCGAGAGATGAAGGAGCCTTTCTACCATAAGCAGTTAAGTAAGCCTCACTAGTCTTCTGACCCGGCTAGGTGGACTCGCACCACAAGCACTCTCCACTTGCCAGTGCGGTCGACCTTCCCAAAAATTATATTCGTACCGCGACATTTCTGGCCCACTTCACACCTCAAAAGAGCACCTGATTTCTCTACATATCTCTCGCCAACGAGAAGTACTCCACTTGAAACTTCCCGTCTTCGTAACTGATATACCTACGCTAGTATCTACCTTCGCATTCACGCACCCGCGTTCTTCCTGCCTGTTCCTAGCGCGAATAATACACAACGCGTGCTTGTTTTCTTTACCATGGACTTACTTCGTGTGGGCGCCCAGGCCCGGAAAACCGGCTGGCGGCCAAGGGCGGATGTCGCCAAGGACAAGTACAATATGGACGACATTGACGACTTTTTCAACGACACGGAGGCGAGGGACGAGAAGCCAAGAAAGACCTTGGGTGTGAGAAGGCGGTCGCCCCAGCAAGACGACACACGTGCAGACAAAGGAAGGGGTAAGAAGAGCTACGAACACCCCGAGCCTCTACGAGGCCCGAGCGAGGGAAAGCGGAAGGTGCCTAAGGAACAGGGGCGCGAAGCATACGCATTCGAGATTCTGGATGACGAGTTGCACGACAACATGACGCTCTCGCCGATCCCGCTTCTGTCTTTGCAAAAGCCGACGGCTGACTTTTCCGACCTGGATCGTGAGCACTTGGATACTGATCGCTTTGACGAGATCGATCCCGCTCAATTCGACGACCCTATGGATGGCGCAGTGGAAGAAGTGGCCACCGCAAGATCGGATTCGGCTGGAGTGGAACACGGCGTGGAACCTAGTGCGAAAACACAATTCGAGCATGATGCAACTGTTGACAATCAGCCAGATATAGAGCCAGATATGGAGCCAGATGTGGAGCCAGATATGGAGCCAGATATGGAGCCAACTCGACTGGACCTGTTTGAACCTCCGCTGCACCTGGAAGATGACACTCGGTACGGCGATACTGGCTTGGACCAAGTCAGTACACCTCCTAAAGCACCACTTGCCCGAAAAACACGTCCGCGAGTTGACCACTCGGACTCCGAGCCCGAGCCGGAGCTCTACAGCGACGACGATCTTGACTCCGACTTCCACGAACCGTCGCAGTCCCAAGCATACAGCACACAGGCGTCCCAGTCGCAGAACTACAGCTCACAGAGCCAAAAATCGCGGGAACTGATCATGCAGCCTTCCCCGCTTCCGTCTCCCCCACCTGAAGGCCTTCGGCGGTCCAAACGCACCAAGATCGCACCGTTGGCTTATTGGCGCAACGAGCGAATTGTGTACTCACGCGCCAATGACACCTCTGGCGACCCAGACAGCACTCTCATCAGTGACATACGCAAGGTTCCGCTCCAGCAGATCTACGAAGTGGTGCATATTCCCGAGCCTTTGAAACAAAAACCGCCCGCTAGAAGAGGGCGGCCCCCCAAAACGGACAAGGGTGTTCCGCGCGGAAGGAAACCCAAGCCTAAGCCAGAGACCTACGATTACGAGTCCGATCCGGAGATCGAGGGCTCCGAGTGGTTCAAGCTGAAGTTGCTCGAGACAGAGGTTTTCTTGACCGAAGACACGCGCGCGGAAAGAGTCGTGGCATGGGCTCCAGACGGGGGTGACTTCCAACCTCCCCCACCCCCCAGCAAGGGCCTGCGATTGGTAGAAAACTTCAAGGTGGCACCTCTATTTGATGCCAACTCTGACATGATTGCAGCGGGCCTACTTGAGTTCCCCGTTGAGGGATTCAAGAGTCTCCGCACTGCCGGCGACTCTCTGTTTATTTTCCATGTGGCGAAGGGTTTGGTGGAGGTGACGTTAAACACAGATAAGTTTGTCGTTACTCGCGGGTGCTCATTTGAGATTCCCAAGCTCAACATCTACAGTCTAAAGAACATTGGCCAGACCACCGCACGCTTGTTCTTCGTGCAGTGTCAGCTTGGAGAAAAGTAGCTGGCAGCCGCAATTGGCGCCACATCTACAGGGTAAAAACGGAACAGGGCTATGGAGTATTATATATTCACCATACAATCAGGAAATATCTGCGGATAGGAAATTAATGTACACAAGAGATATTGTTATGCAGTAGGGACAACCACCTTAGAACTCGGTCACTTCGGAGGACTCGCTGTCGTAGTAAGCAATCACCTTCACCTTGAACTCAGCGGCAGCAACACCAAATTGCTTCAAAATCAAAGCCTGCGTCACGTCCAAGGTGTCACCCTTAGCACATACAAAAAATGGCTCATTGATAGTGATCTTTCCCGACTTGATTTTGGTTGGGATCTTGTACTTGTTTCTCAAGGTTTCTTCCAAGGAGTGGGACATTGGAACATCCTCTTCGATTGGAACCTGTCCACCTCTAGAGTAAACAATTCCTTCAGGAATCGTGAAGTCAATAGGAGCCTTAGACTTGGCTCTACAGTAGTCAGCCTTGGAATAAGCCTTGAAGTAAGCCTCAACGGTCTCAGGGGACTCGTTGGTGAACAACAATCCGGAAACACCAGCGCAGAGCTTGGACAACTTGTGCAAGTTGTCTTTGTATTCTTCAGCTGGAGTGTCACCAAGGGCCTTTTCCAACACTCTTCTCTTACCCAACATCAATTTGGAACCAACCCAGTCAGATCTTATGTCTTGCAAGACTGGAGTTCTCACATCATCTAATTGCAAAATCCAGGTGTATTTGAATTCATCGAGAGCCTCTCTGACTTCGTCAAATATACGCGTCTTATTTTCCTTGCCCTTCTTGTCAGTTTGGGCCAATGTGACGAGCTTGGAACGTTTGGATCTTGGCATTTTGGTAGAAGATAATTATCGATTTAGGATTTCTGGATGAGATGAGCACCTCACTGAGCTGAAAATTTCCTTCACGTGCGCGCAGCGCCAACATCGGCATCGCACACTATTTTGCACCCATGCCTTTTACGCTCGGGGCCTCAATTTCCATCACGCACTCCTCTTCCTTGAGAGTACAATAAATTTTCGAAACAACCGAGTCAATGAGTTCAAGCTGAATCGGAGACGGTATTTCATTGCTTTTCGACAAGACTCCTAAAACAACATTGTATAAAGTGGTCATTTCTTCCAAAAGGGTGAAAGTTGTACCTAAATGCTGACATTCTTGAAGATGATTCGCGTGCTTCCGGTAAAGATTGTGCGATTGAAGAACTAAACGGATCACTGAGTTATGGAGCTTGTTTGATGTGAGTTCAATCAGTAGCTCATGAACGAGAGCCTTGTCGTTAACAAGCATGTAAAAAGAGAGTGAGCGAATTAGTATCATTAAATTAACTTCGCTCTCATCCGGTGCTTCAGAAATGAAACTGAAAAGTTCAAAGAGTAAATTTCCCGAAGAGCTTGCCATCATGACACAAAATGAATCCTCTGCAAAGGTTGCAATGGTCCCTCCAAGCTTTCTGATTTTCAATAGGACCATCAAAAGGGCTTCCATCAGACTAGCGCAAAATCCGTCATAAACGTCGAAAATAGCTAATGCTGACACGAGAAGCATCAATTCAACTTTGCAATCACTTTGCAATCTGTCATTCTCTAGGGCTGTAATGATAGCGCTAGGGTCTTTCGCTATTTTTGAAGTTATGAGCATTACTTGACCCCTAATGTGATCGTTGGACCCCATATAATCAGTCGAAACAAAAAATCTGAGCAATAGAATATCTTCCGACACAATTTTGAAGGATGTATCTCCTGACACGAAGCTCAATACTTCCTTCAAGTTGTGAACAATATCAGATGCAGATGCACAAATTGGAAGCTGTTCCAACCAAGAATTGATCGTAGGCATGAGAAGTAAAAGGTATTCGGCACTGACAATGAACATTTGCCCGTTCGTGTGGCGCTGTAAAGGACGATTTCTCAATAGCCTGTTTTGTGAGGCATCAACTGCGACTATTGTTGCGTCTGAAGAAACTGGGGAGTTGCTTGCGAATTTGTTAGTCCTTGCTTCAAAATCCTCATACAAGCTCATGGAGCCATGATCCTTTAAGGCGGGAAAATTAGAATTTGGTTCGCAAAGGCCCACTAACAGAGGAATGTAAGCACTTTCATCAAATAATTCGAAATCTGACGAGTCATCAGACACTGAAAGCTCTTCTGGACCCAATTCGGAATACAAATCGATGATTTCGTCGCAGGTATCCCACACAGAAATAAAGACAAACTTTGTCACCGCAAGAAGGACCAAGACCGAGGTTGCAATTATCAAAGCGACAAATATGTCCTTTTGACGAACTGTGATGCCAAAAAGCACGTGAAAGATGTCGTCACTATGTCTAATTATAAAGACAGGGCTTTCAAAGTGCACAATAGATTTACCTCTCACGAAGGACCTGATAGAATCTCCGTACACCGCCAAAAAAGAACCGAAAACGTCGATTAATTTTCTTGGAAGATCGATTTTGACAAACTGAGAGGAATTTCGATTGGACACATAGGGGTTTGTTGGGACTCGGTCATTCTGTATCAAGAGAGAAGAGTTGAGAAGCTCCTTGTTCACTTTTTCTAAGTAAGACTCCAAACTGGAGATTATGCTGGTCATGGCAAGAGTGGAGTTTTATTCGAAACACGTAGAATCTAAAGAAGAGATAAGGGTGTGAAATTTAATATTGACTCGAAATGGTGCGATTTGCAGCAATTCTTCACCGACATTTGTCCAGCGAGCGACATCACAACATGCGAAACTCAACACGACATGACTGAGGCAAAACCTTCTATGTTGCGGTGCATTCGAAAAATTTTGGCCGGTGTAGGAGAAAGATTGGAGTCCGGAAACACTATTCTATGTCCACTGTGAATGGGTTAGTCATTGAACCCGAACACAAATGATCGTTCGTCGGCGTGGAGTCGCCCTTTTGAAGGCTCAGTCTTTAGAAATCTCATCCATCGTAAACTTTGCGCTGTCGTAAGAAAATCATTATTGAAGTTTGCGCCTTCACTGAGACCCCACCACCTCTCCTTACTCAATATTTCGCTTCCACATTTTCTCACTCTTTCCCTTTTGTAAATTGTTCCCTACACTTGTTCTCGTGAAACTGTATTAGCTTCCTATGCAAGTCTTAAATATGAATACATAATGTCCGGCCATCACCAGTCGCCAGGAACAACATGTCCCTTTTCCAATGGAATGTTTCTCTCGTACTTGGTTCCACCTGGTCTGCAAGGAGGGATGTATGGGTCTGGGTGTGCTTCTTCCGCCAACTTGGCTTGGGTCTGGGCAATCACACGCTCCAACTCGTTGGGGTCGGAAATATGTTTGTTGGCCTCGAACTGCGATCTGATTTTGAGGGTTTCCCTTCTGTAGGCATCGAACTTGAGGGACGAGTCAAAAGCGGTTCTCAACGCCTTTCTGAAGAGAGACGCTACTCTTTTGCTGTTGGCCTCGGTGAATGGAAGAATAGGGTTAGCCATGGTGCCGGGAGTTGAAGCCAATGGATAATGCTAAAACTTTTATTGGCCAGTGCGCACAAGGAGGCACGGGTGCGCACTATGCCGGGCCTACTCCACTGCCTAACACTCGCAGCACTATGTTTGACGATGATACAATATCCAGCAATATATTTGACATTAATACAACATTCTAGAAAATTAGTGTTCACTCTGCCACGCTCATCAAGCTTCCCACAAAAGATAGGATCAACCGGCTTCTCACCTCGTTGATGTCCTCGGGCACCAACCAAATCAAAGCTCCAAGCTTTCTTGCTATCGAAATCGCCAACCTGGCGTTGGCGTATTTCTCTTCGTCGCTGACGTTGGCGCCCTGATATACCAAGTCGTAGTCCACGTAGCCAGGCTTGATACCGTTCAAAATGTCCAACAAGAACACACCATTGGATAATGACAGGTCCTTGAAAGATCTCACAGAGCCACTGCGGCCACCTTTGGCAACTTGTGCGTTGGCCCACTTCAAGATATCAGCGTCACTGAGGTTCTTTCCTTGGCCCAAGCTTGACAAGGTGGTGACGATGTTTCTTCTCATCAACTGCCAGACAAGGCCCAACGTCAACAACTTGTTTCCATCCACAATGTCCGATCCCTCAATACCTACCAAAGAAAAGCTGTTCGCCTTTCCGATCTCAACGCCGTAGTTGGTATTCTCTAACGCCTTGAACCGCGAAAGCTCGTTTCCATTGGTTGGTTTGCTGTTGATGTGCTTCCAGGATACAGAGCCAGGCAACACCTTGTCATAGGCCTGTAAGAGCACCAATCCGTCCTTTAAGTCCTCGAACAACGAAACAATGGGAGGGTCCACATCCAACGAGTTCAACCACAACGTGAACACCCTGGCCTCTCTTTCTCCTTCCGCATCAAACTCCTCGATTTCAGGCTTCTCCGATTCCTCAATTGGGTCCAACCCAGGGTACGTATTGAACAAGTGTGCCACAAATGCAAGGTTCAACTTCGGGTTACCAGCAACCAACGAAGTTGGAGTCAAGTACTTGCGCACACCAATCTTGTCCGCACTCTGCAAAACCTGTTCAGCGCGGTCCAACAAATCCGAGGTTTGCAAAGGCGACAAGTCGCAGTGTTCCGGCTGCAACTGGTTCAACAAGACAGTGTAGTTTTCACCGTCGCTGATATCGCCAGAGAAGTTGGTTACGCGTCTTTGTGAGCCCGCATTCTTCAAGTGGTAGTTGAACCAGCGCAACAAGATTTTCTCGGGAGCCAATCTCAAAAACTGCTCAAGCGTCTCGTCATCCTCCAATAACCGGTACAACTCAGGGTGAAACTTGATGTCCACCTTGGACAACAAGCCACGGCGGATGATTTGCCAAATCAAACCTAAAATCAAATGCTCTTTTCCGTCGATTATGTCCTCGGAATGTACATTGACCACCACACAGCCAATCGCCTTCGCGGAGTTGATAACAATGTTGGCATTTTCCGACATTTGAAAGTTGTTGAGCGTCTTTTTCTTGGCTGAAGGCAAATTCAAGACACGTGTGTCAATCGTGTCTTCAACCGAGTCGTTGATCAACTTAGACAATACCAAACCGTCACGACACTCGTCGAAGATTTGGAAAGTTTCCGTGTCGAATGGTAAACGGTCTCCAATGTGAGCATCGCCCGCAAGAACAGAATTTATATGGCGGGTAAATTCTGTCCTCTCTTCATCGTTGATTGTGTGGGTTGTTCCGTCGGTTTTACCGCTGATGTAAGTTTTGTGGGCGGTGTTGGCGGTGGCAATTGGTGCAGCTCCAGATCCCACTCTCTTACCATTCACAGGCACGGGAGGAGCTTTTCCAGAAGCCTTCGGAATAGTAGAAGTACTTCTAGGAGCAGGGCCATCGGCGTTTCTCAACTTAGCAACTAACTGAACGTAGTCATCCAATTCTACATGGCCGGATGCATCCACATCCACCAGCTTCAAGGTTTCTCTGGCCTGATCGTAGGTGAATTCTCCCTTTTTGGAAACTGAGTTGATCACGTCTTTTTTCTCGACCCAACCTTTTTCATCCAAGTCAATGGCCCGGAAATCCTCAATGATGGAGAAAATATCCGCCTGGTCCAATTCGGGATATTTCTTCTGCAATTTCAACACGTTCATATCGCAGTGGTCTGTTTTGTAGTCTGTTTCAAAAAACTGTTATTTTATAGGATTATTCCGTCCGTAGTTAAGTCCAATGGCTCGGTTCAATTACTTATACCAGGACGTATGTCATGCAGTGGATCTGCCCGGAGTATGGGGGGCGGTGAGTTTGAGCCCTGCACGACACCGAATGTTCCTCAGCCTTAATGCTCCCGCATGATCTCCAATACCTTCCCTACTGATAAAACCATTGGCCGTGCCGTAGGATTCCAAAACCATTCTCTATAGTCAAATTTACTCTCGACATAATATTCGATATTTCCATTCTCCCACGACAGAAGTAAGATTAGCAAACATGTAAAAGTAGATCGCTGTCAATTATAGCCGACGCGAATAACTAGGAAATTAGGAAGAGCAGTCATGACAACTGGAGCTTGAGTGGAACGACTTGAATCGAGTGTCAATAACGTGTACAGACCCTAGTTCACGGGTGTTGGCATGGACGGGGTCAAAATTCATGCTTGGAATTCAACCCGTACACCAGAGCACTGACTTGTTCCGATAGGATTAACGTTCATATCTTGTCGACTATGGAATCCGAGTCTCTCAATCTAGTGAAATCAGCCGGCTCCGTTTCCGTGGCTTCCACAAAGCCCTCAAGCTTCGAGCTTGACTATGACCCTTTCCATTCAGAGAAGCCAGCCTTCGACCTCGAAAGAGTCCAATTGCAGTTTGATCTTCATAATGACTTGCAGAGGCTCCTCGTTTCCAATAACATGATGTACATCTTTAAATCACGCGTGGTATATCGAATCGATCTAAATCACCCCTCAAATGTGGCTCAAATTGAAATTCCCGGCATTGTGGATTCCACTGTCACAAACAGCTGGCTCCATCCCAGCGGTAACTTCTTGGTCATTCAGGTCAACAACACCCATTACTTCCATTTACATTCCTCGTATTCAAAGTTCAAGAGCATGCCTCGCTTCAAGGGGCTTCAAGTTGAATATATGGCGTTCACTGAGCTCAATACCAAAACCTCCACAGGCGATTTCCTTTTTACTACCAAAGATGGCGGAGTATATGTGGCTTTTCTTAAATCACACGACACTGGATTGCAAGATTCTAAAAGAGACGAAAAATATGTGAAAAATGTCTACAAGACCAGCGGATCTATTCGTGGTATCTCTCTTGCTAATAACAATAGCCAGATTCAATTATTTGTTGGCAAAGAGCTTTTGGTATGGGACTGCTTCGAATTTGTACTTTCTGATATTACGAGAGATTTTCGTCAAGAGCCCACAATATTACCCTCATTCCAGAAACAGGGAGAGTCAGTTTTTTTGTTCCAAAAACAAAACTATTACATGATCTCTTTTGCTTCGCTAGAAATCCATTCTAATGACGAGGAACTACAATTATCAAATACCGAGAAGTTAAATTTGGGCGGAAAGGAGATACTCAGATGCGAAAATCCTTTCATTTCAACGCCTCATAATCTCATTCTTTTATCTTCAAAAGGTGACAGTCTCATCATTGTTAATAAGATCGCATCGCAGGTTCCCAATTTCAAAACTTTGACCTCTCTTGAGAATAAAAATCCCATTGGAATTATATCTGATCCAATTGGTCAAACTAATTGGCTTTATACATCCAATGAAATTTTCGAAATATCAATCTCGAATGAATCCCTTTCGGTATGGTACAATTACTACAAAATTGGTGATTATGAAAGAGCTCTTCGCTTACTAGACGAAAGCGATCCTACAGCTGCGACTATGTTCAAAAAAAATGTTGTTTTGGTGAAACAAGGTTACGACTTGTTGCAAAAGGGCGGTTTTGGAGTTGAATCTTACGCATCCAAATACGCCAACGCCCAATTCAACTCTCAAGTGAAAGGCATCCAGATTCTTGGGGAACTGCAAGAGCCGTTCGAGAAAGTGTGCCTCATGCTCTTGAATATGCTGCAATCTGGTAAAGAAATTCTAATTCTGTCAAATTATCTATTGATAGAGTATTTGAAAACAAAGTTTGCTCGCGCCAAAGAGCTTGAGAGAAATAAGAGCAAAATTGTCGTACTTTCAAGCTGGATCATCAGATTGTACCTCGAATTATTGCAAGTTATTAATAATCCGAACAAATTACCGGAAGATTGGTGCATGCGAAAGGCTGATTCTGGAGGCGAATTTTTGAACGAGTTGAGTAGTCTGCTTGATGATTTCATCGAGCACAATCACAGAGTACTCGACTCAAAAACAATCTACCAAATTCTCACTGACATGAACTTCCCCAAAAGGCTGTTGTCATTTGCCAATGTTCTCGGAGATTATGATTTCATACTCACGTATTATTTGGATCGGAAGCAATGGCTGGAAGCATTGAAAGTGTTGGTTAAAATGTATGCAAAGGATTCCGAGAAGGCGTGTGAAGTGATCTATCGCTCATCGACTGAGTTTCTCATCCATGAGCCCCGAGAAACTGTTGAGACGTGGCTCAAGTTCCCTTCTTTAAATTATGATAAACTTCTTCCTGCAATTTTGAGCTATAACAAGAGTGGCGAATCTGTCAGCTATACCCAGAATCCTAGCATAAACTTTCTCCTGAAGCTTATCTACGAAAAGAACGTAAAGAGTTCTGTTTTGATCAATTATTTCTTGACTTTGCTTATTTCCTACCCGACTTTTGGCAATGAAGAAGGAATTACCAAAGCTTTAACAAAAGCATTACTATATGTCAGGAGCGACAACGGTTCCAACTTTCGCAATAAAGTTCCGTATAATCCGGAATTCTTGTTGAGACTCTGCTTGAGGTTCAAGAAGTATCAAGCTGCAATACTTATTCTCATTAATGATTTACAAGTTTATGACACTGCATTGAAAATTGCATTGGACAATGATCTCATATCTCTTGCTGAATCAGTCTTGAAGCAATATGACGACATGATTTTTCAAGATAAAGACAGGCCGAAATTCTCCTATGAAGAGTACCATTCGGCTAATGGCCCGGAGATGACAAATATTAGACTCGAAGATGACAATTTTTCCTCGAGGAAAAAGCTTTGGATGACTTATTCTAGGTTTGTTATTGAAAAGGTAGTCCAAGGCCATAAACTTGACATACTTGACCACCAAATTTCGGAGACCGCGACTATTGCCAAGGATTCTGAGGCCGACACTGTTCGGAATATTACGGCCGCGATTTCGTCAGATGAAAATGGAAAGAAAACATTAGCTGGAGACTGTTATTTGAACAAGGCTTTACATTACTTACTACTGTTATCTGGTGGAGAGAATCAAAGAAATAGTGTACTTACTCTAAAAGATTTGCTCCCCTTGTTTCCCTCGAGTGTCACTATCAGCAATTTCAAGGAGGAAATTGTTAGCTCTTTAAATTACTATAACAACTCAATGAATCAGCTTTCTTTGGAAATGCAAGAGTCTGCAGATATAGCAGAAGAATTGAAGGCGCAAGTCAAAGAGTCGGCTTTGAAGGAGATGAAAGGTACCATCTACACTATAATAGAGCCAGGAGAATCTTGTTCCCATTGCCAGAAGCTATTGGTGGACAGAAATTTCGTTGTATTTCCAAATTGTCACCATTGTTTCCACAAAGATTGCATAATTCGATTTTATTTGAAACTGAAAGGAGACTACAGGTTCAAAAGGATTTTCCAAACGTTCAAGCAAACTTCCACAGTTGAGGACAAAGCAGAGCTCGACTCGATTTTACTAAAAGAATGCTCTCTTTGTAACGAAAAGAATCTAAACAATTTAGACGAGCCTCTTATTGACAAAGATCAACACAAGGCTGAAATTGATGAATGGGAGTTGTGAAACACATTCCAACCTCTCCTCAATAGTGAGGCACCGATGCTTTCTTTTTTTTTTTTTTTTTTTTTTTGCAGTCAATTGTGCGATATGATCACGTGCTTACTTCTGGCAGAAGGTTTGGATTTTTTTCTTCCTCATCTCATCCGGTCTTCTCTTCACATAATTTCTACATAGCATGGGTAAAACGCAAAAGAAGAATAGCAAGGGTCGTTTAGATCGATACTATTATTTAGCTAAAGAAAAGGGATATCGTGCTCGTTCCTCATTCAAAATTATCCAAATAAACGAGAAATATGGTCACTTTTTGGAAAAATCAAAAGTCGTGATCGACTTGTGTGCTGCTCCAGGATCGTGGTGTCAAGTTGCTTCAAATTTATGTCCAATCAACTCATTGATTGTGGGTGTTGATATTGTTCCTATCAAACCGCTTCCAAATTGCATCACATTCCAATCCGATATCACCACTGAAGATTGCAGATCCAAGCTCAGAGGTCATTTAAAAACCTGGAAGGCTGATACCGTTCTTCATGATGGTGCACCTAATATTGGTATGGGTTGGGTTCAAGATGCCTTCACTCAATCTCAGTTGGTGTTGAAGGCGTTGAAGTTGGCATGTGAGAACTTGGCGCAGGGAGGAACTTTTGTGACAAAGGTGTTCAGATCTAAGGACTACAATAACTTGATGTGGGTGTTCCAGCAGTTGTTCGAAAAGGTGGAGGCCACCAAGCCCCCAGCATCTCGTAATGTTTCGGCAGAAATTTTCGTCGTGTGTAAAGGGTTCAAAGCGCCCAAGAAAATGGACCCCCGTTTGTTGGAGCCTAAGGAAGTTTTCGAAGAATTGCCTACTGAGAATACCAACAATGAGGCGAAAGTTTTTAATCCAGAGAAGCGTACGAGAAAAAGAGAGGGTTACGAGGAAGGTGATTACTTGTTATACAAGGAGATGACATTGGCCGACTTTGTCCGCGATGAAGAGCCAATAAACACATTAGGTGGCTTGAACAAAATCGCAGAGCCATCGAAAGATGATCAGGAATGGAAAATGATGAAAAAATTGAGACATTGTACTTCTGAGTTTAGAGAGTGCATCAAGGACTTGAAGGTATTGGGTAAAAAAGATTTCAAGTTGATTTTGAAATTCAGGAAAGAAGCTCGCGCTCTTCTAGGACTTGATGACGAGGAGGAAGAAAAGCCTGAAATTGAAGTCGAGCCGATAACCGAAGAGGAGCAAATCACTAAGGAGCTTGAGAAATTGACAGAAAAGCAAAAGCAAAAGAGAAGAAGAGAGAAGAAGCGTGCTAATGAGCTCAAGCAAAAGGAAATAAAACGTGTTCAAATGAGTATGATGACAGATATGAGTATAGGTATCGAAGCGGGTCAAACCGGTTCTGACTCCCTATTCAATATCAAGTCTGCGGAAAAAACTGGCCAAATTGACGAACTCGCGAAGGGCAAAAAGAGAATGGTGTTCACCGAGGAAGAGAGAGCCAGAGGCACTGAAATTGATTCTGGCGGTGAGGCATCAGAAGTTGACACAGACGAGGAAGCTGACAATTTGGAAGCGCAATTGGATGATATGTACCAGCAATTCAAACAAGCAAGAGCAGAAAAAGATGCAAACTACAGAGCTAAGATTGCCCGCGGAGGTGATGATGAAGCTTGGGATGGCATTCAATCTGGAGAGGAAAGTGACGATGACTTGATGGAGAAAGATTACGAGATGGACGTTGACTCCGATGATGAATCAGATGACGAAGAAAAAATTCGTGCGATGGTGGAAACGAAGAAAAAGGAGGATTTGTCTAAAAATGCAAAGATGTTTTTTGCTTCCAATTCGGTTTTCGGTGATTTGAACGATGACGACCTTCTCACCTCCCTCACTGCGCAAGAATCTAAAGCCTCTAAACCGCAGTTGCCTGCTAAGAGAGCCAGAGAGGTTAACGACAGTTCTGCTGAAGAGGATTCTGCATCTGATTTTGAAATCGTGGAAGCCGAAGCACAGCAAGAAAGCGATTCTGATTACGACTCGGACGAGGAAAGCATCGGTCGCCAACTTTCCAAGGCTCAGTCGCACAAGGAGAGAGTCGATTTGAACACTGTTGAGGCCATGACCTTGGCCCACCAGGTTGCGCTAGGACAATTGAACAAGCACGACTTGATCAACGAAGGTATCAATAAGTACTCTTTCAGAGACAGAGAGAATTTGCCTGAGTGGTTTATGGAAGAAGAGAAGAAGCATTCTAAGATCGTCAAGCCCATCACTAAAGAAGCGGCCGCAGCTATAAAAGAAAAGCAAAAACAGTTGAACGCCAGACCAATCAAGAAGGTTTTGGAGGCCCAAGGAAGAAAGAAGTTGCGTGCATTGCGGAGACTCGAGAAGTTGAAGAAAAAGTCTGACACAATTAATGACGACAGTGCCAAGAGTGAGAAAGATAAGGCTGAAGAAATCCTGAAATTAATGCGTAAATTGACCAAGAAGCAAAAGGTAAAGCCAAAGACTACACTTGTGGTGGCTTCCGGCAGCAATAAGGGTTTAGCCGGTAGACCTAGGGGTGTCAAGGGTAAGTATAAGATGGTTGACGGTGTTATGAAGAATGAGCAAAGGGCTTTGAAACGGATTGCTAAGAAGCACAAAAAGTAAACATAAGTTAATAGCGAATATTGTGTTTCAGAATAAAAGAGGTTCCTAATCTGGTGTGCGATTAACTTCGAATAATGTGTGCCAACTATGTAGTCCAGATTATTTTGTAATTCTCTGAAACGCCCGTGAGGCGGGGGGCGCGCAGTAGTAAACCTGCATTTTTGTAAACAACAGTTTGATGTCGGCAAAAAGAAGGCATCAGACAGAAGCGTTAAACGCGATAGAGCTGGTAACTTCAGGCACATTTCGACTATGCTTGAACAAAACACTATTCAGAAAATGAATCGACTGATAATAGAGATATTCCTTCTGTAAATATTAAGTAAGGCAAGCCTTTGCATCCGAAAAAGAACTTACACTGTGACATGGCGCACAAAAAATAACGATGGTCGCATGTAGAAAGAGAACAACCCATGAAAGGCAGATCGATGATATAGTATCTCATGGGGACAACCTCATCAACGATTAGCTGCGTTCCTTATGTGGTCCTGACAACCTCCGCAATTTTCACAATTCCTACATTGCTCAGGACGTGTTCATGGTGAGGCTGTTGTGCAAGTGCGTTAATGAATACGGTTGATTGATGCAGCCTATTGTGTGTTTTAGTGCGTTATGGCGACGTTGCAAGTTGAGTCGCATTTTGAGCAGAATAGGAAATTCTTGCATCACCGCGCCCGATGGAATGCATACATACAAGGCCCTGCGAAATTTGTTCCCCTTTGGTTAAGCAATCTTCTCCCTCTGCTTCTTTCCTTATTAAAGGTCTCTTTGCTTCTCTTAACTGCGTCCAAAAAAAAAACCACCCCCGCTACTGGACAACGAAGACGACGACGACGACGTCGCTTAACTCCCGTCACTTTTTCTGGTTTTCTCATTTCATTGGTCGTGGCAAAGCTGATTAGGGAAGCAAATTAATCATCACTATTTGCGCGTGTGAAATTCTGAAATCCTTTTCAGTACACGTTATCTGGTCTACTCTCAGTTTGTGAAAGGGCTCCACCTTTCCTACCTTCCCTGATCTGTCAATTGATTTTACGGCCTTGTACTCCGTGTTTGTGCTTGCTACAGCTATTAGCGTCCATTCTTTATTGTTTACCATCCATCGCCTCCGCGGAGCAGCCCCATCGATTCTACTATATAATCGCTCGGAAATATTTTTATTCTAATCCTTGATCCCAGCATTGACGGCTCGATTAATTATCTCGAAATCTTTCCTTCACTTCCTCTTCCATTCCCCCATTCCCTAAAGTCACAAACGACGCATCAGCGAGTCCGCACATATAACAACATCTTCCCCACATGATCATAATGGCGTCTCAACATGCAGCCACACATTTAGCTGCTCCACCTGCTCAAGGCGGTAAGCGCGTCCACCGCCACAGGAGATCTGCTGCAATATCAGGCGATTTCGACGTTTCAGATCTAGGACTTCTTTCTCCTCCTCCGCCTTTTTCAAAGGGATACAGACATTCATCTACATCATCCAACCCGCAAATATCGCTGAGTCCGTCATCACTACATCAAAGACTGTATCTGAGCCTGTTTGCTGTAAGATCTAGTCATTCTCGCATGAGTAGTCTAGACGACAGTATGCTCGACCGCCATTTTCAGTTCTCCAACAAGGATGATTTCACCAATAAGCCAGAAAGTGAAAAGTTTCAATTTCCCTCTGGTCCAGGAACACCGATTAACCCGCCTAGCACCCCTAAACTCAATCCTGCCTCGCCTCGTCTGTTTTCGGGCAACATATCAAACTTGAATTCTCCGATTCGTCTTCGTAATAAAAAGTCAGGATCCGTGGCAGCATCTAGCATACCCAGCTTGTTTTTGACAGAAAGAACTGTATTGGATAGCGAAAACGTCCCAAATGCAGTCATCGATCTAGATGAAGTCTTGGCTGCTAGTCACAAACCTGAGGGAGATGATAAATACATGGACCTATCAAAGGAATTAATAGAATTCCCCTCCTCCCCTCGCACAGCAGATTGTTCATTACCTCTCTCTCCTTACAATGTATCAAATTATCTGAAGCAGCCTTTAAGAGAGCTTGTCTCCGACCCGATAGAAGAGGAAGAGGACTTTGAGGACGCGAGACTGGGAGCCGATATCACCTTGACTGAAAATCAAGTTAATGCACTCGATAGAAGCCGAACTCCCAACATTGTTGAACCAGAAGGCTTTGTGAACCCCCATGAAACTTTCAATGGTGTTTACCAGCTACAATCTGCGAATTCTTCAAGCTCTAGCATTCCATCAGCTTCTTTTGTCCCACAAAGAAATTTTTCTGCCACTTTCATCGAGAAAACTCCATCCAACTCATCGAAAGATTCGGGAACATCTTTCATTCTCACAAGCACTGGCACCCCAACTTCAAAAAGGTCCAGCGCAAAGGCCGCACGTTATCAGTCATTCTATGATCAATCCTACAAAATATCCTCGGCGTTGAAAAATTCTTCGACTGATAGCGTCCACGTAGTTGCATCACTCAGTGACACAAGTGTGTTTAAGGACGATACGAAGTCGCTTGGTCATTCATCAAGTTTTCCCACCTTGAGGCCAAATGTGAAGAGACCCGTTCCACTAAGGTTTAATGAGGTTCGAGGAAAAAGGGAGGGTCAATCTAACTCTCCTCCGTTTCCTTCGACCAATAGAGGAGCACCTCAGGATATTCTGATCAAACCATCTTCAAAGGCCGATGTATCTGTATTTGTCTCGCCTTCAAGACTGCCTACCCTTCAAGGCCCCTCCCAAATGAGAGCGAAAGAATTCGCTAGCTCACCGAGCACAAAAACCACGGTTCATTCGCCGTCAAGTATGGTATCTGGGTTCTCCTCTACTGTTGATACGGGGGGAGATGCTTTGACGGACCATTCTTCAGTTGTCTCGAATGTGGAGAATCCGAGCATTGATAACGTTAACTCTCCCAAACCGTCACAAACCGTTCTTCCAGTCCACGAGAAGCAAATATCAAACCTCTCGGTGTCACAACCACCACAGATCATTGTTCCTATCAAGATATCCGAAGCTCTGGGCACAAATTCGCGGAGTGGTTCGAACACGGACCATAAGACTTCAAATGCTTCTTGGCTGGACCCGATCTCATCCCCTGAAAACATTCAGCACAAAGCCAGAACCCCTCGCAAATCTTTATCCTCTCGTCCTATGTCGATGCACAAGGGAAGTAAGACAGAAGATGCATCTGATGACAATGTCAAGAAACATTCGCGGCGTAAATCCGAATTCTTCTCCAATTGGTTCAGAAAGAACAGGTCATAAATAGTCCGGCGTTTACGCCTAATCGAACATTCGCATATACATTATTACAGTTATCTCGTATTACCGGGATATTTTTTGCATGTCCATAAATGTAAGACTGGTTTGTGCGAGACTTCTTAAAGGTTCTAGAAACGAGTCGTGTGTGGCACATTACTAGACCCCTCTATGGTCTAGCTGAGACTAAACTACGAGAATTTTTTAAACTAACTTATTCAGCAAGTTCACTTCAGACATAGACCCTATATCCTTGTATCGTTCGCTCGATTACTAGTGCTACTTGTCACATTTACTCTCAGGCAGCAGGGTTATCCACAAGTGTTAGGTTGAAATTTAGTGACTTCAAGATTGTCATTACTCAACATATCAAATTTTGTAATACAATACTGAACCACCATGAGTGCCCAAACTGCCACGGCACCAACGGAAGAACCTTTCCTTGGTCCTAATCTCAACATTACCTTGGTCTGCCCCGAATGCAAAATCTTTCCCCCCGACCTTATTGAACGGTTCAGCGAGGGAGACATTGTATGCGGCAGTTGTGGTTTAGTCCTTAGTGACAGGGTAGTTGACACTAGATCTGAGTGGAGAACATTTAGTAATGATGATCAGAATGGTGATGATCCAAGTCGTGTAGGAGATGCCGGTAATCCATTATTGGACACAGAGGATCTCTCCACAATGATATCCTACGTCCCTGAAAACGTTAAGGCAGGAAGAGAGTTAAACAGAGCACAATCGAAGTCCCTTGTTGACAAGAAGGATAACGCGTTATCTGCGGCGTATGCAAAGATATCTCAGATGTGTGATGGTTATCAATTACCGAAGATCGTTCAAGACGGTGCGAAAGAAGTCTATAAATTGGTTCATGATGAAAGACCTCTTCGAGGAAAATCCCAGGAGTCAATAATGGCCGCTGCTATTTTCATCGGTTGCCGCAAGGCTAAGGTCGCACGTACATTTAAAGAAATTTGGGCGTTAACTAACGTTCCGAAAAAAGAGATTGGAAAAGTATTTAAAATCATCCAACTGGTGATTCAGGAGAAGAACGAAACCAATCCAAGTGCCTACTCTATGATTAAAGATAGTGAACAGACTACTCAAACCTCAGCAGAGGATTTGATTAGACGTTTCTGTTCCCATTTGGGCTTAAGCAACGAAGTTACTAATTCGGCTGAATACATTGCCAGACGTTGTAAAGACTCGGGTATCTTGGCCGGTCGTTCCCCAATTACTATCGCAGCTACAGTGATTTATATGACGTCTTTACTCTTTGGCGCTGATGTCACACCATCAAAGATTGCCAATAAGACCGGCGTTAGCGATGGAACGATTAAGACATCATTAAAGATTATGTATGAGGACCACGAAAAGTTGATCGATCCAAGTTGGATAGAAAGTGGAAAGGTCAAGCTAGACAATCTACCTAAATATTCCCGCGAGTGATCTCTTCTTCATGGACCAAGACACGCACGGGTTTTCGCGTCACCTGTCTCATTTACAATATGTAGGTTGTCAAAGGCAAGTTTACAGAAATACAACTTTTTTATCGTCCATCAAGAGATGTCTGACTTACTCGAAAATTTCGTCCAGAATTTGTATTCAAAGTATGAAACTGCATTGGAGGGCGATCATTTGGTCTTCAATGGTGAACACGCTACAAAAGAATTTTTGAAGGAAACGATTAACGATAATTCGTACACATATGAGTTGACTGAGCTTCGGAGTCTTGAAAAACGTCCAGAAACAGGCAATGTTAACGACAATCCATTTGCAAAACCCGAACCCGAATTGACAATTGTTCCCTCCTTCAATAATGACTATCGGGTCGTTTTTAATAAGTTTCCAGTTGTCCCTGCTCATTTTATGGTTGTTACCAAGGAGTTCAAATCGCAAAACACCCCTCTCTCTCCCTCTGAACTAACTGCAATTTTTGCTTTGTTGAATACCTTGAAACTTAATGACGAAGGCAAAAACTGGTTCGCTTTTTACAACTGTGGTCCCCATAGTGGGGCATCACAGCCACATAAGCACATTCAATTTATGACACTTCCTAAGGGGCATACCCCTTTTGCTGAAAGATTGGCTAGAAATTCACCATACTTCATTCCCAACGAACACGAAGAGCCCATTCAAGATCCCAACTTGCCTTTTGCTCATTTCGTGGCAAAATTGCCTGAAAAGGCCGAAGATTTTACAGAGGATACTTTGGCTATGACATTCGTTTCCTTGCTTCAAAGAGCATGTACTGTGTTGAGAGATCATGAGTGTGACCACATTTCGTTCAACTTTTGTGCTACCACGGAGTACATGATGATTGTTCCAAGGGCGAGCGGAAAATTCAAGGATGTTTACGGCGTCAACTCCTGTGGTACTATGGGCTTGTTTTTGTGCAAGAATTCGGAATTGGTGAAACTTGTGAAGGAAACTGGGCCTAGCAACATCTTAAAGGAGTTGGGCTTCCCCAATGTCCATGGCCAAGGTAGCACTGAGTATCAGTACTAAAAATATAACATTTTCCCTTTACTAAAAGTAGATCTTTTAATGTAATCGAATGTATCTACATCACATAATTTTCAAATACAATGTACTCATCAGAGCCTGGTCATTGGCATCGACTCAAATAAGTATCAGGTTCTCGACGCTGTGCAAATCATCTCGGTCCGTGTCGTGATATCTCATACTCAACAGATTTAAACTTTAGATAAGGAAATAAATGGGCCGAATACCACACTCAATAATGGTCATAGGGGTATTCCAGCTACTCTGTGAAGTTCACGTGATTGTATTGAGTTTGTATGATGTGAAGGAGTGTCGCACATCCTTCCTAATACAGTAATCTAACTCAACCAATCATGGCGTATGTTTCGCACGCAAGTAATCGCGAAGAAATTCCACGAAAAGCATTTGTTACTCCGCTATAAAACAGTCGATAGAGCACCATGGCTTCTATTACCTCTATTGTTAAGGCATCTGACTGGATTTTGTCCAGACCAACCTTGTCCAAAATTGTGACCCCTGCTGCCAAAGCTTTCTGTGCCTACGCTGGCTACAGAGAAATGGGTTTAAAGTATGTCCATCAAAATTTTTGAAGCTATTCCTGAGAGCTGTATTACTAAGAACTGCTCTGTGGGCGATACTCATTATCCTTCTTCTTTTGATAAATACTAACTGTCAAGGTTCAACGACTTGATCATGGAAGAAAACCCAATCGCACAAAAGGCTATCTCTAGATTGCCCGAAGATGAGCTTTACGCCAGAAACTTCAGAATGATCACTGCTCACCAATGCGCCTTGTCCCATCAATTATTGCCTGCTAACAAAGCTGTCAAGCCCGAGGAAGATTCTCACTATTTGATCCCTTACCTTTTGGAAGCCGAGAAGGAGGCTTTCGAGAAGGCTGAGTTGGACAACATTGAGGTTTAAAATAGCATCCGCTCCTGAATATTCATTAGCAAGAAATATAATAAAATAGTGATTAAGGATTCGTAATTATAAAAGTTAGCATTATTCTATAATGTGTTACGACGAGAGTCGCTCACATGCCCAACTTGAATTTTCTTAACTGTTCCAACACTAAGAAAGTAACGATGGTGTGAGGTCCCAATCTAATGAAAGATGGCAACCAGCCTCTGAACATGAAGCCGACACCTTCATTCTTCACGGCAGCAGACAAGATATGAATGGCACCTCCACTGGAACCCTTAGCGTTCATGATTCTTGTCTTCACCACATCAGCTGGAGAGCAGACAGTCGTAGCAACCAACCCAGCCAACAAAGAGGCACTAAAATGAGTGGTTTTCTTGGAAGGATCCATTTTAAAAGCATCAATCAACAAACCCTTCGCGATGTCGTAGGTGACGACTTGAGAAGCAGTCATCAAAACGCCTCTCACCAAATTGGGTGTCAAACCCCGGAACAAAGAGCTGATACCTTCTTCTCTGGTAATACGGTAAATACCCTGGAAAGCGTTTCTATAGTTTCTTCTTTGCTCCACCGGCAATGTGGAATCGTTTTGCATTCTGATGTTCACAACATCAGAAGGGTTACCAACCAAGCCTCCCAAAGCGCCAGAGAGCATGGACATAGGCAACAAAACAAGAGTGCTAGGCATTTTGTTGTTCTTCTCTTGATAGGATTCTTTCATGTATTCGTAGGCACCAAATCTAACGGTCGAATACGTAGCTTGTCTCAACAAAGAGGCAGTCAAACCCGAGTAGATTTTAAAAAAGCCCTCATTCCTGATAATTTGATAGACCATAGAGGTCAAAGACTGGCCAGGCTTCGACGCTGTTTGCAAACGAACCTTGGCCAAATCCAAAGGATGAGTAACCAAACACGCGGCCATACTCGAAGCACCTCCATACCAAAATCTTGTATTGTTAGTAACCCAGTGGATTGATGTGTTGGAAAATAGAAAAACTTACGGATAGCTCACTTTAGTGGTGTTTCCAGACATAGTAAATTTATTCTTAAAATCAAAGAACTATTGCTCGGACAATGTAGGCAGATAGATTTTTATAGCCGCGTTGACAATCCTTTTGTTAAGCGCTGCGACACATCATCAAGCAGGATTTAAACACACACCTTTCTATTAAATGCTGAAATTCCACACACGCAGTGCAGTGAATCCTCCTCGATCTTACTTATTTCAACAGGTGATACTCTCGGCTCATTAACTTCAATTTTAATTTGGTCCAAAGTCAAAAGATTGATATACTGGAGGTTGTGGCGAACTTCATCGAACCCCTCTTGGGTAAAGATTCACGATGTGCACTACACCCATCGGTTCGCGATCAACCAAAAAGGGATAAGCGCGCATTCTCGCCAAAAGCCATATTGATAGACTTCGCACTCATAAGCGGGTAACTAAAATTAATATGCGGTCAAAATTTCGATGTGTTATTTGGTACTTTGACCACTTTAGAGTCTGTATTCGACGTGATCGCTAAAAATTATTTCAGAAAGGCATACTTGTTGTCTTTTCTTATCCCGCATTCAAATTTTTTTATTTGAATTGCTTTTCGCCCGGCTATAAAACTTGTCATTTTCATTCGAATTTGGCGGGGTACTTATATGGCGAGGTACCAGCGGAGGCGCAAACGATTGACTATATTGATGCGTGATTTATTTAGGAGTCCAACTGATAATAATATGGGGTGTATTGTGCAGTATACTCGCGGCGCACACCTACGTCGTCCGTATTTACCAAATCCCCATATATATTGACATCAAGTTTTTATCATGAGTCGCGCTGAAATTGACTTGCAGATCAGTGTCCGCAAGGCATGCAACACAGAGGAAGTTCCTCCAAAGAGAAAGCATGTGCGTGCGTGCATTGTCTACACTTGGGATCATAAAAATTCTAGAGCCTTTTGGAATGCAGTAAAGATTCAACCTTTACAAAGCAGTGAGATCCAGTTGTTCAAGGCTTTGATCATGATTCATAAAGTCCTTCAAGAAGGTCATCCTAATGCGTTGAAAGATGGTTACCGGAACAAGGACTTTTTATACAGTTTGTCTACTGTATTTCCCGGGTCCCATAGTTATGGCCGTTTGATCAATCAATACGATAGATTCTTATTGAGTAAGTTGGACTTTCATCGCAATAATCCCGGTTTCAATGGCATGTTTGAGTACGAGGAGTACATTTCCTTGAGAACTGTGAACGACCCAAATGAGGGCTATGAATCGATTTTACAATTGATGGACTTGCAAGACTCAATTAACGAGTTACAAAAATTGATTTTTGTGACTATCCATCAATCACCCAACAATTTGTGCAAAGTCAGTGCTTTAGTTCCTTTGATATCTGAATCATATGGTATTTACAAGTTTTTGACTTCGATGTTGAGAGCAATGTATCATCAATTGGGTGATGATGAAGCTATGAGAGGTCTATTCGATAGATTCAATTCTCAACATTCTCTATTGAGAGATTTTTACACTGACTGTCAATCAATCAAATTTTTGACGAGTTTGATAACCATTCCTCGATTGGGAGGAACTCCCCCTAACTTAAAGACCAGTGATGAAGTTGAGGGATTTGGTGCGACACTTCCTCCCAGTGATTCTGTATCTGAGGTATCTAGGCAGCCAACTGTTGAGTATGAAGCACCATCATTGCCTCCACCTGTTGATCTGCTTCACTTGCAACAAACAGGGATGTTTGATCAGCAACAGCAGCTCCAACAACAGCAACAATATCTTGAATCACAGCGTCAACAACAACTTGCCGACCAAGCTGAGAGGCAAAGATTGTTCGAGCAACAAAAAAGAGAGCAAGAGCAGAGAATGTTGCAAGAGCAGGAAAGTTTAAGACAACAACAAACTCAAGCGCACGTTCTGCGTGTTTCGGAATTAGAGCATGACTTGCTCATGTTCAAAAATCAGTTCGATAACGATCAGGCTATTTTACAACAGTATGATTCCAGGGTAAACTCTTTGGAGACCGAATTGGCAAATATCAACGACACTGCTATGAAGCAAGTTGCTGCCAAAGATGAGCAAATTCACAATTTGGAGGAACAAGTGAATAATTGGGCTAAGAAATATGAGTCTTTAGCTAAGTTGTACTCACAATTGCGCCTGGAACATTTGAGCCTCTTGTCCAAGTTTAAGAAAATCCAACAAAAGATAAACAGCGCGCAGGAATCCATATTGAAGAAAGAAAAGTTTGAGAAGGATCTCAAAGCAAAGAATCTTGAACTCGCTGATTTAATTCGTGAACGCGATCGGGCTAGATTGGACTTGGATCGCACAAAGGCATCGAAAGATCAGGAAATCGAAAGATTACAAACTGAAGTGAGAGAATTAAGCGCTCAAATGAATGATTACGGTAAATTACAATCTTCCAACCTCGATAACTTACTCTCGAGCCACCAAAAGGAAATTGAAAGGCTTAATCAGGAACTTGTGGATAAAAGTATGAGGCTTACATCTTTGGGTGACATCAGTGACGTTCAAGAAAAGTTGAAGGAGAAGGATATTGACTTGGAAATCGCCCAAGAATCTTTAGATAGTGCCCTTCAAGAGTTAGCCGCTTCTAAGGACCACTATTTGTCGCACGGTATAAATAAATTGACTAGCTTGTTGGACGTGATCTTAGCAAATAACGTCAGGCGCATCCAAGATTCAAAGCACGAATTATCTTCCCCAATGCAAGCGGGAAACTCCAAAGCATCATCGGAGTATTTGCTAGCCATCATCGATCTATGTTCTGACACAGCCACGGACTTCGCTCAAGCGTTTAACAATTTTATTGCAGAAAGCAACGAATCTTATGAGGATCCTAATAATTCCATTCATTCTGATATTATTCTAGCAAGTTCAGAACTAACTTCTACAATCAATGATTTGATGTTGAACGGAAAAGGTTTAAGCAGAAATGTCTTGACTGCCGACGAAGACAGTTTGATGGAGCTTATCGAACAGGTACTCTCCAGCGCTGAGTCTTACTTCCTGAGTTTGACGTCAGATATATTAGACGAATTGGAAGCTGACGATGACAAAATTGATTTTGTCATTGATTGTAATGTCCTGTTCCAACACTCGTTGCAAGACATTGCTTCCCTTGTGGAAAACATTCAAGGCAAAAATGCTGTAAAACTCTCAGGTGGCAACATCGAAGATGCTGTCGATAAGGAAATGGGTGAAACAGCTAAAGCAGTCGGCTTGGCAACTGAGTTTCTTAACAAACTTTTACTTTCTGCCTCCGTATCATCTGACTTCGAAATTCATGAGTCAATCGTGTCTGCGGCTTTATCTATAACTAAAGCGATTCAATCATTGATCATAGGTGCGACAAACTGCCAAAGAGAAATAGTCGATCGCAACAAAGGTTCGGGTACAAGAAAGGATTTCTATAAGAAGAATAACAGATGGACGGAAGGTTTAGTCAGTGCTGCTAAAGCGGTGGCGGGGGCTACTAACATTTTGATCCAAACCGCCGACGGTGTGCTCAAAAGCGAAAATTCACATGAGCAATTGATCGTTGCTTGTAACGAAGTATCAGCCTCTACAGCCCAGCTAGTCACCGCGGCGAGAGTTAAGGCAAATTTCAATTCTAAGCTGCAAGATGAATTGGAGGGCTCTTCCAAGGTAGTCAATGTGGCCTGTAAGTCGTTGGTATCCAAAGTTCAATCTTTGATAACAGGATTCAGCAATGTTGAAAAATCCATTGACTTAAGTAAGCTCACGCCGTATGAAGGGAAAACTTTAGAGATGGAGCAGCAAGTGGAGATTTTGAAACTTGAAAATTCTTTAAACTTGGCGAGAAAGAAGCTCGCTGAGATCAGAAAATTCGGTTACAAAGATGACGAAACGGATGATGAATCTTGAAGAAGCTCATGCTGATATCTTGATAATTGGTATAAGTGTATAAAGTTACCTTAGCGCAATCTATTGTTTATCTTTTAGCTATAATATCGCACCACTTGATCAATCAAGTCGACCAAAACTCTACCGGACGTCGTTATCGTCTCCCACAAATATTTGAACAGTGAAGTACGTATAAAGTGGTGCTAATTTTTCGAATACACTAGATTGATCTAACTTTTTGGCAACCTGCTTCACATCTTTCAATTTGAGGTTTTGAACGTCCTTAAAATTTTGCTCTTTTCCTGCAAAGTTTAGATCGTGTGTTGAAGTGAGGATGTAAAAGTTCCTCGTAAATTTCCAAATTTGTTTACAGAATATCGTGGCATCCGTGCGAAAAATTAGAAACTAATTTGCTGGCTCTTCAGCGATGTCAACACAGAATTTTCAGCTAAGACACAAAAGGTACAAGACGATTCAAACCAGTGCGGGAAATTGTTTTCAAACAAATTCAGAGATCAACATACCAGATTTTGTGACTAAGATCGAAGTTAGTCCTTGCCCCTTATAATCTCGTACTTGCATCTAGCTTTGCTATGAAAATTTAAAACGCTGGTCTTCGCAAAATTAAAATAGCTTATAAATCATTTTTAGAAAAATCGAAGCGCTTTGGTGATTTCATAAGGGATTGTAGTCGAGGCTTAAAAGCCTGGAAGCCATACAAAAATGAGCCAGTCTATCGATCCGGTATAGTGACTATATAGATTATGTCATCAGTGGAATGTTGATTATAAAGCACGAGAATATAAAGAGTGACAATCGCCCACGTCTGCAATCTTTTTACGCTACCCATTCTTTACAATGTGTCTCAACTATTTTGCGTACAAAGTTATGTAGGATGGTAAAAAGGAACGAGGGGCTCCTTTGATGCCCAATAAATTTAATTAGTCAGGAAAATCGACACCTCATTGATCTTGTGTCAATCTTTGACAGATTATAACGGGGCTCAGTAGTTGTCTTGCGTTCGATGATCACGAGGGGATAAGCTCAATAAGTACTAGAAATGTGTGAACAAATCAAGGAATGAAGGAGTGATCTAGCATGACATAACAAAAAATGGCGAGTCGGCGTATGCTGCGGCGGAAGAGAATAATATCAATCACCAAAAAGCATACTTTTGGAAAAAGCAAATGAAGTAAGACCATTTATGTGCGTATAGATAATGGAGTACCCCAAAAAGCAACGCGGCCACAAGCCATTGTGAGTGAAAAGCTTAAAGTCCATTTGAAAGATCTTGTAGAGTGGTGCAACCGTGTCGTTGCAACCAATGCTGGTAGGACTTCAGATCATTATTAAAGTGTCATACTTAATTTTTCGAGTACAGTACTTAACCTGTATTGAATTGACTACAAAAAAAAGATCTCGAGACAAAAAGAAGCAAATTTACGGACGGGCATGACTATGTTCAAAAAGAATATGGCTGGATAAAAGGCAATGTTAAGTGTTCTCGTCACAAGAAGATAAAATGTGTTTCTTGTAGGGAGAATTTTGCTCACGGATGCAGCGAATTAAATTCCAGACACTTGTGAAGCCAATAACCAGAAAAGAAAAAGTTAGTTCCATAGGAGTATAGGGTCGTTGTAGTACCGAAAAGGGATACGGATACCTCTTCTAAGCTACCGTTATATCAGTGATACCACGAACAAAGTCTTCTAAGGCTGCTAATGAAAAAAATGCATGTTCCTTGGCCACGCTCCGTTTAGCAAGCACCGTGACCATCAGGCAGATGTGACACTGAGTGAATTGAAACTCGTGCTTTTACCTCCTCGGCCCTTTGTTTTAGGTGCAATTGCAGATATCTGGGTATTTTGCCAGTCGAAAGTGAGTGGACCTTTAAAAGAAGCAATAGGAGTTATTATTCGCTATCCGGCTGTCTACATGACTAGTGAAAACTGGAAGTACCCAAAGGTTCTATAAGATTACTCGAGAGAGCGCAAAGGCATGCTTGTAACGCTAAACGTTTCGAGCACAGAATAAATTCAGAATCAGTTAATAATTAGTAATTTTCTTCAGATTATTGATACATAATGTAAACAGTAATTACACAACAAAGATGGTGTTTAGTTTGGGTAAGGGTAACTTTGACTGTCTTTTCATGTATCAATTTTTGTTTTGAATAGCCGCATTGAAAATTTGCAACTAGAGCATCACTTGTAATCATTGATTCCCAATTGTAGCCACGAGTCTTAAATTTATCTCTTCTCAGAATAAATGAACGCCACCTTTTTAACGACTTGATCGAAGAAAAGTTGAGTTTTCAAAATTGATAAATGAGGTTTATCTGATATGCAACGGCCGGCATTTTATGGAAACTTGCAAGGCCACTGACCACTAATCCACCGCAAACGAACAATTGACCAGTTAAGCAAGTTCTCTGCGGGAAACTTACGTGTCCAAAATAAAATTCATTTGGGCTTTAAAGAGAAAAGCCCACCTATTGGGCAGCAAAAAATTATTTGAACAGGGATGTGCAATAGCGTGAGAAAAATTGAAGACCTAAAAAATTACTGTCATGTCATTATCGATTAGTAGTTTGTGAAGTTTTAATTTGAACGCAGACAACATGCTGACGCTGAAGAAGACAGTGAAAAAAATGTAACCGTTTTTCACATTGGATAGCATGTCAAATTTTCATTTCACTATATATTGATTAGTTGTAAGCCCGAACTAATCAATAACCTTGACGTAGATTCGGGATACTCACGTAACTTAATTAAGTTTCAAAAATTTATCTTGGAGTATTTTTATATATTCTTAAAGTAAACTTAGAAGGTAATTACCGCGGTTACTTTTTTGTGATATTTTCTTATGGCTGAGTTTATTATATTCTTCAAGTCCGTAAATGCTAATAAACTTTTTTGGGAACTGTTCTTAGCGTGAACATAAAAAAATTAGAAAATCTCATCACCCACACATGCGTTTGATAAGGGGCATGGAATACTTAACCATACTATATGGATCTTTGGAGTCCTTTTGAAACCTGTTTATCAATTCGTGCACTTTTTTAAGACACTAAGCTGAACTTCGGATCTATAACTCAAGATGCGATATCCTCTTTGGGCATAAAAGGAATATATTTTTATGTATAATATAAGAATCAAAGATTGTTATAAGTAAATAAATTTGTCTCTTGTTTGTGATCGTGTTAAACTGGTTGATGTTATATGCGTAATGGTTGCCTTGATAATTTTGACCACATTCAATTTGACTTTCGGTATCTATTAGTGTGAGGCACATTAATTATTATATTTCGAAAAAATTTTTCATAATGAAAACCTTCAGTTTTTTCATAAAAACGATCTATCTAGGAGATTCTTTTATATATCTGATCTTCGTGCCAGGATGTTTAGGTATTAAAATTGTATTTCGTTTATATTGTCATTTTTGGGAGGCATCAGATGGGATGTTTTCTCCGATAGTCAATTCTATATTATAGTGATAAAAGGCTGCTATTTGTGTTTTTTGCTATCATCATTCGGAAAAGTCGTACAGCCATTTTATCTTTTCTTTTCTTTTCGAACGAACAAGATTGACGGTGAGTTACAAGTCAGAATTTCTTTACGACCTTTCCAAAGAAGTGTACAAAATATACGAAAAAGTTTGTGAGTTTTACAGGTGAATTTGCAAGTACATCGATACTGTTATGTTTGTCTCGTTTTGACGATGTTGAAGAAATGTTTCGGGTATTTCGTACGCAAATGAACGCATAATGGTACTTTTAGTCTAGCAAAGATATTTTTTCTCTCCATTTTATCGGACTCCAGCCTTAACATTCTGTTCGAGATGGAGATATTTTCTTTCTTGAGAAACATCAGTAACTCGCATTGGGAAAGATCAGGGAATACGAACTTGAAAGTTGACTTTGAAAGGAGCCTAAATTACGAACATTGATAAATAAGCTATAAACTAGGGCTTTTAAGGCTACATTCTGTTGGAATCTGGTAACTTGTGATTGCTGTGTGAAGTAAAAGGTAAACATAGGTATCAATGCTAGCAGAAAGGGGTCTTTACAGTCTTGCCCCATATTTTGCTTTCCCAAGATCGAAGGGCAAGTATTTGTACTTCATCATATGCTGAATCTGTTTTCTCATCGTAAGAGTGAACAAAATAACGAAGTAAACAAGTAAAATGGGCCAAAACACTGGAATATCAAATATAGAAAAAAATGACAATACTAAGGACAACGCGGTTGCCTTGGTCGAATTCAACCAAAACTTGAATTCTGGCAAGCGTCTTATGAAGGGTCTGAATTCTTCATCTTCAGGTTCCCCAGGTTCTTCCCCTCCTTCCTCTAAATTTGAAGACATCAGCTCTTGCTCCAAAGAGGGATCGAACTTTGGCGTCAAAAATGCGAGGAACATATTGAGAAGAGAGATTCCCAAAGCATAGCAAATGATGTACCATCCTTGAGCGGTAAGAATTCTAATCAAGAAGACCACGAGGAGAGCACCGAAACCCGTCCAGCGGCGAGTTGTGAATGGCACACTCTTATCAAGAAGTTCTTGATATGTGGTTCTTAATTTTGTTAAATGAGCTAAGACTGGATTGTCCTCAAACATTTTGGGATTGTCGTTGTTTGATGTGATTGTATTCTTCTCGTTCAGTTTTCTCACCGCCTGCATAGTACATACTCATGCCAAGGACATACCAGTGATGGGGAGGAAAATACCACGGTAGAATTTACAAATTGACTAGGATCCAGACCTGAGTATGAAAAAAAGTAAGCATCCTTGAAGCTTACTCCTTATAATCTTGTCTTTCTCTGGTCGTGAGGAAAACATTCATGTTAAATGATCTCCTAGCCCTCTGTAAACCGCGTTTCTTGTTTCTGCACGCATCATATATTTTAGTATCCTTGCACATCTTTCTCTGGGCAGCGTCAATATACGTATATTGATTGTTTTGAAGTAAGGACCTCTCTTGAGCCGTAGTGAATTATAACACTTCAAGAGAGGGTGTAACTGAATGAATGCCATATGCTCGAAGCAGTAGGACAGGCCATCAACTATACGACATTACGTATTTTGCAAGTTCGTTCTTCTAGAATGTCCCATTCCACTGAATTTCTAGGTAACAACTCATTCATTCTCTACTCGTTACTAATGCTTGAAAAAGAGAAAATGATTTTAAAAAAAAGAAAAAAAAAGACGGCCTTGCTTGATAGATTCGTCAGAGGCGAATGGAACAACTGCAGATTTTGCCTGAAACTGACACGCGAAGGAATCTGACGATACAATTATACCGATGTCTCGATCGCCTACATTTTGACTAGAAACCTAGAAAATTAAGATTCTCATCGGGTAAGATAAAAAATAAGTAATAAATTCCTACTCCTCACAAAAATCTTGTTCATATTCGTGTATAGTATTGTCCCGATTTGTTCATTGTGCAGTATTCAAGTTTCGCGCCGCTGAAGGGGTCTGTTTGTTTGTAATAATGCATTCCTTCGTCTAACGAAAAGATGGATGCACGGCACGGTCATACAATGGTGAAACGCGATATCTCGCGTATGGTATTTATATTAATCATGATTTCCAATATCATCAATTTTCTTAGATTTCGAACTTCTCATCCATTGCGAAACATATCGCGTCCATTCCTTTAAAGCTCCCCGAGAATAATGATCTTCCCCCTCGCTACTATCTTAAGTCTTGCTTCTTTTGCAACCGCCATTCCTTTCCGCAGATATGACAACGGTACTGATTCAACTACGTCTTTAAGCAAGGACACTGATGTCACTTCCACAATTGACAAGTATGTTACCATTACTTTGGCATCCACTACGTACACCTCTGCAGAAATTGCGACAGTATCAACTTCATCATCTTCTGCTGATTCCTCCGAAACGGCCTCTGGTGATGAGACTACCACCTCTACTATCACCTCCTACGTCACAATTACTGAGGATAATGGTTCTGTTACTACAGCTGCTATTGTTGAAACAGAAACTTGCGTTCCAAGTACTGTGACAGTGACTGTAACAGAGGCAGGATCTTCTACCATTACTGATGATGTGTCGACTATCACGCAATTAGTAACCGCTTCTTATCCCGTTGTTGCTGAGTTTACATTCAGTGATACCACAACGACCATCACTTCTTATATTGAGATAACTTCGACTCAAACAACTCAGTCGACCATCATTTCAACCACGACTCCAACTACTACTTTGGAGACGGAATCAACCGCTACTCCATCGACTGCCGCAATTTTAGAATCAACTTCTACCACAGTTCTCACATCAGCTTCAAGTGCTAGTAATGGGACCGAGCCCAGCTTCAGAAGATTAAGAAGAGGTTTGGTCTTTGACTTTTAGGTTTGAAGTAGAATGAAGGCTGTAAACCGTGGTACAAAGTACTCATTGGAAATTGGGCGAAGCCCTGTCTCATTTACTCATTCCTTCGAGTTTGTTTTAGTTTTATGATCTCTTTCAATGTAATAAATGAATGTATTTTGATACGTCCCCATAGCCATACTTTTTCCTTAATAAAATGAGTCTGGTAGCTTTTTGGTGAATATTCGGATGCAGGTCCTTTTGCTAGTCGCGTTCTTCGCAAATGGTTTTGAATTGCGACCAAAACAAATCATCTTCGAAATGCCGCGTGATAGTTTATCGCTGGAAGAGCGGTTCTCTCCTATCAAACTAACAAACATCAGACAGCCTATGGTGAAGGAGTCGTTAAAAGAGAAGGAGTCATACAACGGCGAGCTCACTGATAAAACATCCCGTCCCATATTTGACGGCCTCATAAAACATCCACACGGTTTACAAGTCAAACACAGATATCGCAGAAACACGATCACCCACGCTAATCCTATTAAAACGCCTGCCAAACATATTGTCCATACGATAAGAGACGTGGTGACTTCACCCCGTTTGGTAGCGCCAATATTACAGCCTGATCACTCTGATTCTATCGCGGACAGTCCGTCTTATAGAATTAGGAACAAAAAAGTTACTCTGACCGGAAGATTTGATGAGATACCCAACGTAAGTGGTGATTTTTTTACGAGGCATTCGCATGCGGACACATCTAATCAAGCCACGTCTTACGGAAAGCGTTCCTCTGATGATTTTACTGTACCCGTTCCTAAGCATAGAAGATTCTCGCTAGTGAACGCCCTCAATGCGAGTGACGCACCCGAAAATTTGCTGAATAATCTCAAGCCTCCCGGGGACATGAACAGCAGCCCTGAAAAGCCAGGTCTGATTGTAAACCTTGCCCGCACTCTCAATTCGTCACTGCCATCTAAAATCATCAACGATGATAGTGAAGCTGAATATACAGAGGGTAAAATCGAGAATCCCGAAACGTCTCACCAAAGGAGACTAGTGTATACAGCGAGCGAAATGGACATATCCAGGCAAAAACTCTATAACGAAATCACTAAGTTGGAGATGAGTATCAAAACCAAAAATGATGAGATTATACTGCTTAATAATGATATGAATGAAGCTGAAAATAAGATTTTGCGTCTAAGTGAGACATTGGACGAGAATTTCAGGGAGAAAGATCACCTTCAAGAGAGCTTGCGTCTTACGGGACTTCAGGTGACTAATTTAAATGACGAGTTAGATTCTGTTAACAAAAAGCTAATCGCGAGCATCAATCTTTTACGAACATCAGAGGCAGAGGTTGACGCGATAAGGCAAAAGCATCTAGATGAATGTCATCATTTAAAGGTCTCTATTTCTGATTTAGAGGAGCATTCAAAGAAACTAGAGGAGAATTTAGCTCAGTGTTCGCTGACCTCGAATGAGTTGAAATCAGAAAATGAACAATTAAAGCTTCTGATGAAAGCTTTGAGCGATGAAAAGATGAAATTACGAAGGGATTTCGAAAGTATCACAAATTCCCGAGACGTTTTATTAGCAAAACTGGATGAGCTAAAGAATGACAAAGAAATCCTTACACTGCGTTTGGAGACTCAACAAACTACTTTGGTTGAGAAAAATGAACAGCTTGTTGCACTAAATCAAAAATTTAAGGAATTGTGTGAAGAAACAACTAATCTACACAACGAAATGGCCAAGTTTGAGACTGAACAGAAACTGAAAGATAGGGAGCTCACAGAAAAAAACAAGCAGATTGAGGAATTGTCATCATTGTGCTCTCAATTTGAGGATGATGTGAGTTCTTTGAGATCGGAGTTACACTCTACCAGAGTCCTTATTGAAGATGACAGTTCCACTAAAATCAATCTACAATCAGAAAATGAAAGCTTACTAAAAAGTGTGGAGGATCTCAGAAAACAAAATCTTGAAAAAGATAAAATAATAAGTGGAGATACGAAAAAGTTGACAGAGTTGGTTGAGGAAGTCGATCGGCAAAAACAGGTGATTTCCGATTACAAGATGAATGTTAACAAAAGCGAAGTAGGCTCCGAGAGTGAATTGCTTAAACAAATAGCGAGTCTCAAGCACCAGGTTGCTACAGCTCAACAGAAAACAGATGAACGAATTCAGGATGTGGCCGAACAATTGTATCATCAGTACTCCAAAAAACACGAGTTGAAAGTCAATCAATTGAAAGAGAAGTATGATACAAAAATGGAAGAGAACCTTTTAGAGCTTGAGCTGAAAAGACGAGAAATAGAAACTTTGGAAAGTCAGTTGAAGACTGAAATGAAGGAGAAGAATTACCTTCTATCAGCTTTAGAAAAGTCTGATATCTCACTGAAACGAACGCCAAGCGGAAAAAAGCTTTGAGCTGAATATACTTTCACTTCGCAGTCGGAATTGTAGCAATTATCTTCGTTAATACAATTATCTACATAATTGTACAGAGAACAAATTTAAGCGTATTCTATTTCGCATCGTAGAAAACAAGCTGCTGCTTTCCATTGAAAGGGTTGCGCTTAGCCTCATCGAACGCAGATTGAAGCGCTAATTTTAATCTGAACAAAGCTTCTTCGGAAATTTGGTAATGAATTGTTATACGGCTTCCGTATCCTTTGACATTGTTTTTCTTGAAAGAACTTTCTAAAAAGTCAGGGTCGATTTTACTTGCAACGAGGTCGATGAAAACAAAGTTAGTGTGCACGGGATGTTTTAATACAGCTCCTTGGTCTTCGCAGAATCTTCCTAGCTCTTTAGCTATCTCATGTGTGGCAGCTAATTTAGGAAAGTTTTCTTCGATCGCAACTAGAGCCATCTCTGCAAGCAATCCGCTTTGACGGATACCACCACCATTTTGTTTGCGGAAATGGTTTGCCTTTCTAATAAATTTCTCGTTTCCAACAAGTACTGATCCAATCGGAGCTCCCAAAGTCTTAGACAAGCAGAGAGAAACGGAATCAAAGTACGAACAATATTTCGCAATTGAAATACCTGTAGCAGCCGAAGCATTCCAGAGGCGGGCTCCATCAAGATGCAAACGAATGTCATGTTTTCTGCAAAAGTTTGAAATTTTTTCTATTTCCTCGATAGGGAAAATCATGCCATGCAATGTATTTTCCAAACTGATAACTTTAGTTGGAGCAGAGTGAATCTCACCATCATCAGGAACAAAATTTGGGATGATGTCATCTTCCAAAGTTAAATGAATGCCATTCCTAGGCTTAATAGGCTGCACCATTGCTTGTGAGAGGGTTGGTAATCCACCAGCTTCATGTGCGTAAACGTGGCCTCTGTAGTCGCAAAGAACGGCATGTGGTGGCTGAAATAAATTCGTTCTTAAGGCTATTTGATTCAGCAAAGTCCCTGACACGCAAAATAATCCAGCTTCTTTGCCAGCAAGCTTGGAAACTGTGGTTTCTAAATTTTGAGTCGATTTGTCTTCGTTATATACCGCGTCACCTGAAGTGGCCTTAGCAATCGCTGACACCATTGAAATAGTAGGTGTTGTGAATGTGTCACTGCGGAATTCATTGGACGCCGAGCTTGATTTAAAGCCGGACAAATCAAGAGTAGTCAAGCCCGACATATCAAAGTGGTCAAGAAGGCGAAACGGAACTCTTTGCAAAGCCTCTTTACACTTCACGCACACATTAACACCCTATGCAGATCAATCGTTCACCATCTTCAGGATATAGCTTTATGATACAATTATAGAAAGTGATGATCCCGGCGGTCATCAAATATTATGTAGTTCTTTAAAATCTAGTACGAGTAAGTGATAAATTGAAGTTATATTTTTTTGCAACATTTGCCGTGTCAAATATTCAAACGCGTAGATTCAATTTCCTATTAATGGCTTTTGAAAGAAGAACAAGAAAAGCCATGAAAATTTGAGACCCGCCAGTAGTAATCTTTGAAATCTTGAGTCACTTTTCCTTTTTAATTGCTTCTCTTTCGTATTCAAGAAAGGATATCCTAAGGTGTGAATATGGCCATGCTACAGTTCATTAGTCGTGTATTTATCGTAATTACACAAATGAAATTGCAACTAGCTTTAATGTTGTTCCTAATTCTAATGATTAGGAAAATATCAATCCTTATACAGTGGTTGAATCTTTGAAATGGTTGTACTCTTCAAGTCGCAATTGAGGTGTAACTCGACTCAGCGTCTCAGAGGAACACCATATGTAAACAGCGAGAGAAGTGCGAAAATCCAATTTTGTTCGCCAATTTGACTTTGAACACTCCCTTACGAAGAGACAGCAAGTAAAAAGCAAAACTAGTCAATCAATCTCCACAACAAAATAATTCTTGATTATTGTGTTTGATCTATTGAAAACAGATACTGTGGTGAATTCGTTTCAGGAAGCACACACGCACCTCATATCCTTTTAATCTCCACGGACAGACGAATAGAATGTCAAACTACGAAGCAGGAAAATTGTATGAATCGGTCATCGAAGAAGTAATTACAGACTCAAGGCAAGATTTCGAAGACTGTGGCATTGATGAATCAACATTACAAGAATTGAAAAGACTTTGGTGTGAAAAGTTGACCCAATCGAAAGTGTGTTTTTTTAGTTGGGACGAAGAGGATGCTGAATTACAACATCATGTACAACAAAGTATGATGCAGGGGTCGGGAGTTAAAGATGAACACCTACAGTTAAATGCTGGTTTGGAATTACCTAATATGTCCGCTTATAACACCACCAGCAACTTATTGCATAGCAATGCACTTGGTAACCAAAATGCCAACAGTTTCTCAATGGGCATAGAGCTTCCTTCTGTCAAGCAAGAATATAGTGATGAAAATGGCTTGATTTTACCCAAAGTCAATCAAGCTGATGGCGCCTTCGAGCTCACTTTGGAGATGGACAATGCGAATGCAAAACGAACGATGGGGAATTTGAAGCGCAAATTAAATCAAAGCGACGGTGCAGGTGATGAGGATGAGGATGATGATGATGATATCTTCAATGACTCTGACGATATAAACTCCGACTTGGATGACGAATTAGACTCCGAGAAATCGGATGACGAAGATGCGGACCAAGAAGGTCAAATCATGCTCTGCTTATATGACAAAGTTCAAAGAGTCAAAAACAAGTGGAAGTGCAATCTTAAGGAGGGAGTCGCTAATATCGAAGGTAGAGACTTTATCTTTCAAAGGGCGACAGGCGAGAGTGAATGGTAGCACGACAAGTGAGTAAACAGTGATTATTTATTACACTTTGCTAGAATTATTACATGTATTGAACACTTTTACGCAAAATTTAGTTTTTACAATGATGGTTTATTATTTATTATCTAGTAGTAAGGAATTTGTATGTCAACACACTCCCTTTCATTATCTTCAAGGGGAGCTGCATTCCCAAAGACGCAATCATAGTCAGTCAAGCAAATACTCAATACTTCGACTGAAATATTTAGCGTTGGCACAAATACTATGCAGATATTTTTCAAATTCATTCGGTTTATTGTGCTTTGGTTGATGACAGACTTCAACAACTTAAATATCACGCAGGAACAATCGTAATGAATTTTGTTAATGTTGTTCAGGTTTCTCAAAAACTCTTGCATTTTTAATGCTAAGTCTGATCTCAGTAAGTTAGATCCACTATCAGTGACATACTTTTGAAACTCGTTATAAGCTTTCTCCCCTAAAATAGGACCCGGAAGTTCTCTTAAGAATGTCTTCAAAAGGCCGGCCACTGTGTGTATATCTGGTTTTAAAGGTGAACGAAAAAGATCAACATCAAATGAAGTGTTGAATCTCTCCTTTAATTGTCTTATCGTGGAGGCGGAGCCAGATAGCCGAAATATACCTTCTTCGTAAATGGCACCTGTTCTTTCGAGATAGATGACACACCGGTAGCATATGGACGGAATTGAAAGGCCGTCAAGAAAGCTGGGTGAAAGATGGTGTACCTCTTCAAGGTCGCGGCCAAAAATCTGTTGCGTAGTTTCTTCGGGGAGATTCATTTGCATAAGGTAGCTTTGCATGTTTGATTCGGGGATAGCATTGATTGTCGAATCAGAGGACATTGAAAGTGAATCCTCAGTGGTTGTTTTATGCTTGAAAGAGAATATGCTTCTTTTCTTCATTCGCTTAAGTTCTTTCTGCTCTTTAAAGTTCAATTCATCTGTATCAAAATTAGTCACATACGATTGCAGTTGCTCAGGAACGTCTCCTTCAAGCAGCAAAGAATCGACGCCTCGTGAATTAAACTCGGTGATCGAGCTTTGCTCAGCACCTTGTACATTCTTCATTGGATCGTTATCTGTGAACTCGACCATTGCCGATATCCATTCATCTCTCTCTTCGTCTGATTCGGCGCATAAAAAGTGTTTCGGTGTTGAGTTTGAAAGTTTGGATCCTTTGGTTTTGCCCAAAATCAAAAGAGCGTGCCGATAACCTCTTTCTTCGGCGACTGACTCTGTAGATTGTCTGCCGATCTGGGATCCAGTGAGAACTATTTCCTCCAACAAGTTTCCCCCCGGACAATCGTAAATTTCAAGGGATGGTCCGTCAACTTGACACCAGCGAATTTTCCATGTCGTTCCCAAGCTCTTATATCTGCGAATTAAATATCCCTCTTTCCTAGCACCGGATCTAAAATCATCAAGAGGATTGACAAAATCAAGAGAAACGTATCGACAAAATCGATGTAAGACAATCTGCGGCATGTGGGGCATCGAGAATATTGTACTGAAATACTCTTGCAAAGAGGTTTTTCTACTATCAATTTTCAGAGGTGTTGTTGAGCCAAACAAAGATTTATCTGGCAATGAAGGCAAACCGAAAATCTCCACAATTGGCCTTATTTCATTGTCAAAAGCAACCATTTGACTATAAGTCTTCCGCACTCTCCACATTTCTTTTCCAGATTCCTTGTCGGTAATGGAAAATGTGCAATCAGGGTCGTCTAGCTTCTTTGAGTTTGTAGGAATCGTGCTGACAACTTTGATAGCAATGTTGTGAAACTCTTCGGGTTTGATGAAGAGGGGAACTTCATCTTCTAATTTAGGGGAGCTCACTTGAAAGCTTGATCCGGGAGTACGAGTATATTTTCTTGGGCTTTGCAAAGAGTCAGTGGAGCTGAATATTTGAGCTGTGGGAGTTTTCACAATATCCAAATGAGAACTGTTACGTCCTGTAATGTAAAAGCGAGATGGAGATCGGGCCGGGGAGTAATCTAAGCTTTGTGAGTCGTTGGAGGCTCGTGGAGCTTCTGCTGCCTTTCCAAACAGCTTATTCGAATTAGAGAAGAAACTGTTAGTGAACGCGTCTGGGGTTTGAGGAGCTTTCATGTCATTTGGGATACCCCGGTCGACTAGCTGCGTCTCCAGTCCCGTATATGTGGACGATTGTTCTGAAATGTTTCGAGTCTCTTCCAAGCCATATTTTTTGTTGCTCTGTTCAATCTTCCACGGGGGAGTCACGCCTTGCGTTGGCATTTGATCAGTAAGCTTAGATGAATTATGCCTTCTATCAACTGTAGTATTTATGGCATCACGTGAAGAATCCCTGTGCTTATTATAGATGAAGTTATGCTGTGAAGATCTATGCGATTGATTTGTGGAAGCCGGCAATGTCAGTGACTTTGAGTCATTACTTAAAGCACTTGACGAACCCATATTTTTTGGAGAGAAGATTTTCAATGCCTCTGGCGAATCTGAATTTTTTAGTTGATTTTCTTCCATCCCGTTATTTGTAAACGCACTTTCCAATGTGCCGAAACTTTCCGGTTCTGACTTCCGGGGGGCAAGATCTTCATCCGCCTGATCTATGTGGGTATCTGAAGAAGCTGCGGTCACAGCAGCAGAGAGTTCATCTTTCAAACTTTTCGTGAGTGGCACCCCACCCGATACATCGACTTGCCCGTCAAATGTAATTGTTGATTCGCCATAAACAGCACTATCGGAACTCAAATCCCTGCTATGTAGGGATTCGATTGATTTTAAAGCTCCATGTAGCATTTCTTTCCTTTCATCCATTTTTTGGCTGAGTTTTCTTCTGGCGGATCGTTGGGGAATGTCATCAACAGGCGTTAGGGGCGCTGACCTCAGGTCGCGGAGATTTAGAGCGTAGTCAAGTTTTTGAGGAATGGGTAGATTGTTTTCGATGAGTAGGTCCTTCAACATCGTCGTGGTCGTCGACAATTGTGAAATGGTACCATATAATTCCTCAATTTCAGAGAGTAGAAGTTCAATGAATTCCTCGTCAGTAAATCGGGTTCTATCAAATTGAGGATCTGATGGATATTTCAGGCCCCTGAGTCTTTGATTCCTTTGGCTGGATTGAGACATTGTCTCCGCTGCGTCCTCAACAAGAATGCCGGGCATCATTTCAAGGTTCACCCTCGCACTTTTTGGTAAAATATGTTCTTCGGTGTGATTTTGAACTTGAATGGGCGAAAAAATAAAATAGGATTATATAGGCGCACAGTAGCTTTTCGATTTATTTTGATGGTTAACAGTGCCCGTACGAGCGATATGTGGAATGCCTCGCTAGCTAATAAGATTATCTGGGCGACCGCTCCACGTTCGCCCAAGATGTACGGACGTGTCTGCATGCATATGTTTGTGCGCGTGATCGCGTGAATTCTATTTAACGTTTCTCCTGTAATAGGATCTCGTATGCCGCATCAATCTTCGATCGTCCTCAGGGTCTTTACCCACAGGACTATGAGAAAATTCTTTTGAGCTCCGATTATCATCTAAAATTTCTCGGAGCATTCTGTTAGTTGCCAATTTTTCCGGTTCAGGGGTTGCGCCATCTTCTGATGTCTCATATTTGTAAATGTAATTACTAGGCAATATGGCATTCGGCATAAGGGATCTTCCGAGCTTAATTGCCTCATTCGCCCAAATAGTGACTTCAGTTCTAGGATTTTTATATGGTATCCAGTTTCTTTTACATCCCTTGGAAAGCTCTTTTATAACGTATTCGTTGCCCCAGGTTTGGTTCCACAAAGACACGTCATTCTCGTCGTACTTCTGATTGTTCGTTAGACCAATCAAGTGAGAGAATACCCCAGAGATCAATGCACCGTCAGAGTAACCTCCCTCCATGAAGGAAATTACTTTTCCGTTGGTGTGAATCTTTGCGAGCTTGACCACATCCTTGGTGAAATTGGAATAGAATGAAGTAGGCACATTGACATGGTGTCTCTGCATTTGCGGGTTCTCGTATTCAGAAGCATCAAAGCCAGCGGATATCACGATCAATGGCTTAAATGGACGCGGAGGAGTGGGCTTGCTCGCTGGTTGTTTGTACAAGTGGGGCTTCGAGATAAACTTATTATACTTAGCAAGTTCGGAAATGTAGACGGAGTAGCTTTGCTCATATTGTTTCTTGGCCTGATTAAGAAACTGGTTGGCCCGGTTAAGAATTGCCACATACTTGGTCTGATAATGCTTATAAAATTCCTCCTCGGTGGTCCATTCTTGCAAATGAACATTCCACAAGTTCACATCATGATCCATGATGCACAAAGATGCATTCTTGATGTTCTCCTTTGTGGCATAACCCGACTCTGTGGGGTAGGATTTGATGTCGTGCAAAGAAAAGTACCCCACTTTTGGGTAAGTACAGAATTTTTTACCGTACTCATTTCTGGGATTTTCCTCATAGTCAAAATACTCCTCGTCCGCCTTACCATTATCACCTGCAAATCCCGACCTCTCCCAACATATATCCTGCGATCCGTCACCGTGGTGAAGATCAATATCTAATATAGCGCAATGAGATATACCGTACGTATCTGAAGCGTATTCGATACCAATTTGGGCATTATTGAGCAAGCAGAAACCGCTGGGCAAGCATGCATGGGAGTGATGGCCTGGTGGTCTGATAGTTACAAAAGCGAGGTTGTAGTTGTCTTCTTCGTTTTCCGATCCATATAAGGAGTCAACTGCAGTCTCGATGGTTCCCACTACTCCTTCTAGGGCAGTGATCGTCTTCGGTGTGAGGTATATGTCACCAACATTCCAGTCTTCAGGAACTTCGATTTCATCTTTTTGAAGCTTATCATGAGATTTGAGGCAAAGCTCGAATAATTTTTTTGGCCACGTTTGGCCGTGTACCTTGCGCACATGGTCTGAGAATAAAGACCCTTTCTTCGTGGAGTTGTGGATAGAGTAGAAGAATGGAAACATGGTCAACGCAGCCGAAATCCCTAAACAAGATGCCAACAACCGTTGGGGCCTTTCAAAGATTGTAGATAAGTATGATTTCGACATCCACTTACGACCAAACGCATGTTCTGCCGAATAAGGCGACAACAAGACAAGTGTTTTGTCTGTCTCTTTTTTGAAACGAGGGCTCTCCTTTTGTATCTGAGGGTTCGCTCTTATAAATTCGTCAAACGTCAAGTTGAAGCGGTCAAGATCGATATCTACCAATGGTGACGGCTCAAGCACCCGGGCCAACGAAGGGTCGATAGGGTATTCTTCCTTGATCGAGTCGGACGATTCGGTTTCGCGCTTGAATCGCAATGCCTTATCCGTGCGTAGCCTGGTTTCACGCTTGACTTTAAAATTGGGTATTTGTTCCAGTAGTTGCTCCTCCTCCTCTAATTCTTCAATATCCACAATGGAATGATCGCGTGTAAAGTTTGAGGTCGTGTTCCCGTGTATCACAGTGGTGTGGTCGATTGATAAATCTCCATCTCCAGCCACATCATTGGAAGAGCGAATTGTCAACGTCGTCTCGAATTGTGAAACCAACGAATCTTCCTCGCTATCATCATCCAGTTCTCCCTTGGTGTACCTTGCCATTCCGCTTTACTTTGATGTGATTTCAATAGCTATTTGTGTGTAAACCTAGTGTTGTGATGGTGAAGTCGAAAATTGTATGGAGATTGCTGTGGGGCTAAATCGGGGTGCGAGTGGGATCACCGAGAATAGAACGCGGACAATCACAAACAAAACGAAGCTTGGAGCGCGCACCTCGCAGGAGTCAAACGCACGAATTCTGATACCCTCGAAAACGGAATTTCTGGCAATGTTTGAAGAATTTTATGCTCTAGGCCAATACCAAACGTTTTTCACCCTTAAGCTTGTACACATAGTGACATTCTACATTAACCCCTAAATCCTATTTATAGTTATCAGCAAGGGCAAAAAAATTATATCATGCTTTCCCGCATCTCTTCCCTTGGGGACTCACCCACGTTGTACTTTCTTTTACGCAACACATTTTCGATAAACGCCTCACCAGCCTTGTAAGACGATCTGACTAAGGGACCACTTGCCACATACAAGAAACCCATCTCCAAGGCGACATCTCTCCAGTAATCAAATTTTTCTGGTCTGACGTATTCCACGACTTTCATGTGTCTTTTCGTGGGTCTCATGTATTGACCAAAAGTCACCACGTCACACCCGATACCACGCAAATCCCTTAAAGTTTGCATAATTTGTTGGTCTGACTCTCCGAATCCCAACATCAATGAGGTTTTTGTGATGAGAGATGGTTTCGTTTGCTTGGCTCTTTCAAGGATCGACAACGACTGTCTATAAGTAGCTCTGCGATCCCTGACGTGAGGAGTCAAGGCTTCCACTGTTTCCAAGTTGTGCGCGTAGACGTCCAATCCAGACAAGGCCAAAGTATCAGCACACGTCAAATCGCCTCTGAAGTCACCACCTAGAACTTCAACCAAGATTTGTGGCGCCTTCTTCTTTATTAGGCTCACTGTCTCCGCCAAATGAGCAGCACCACCATCGGCTAAATCGTCTCTGTCAACAGTAGTGAGAACAACGTATCCTAATCCCCATCTCAGGATGGCTTCCGCTGTGTTTTCTGGCTCCATCGGGTCAGGCTTTGCTGGAGCACGATTGGTTTTCACAGAACAGAACCTACAACCTCTAGTGCAAGTGTCACCGAGTAACATGATGGTGGCCGTTGCCTCGGACTTTTTGCCGCCCCAGCATTCGTTGATGTTAGGGCATTTTGCCTCTTCGCAAACTGTGGCTAGCTTTAGTTCCCTCACGTCTTTCTTCACATTGTGAAAAGAGCGTCCCTTTGGAATGGGGACTTTAAGCCATTTCGGAAGCTTGGCCTCGGGGTCTTTGCGCGCAGCCTCCAACGGATCAACGAATACATCCGCCGCCTTTCCGCTCACAAAGTCGTCGAAGGAAGGACCTTTATTCAATTCATCAGTGAAGATGGTTCTCTTTCTCCTTGGCTTGATAGCCGTCTCCGAAGTTGCCAATGAGCGCAAAAAGCTGAGGTTGCTTGTCTTTGCAAAACTTCTGTGGATCATGTTCTTGCGTTCCAAAGAAAATGGTTTGAACGGATGGGACAGAAGCGATGCAGTGGCACATTTTTGGATGTCCTGTATATATCATGCATTGACTTCGCGTGCTTACACTGACTCCGATTTACCGAGCTCTTTTGGGCTCAAAGTCGCTTTACCTTCGAAAATACACTTGCTGACCTAAAACTTCCCTGTATTCGTATATGGCAAGTTCCGGTCACAAAAGATTATTAAGTGAGGAGATTATATAATGACTTTCTAGTATTCAAGTCCCGATGTAAACATGACAACGAAGTGACCAAACATGCTCACATTCTCTAAAGAAGACGGTGGATGGTGTCATCTCTGAATTGTGAAAGGCTGTCTAAGTTGTCCCACCACTTGAACAATGTGGTTTCGCAGATCAACTTGAACCATGGTGTGAAAACAAGGTCCTTGTCCTCAAACATGGTCTTCAACTCATCTTTGCTGACATATTTGATATCTCTTACCTCATTGTAGTTTGGCTCGAGCTGAACGGCCTTTTTGGCCCTCAAAATCAAAATGTAGTCGATTTCGTGCTCGCCCCACTTAGATGTTTCATCTCCGCTAGCAGACTTGTAATGGATTCTGGTCAAAAACTCAAAATCCTCCAAAGGACAGTCCGAAGCAGGAATTCCAAGCTCGTGGAAGAGTTTTCTTTGTGCGGCAACCTTGGACCCCGCCACAGCAGTTGATAAGTTGTTGATGTCCCCGGTACTTTCCTTCGACTCCAAGCCTAATTCAGCAGGATAGCAAAGGGGGTGAGAGCAGCACGTGTTCGTCCACATGTTAGGGAAAGTGATTTTTTCGTCAGCTCTCTGCTGCAACAATAACTTGTTGTCTTCGCTGAAGAGAAACACAGAAAACGCCCTATGCAATAATCCTGCGTTGATGTTGTCCATTATGTGGCAAGCTTTCTTGGTTCCGGCACCAACTGGGGTGTCGTTGTTGTCAAGCACGATACACAACTCTTCCATGAGCTTGATTTGTTCCTCATCATGACCTGCAAAAATACTAGGGTCGTCGCAGGTCATACCAGAGGCGGTGGGAACTCCCGAAATTTCACTCAAAGAAGTGACCTCACTCCATTTATTCAAGATGTCCTCCTTGGAGAGCGACGCAACGAGTTTAGCGTAATCAGACATGAGAAGAGTCGACGGTTTGTGATGGTTGAGCCATTTTTTCGTATGCCGTCTTGCAAGACCGCGTCTGCCGGATCTAACGACAATATACCGTTTGCGATTGTATAAAACGGCTCCGTATTTTACATGAATGTCGATTGGCGAAAAAAATTAAGATTTATGAGAGCTTGTATTGGCATTGACAATATTGAGTTAGTGCTACATGAAGTTCGGAGTCGAGCCGTCTTTTTCTTCCTGATGCGTAATAGTTCTCAAAGCCTTTTAATAATTTTGTGCATCGCCCAGAATTTGCTGTTGTCGAAGAATATTCTGTCTATGATCTTAGAAAAAGGTGAAAAGAAAACATTAAGTAGCACATGCAGTTTGACGACATAACGAACAACAGGTGTGAAAATACGTCTTGTGGGTTTAGCGAAGTAAATGATTTCGCAATTTTTCACACAGCCTTCGAGTTCTTTGAAAAACGATAGCCACCATTGTAAAATGCAAAAAGACAAAACTGGTACCAAAAAATTCGAATCTACAAGTATTATCTCAATAGAAGTTTATCAAATACCAGAAGACTACATTATCTCTGAGATTACTCAATGATTTTGCCCCATTAAGCTGGCTTTTTGTGTAATGTAACTTTACCCGTACCCTGTTTCCAAAGAACTTTCTCACGCAGCGCACGACTTTCGTCGAGAAACAGGTAGGTGTCCACTTTCGGTTTTCCAGATCTGCGCCCAAAGCTAAAACCGCCTCAGTTAGTATTTGCCACAAAAATCTACAATGTCGACCACCCAACGCCCAAGACGTACTATCAAGCGCCCAGATGACTCCGCCATGAACAAGGAAATCGAGGCGTTACGGGCCGAGATGAAAAAGTTGGACTTGTCTCAGAACCAGCTCACCGCCGAGATTGAGAAGATCACTTCTGACCCTGAGGTCAACGAAAAGAAGAAAACTTTGAGAGACCAATTGAAGGCTATAATTGCTAAGCAAGGCACCTTCAAGCAAGAGAGAAAGGCTCTTCAAGAGCAAATCAATAACGTTGACACCAACTTAAAAAGAAAGATTGGTGACATTCAAAAGTTGACTGGAAAGAACTCCTTCAAGTCGGGTGCCGAAATTGATGCCAGAGTGAAATACTTGGATGACTTGGTTGGTGCTGGCGACTTGAAGTTGGCCGAGGAGAGAAGATACGTGAAAGAGATGACCTCTTTGCGTAAGTTACGTAAGGACTTCGTGGAGGTGGAGAAGCAACAGCAAGAGATTGACAAAGACAAGGCCAAGATCGCTGAGTTGAAGAAGAAGTTGAAGTCAATTGACAACACAGAAGTCCAACAAGAGTTTGAGAAGACTCAGAGGGAATTAGACGCTATCAACGAGTCTAGTAAGTCTGTGTACAACAAGAAGGGCGACTTGATTAAGAAGAGAAATGCGATTAGAGACTCCAAAAGCGCCAAATATGAGCAAATCAGAAAGTTGAGAGCTGCATTCGACGACGAGTTTGCCAAGTTCAAGAAGGACTTGGCGGAGGAGCAGAAGAAGAGACAAGATGAGTACGAGGCAAGACAAGCTGAGTACAAGCAATCCAAGCTTAAAGCCATCGCTGAAAAGAGATTGGCCGAAGCTTCGGTTCCTGCCTTTACCGATGAAATCAACGAGATCCACACTTTGTTGAGCCACTTTGACCCATCGTATGTGAAAACTCAAAAGAACACCGTTTTCAGCAATGCACCAGCTGCCATTGATGAGAAAAAGAATATCAGACAGATTGAGATGCCATCTGATGTTGTCATTTTAAAGAAAGAGCAACCCGCCTTCTTCGAGGGTTCTAAGACCAAGAAGAACAAGAAGAAGGTAACCAAGGCCAAGAATTTCACTGTTGACTCCGATGTCATTCTTTCCTTGACTAACTTGTCCATTCCATTGCCTACTAAGGCGGATGATGTACCAAACACCATTTCCATCTTAAAGGAAACTTTGACTGCATTGGAGGCCAAGCAGGAGGAACAAACCAAGATCAACATTGAGAAAGCCAAGGCTGAGATTGCTAAGCTTGAGGCCGCTGATTTGGAGAATGAGGACGATGAAGAAGCCGAAGAGGGCGCTTAATTTAGACCGAAAGTTAAAAATTTTTGTACTCTTCGCTTTTCTTTAGAAAGGATTTTCTTCATATAGGTTAAAAATTTGTATAATTGTGTCTAATAATTTATAGATTCTCAAGCATCTTCGTTATAGTGTATACCAGAATCGGTTTCGCGCTGAGGTAATGCGGTTTTTTTAACGAGATTTTCAACATCATCGCTCCATCGACACTCCCAAAATGGCAAAACCAAAGCTTGACGAAAAATCAAAGGCCACAAAGAAGCCAACAAAGGAACATGGCTCTACAAAGATTGCATTGTGTATACCATCATCCGTGATTTCACAATCAAATGCCAGGAATTTGGAGCAAATAACGCATGTTGCGTACCAAATTGCAAAAGCCGCCAGTGTCTACAATGTCTCCGAGATTGTGGTGTTGGACGTACCTCGAGCAGAAGAAATACAAGAAAAACTAGAAGCAGACGCTAACAAGGCAGTGCAACTTGAGGGTGACAAAGGGAACAAGAAGATCAAGTTTAACATCTCCAACGAAGAAATCATCGCGGAAACAAAGAAGGAAGATTCTTCCCACGAGCAAGTTTTGGTAGAACTGCCCATCAATGATAATAACGCCCTCCTACTCGCTACTTTGTTACAGTATTTTGTTACGCCGCCCTATCTCGTGAAGGGCGTGTTCCAGTCGAGCAGATTCAACAAGAAATTCAAATACGCGGAAAAGCTTCCCAAGTTGGGAAACTTGCCCTTCATGAACAATAATGGCGTCCTTGAAGACTTTAAAGAAGGTTTAACTGTCCCTAAGCACACTCCAAAGATTCAAAAGAAGAACAAAAAAGTTAGCGCGGTGAAGAAGCTCAAGGTTACAAAGTACGTTAACATTGGTCAGTCAAAGCTCTTGGAGCTCAACGGTGTGGAAATTCCTGTAAACGTAAGGGTTACTGTTGATGTGAAGAACAAAAAAATTGTCAGCCCACAAGAGGCCTATGGTGTTTCGGGAACCAAGGGGTCCTTTGGGTATTTTGTGCGATATGCAAAATCATTCAGTTCCATCTTCACCCAGCTGTCGTTTCCTTCCGGGTACACGGAGTCAGTCTTTGTTCAGGCGGATGATTTTTTCTCTAGGACGCCCAAATCGGATCTCGATACAATTGAAAAAGTGACCAAGGGTGACGTTCTCTTCGTGGTTAGCGACTTAAAAGACTTGGAATACAGTTTTTCGCAAGAGACCATTCCTGGTGTGGAAAAAGTTACTGAGATGTTCGATAGCGAACTTAAGGTGCCAGCAGGACTTCGAATCGAAGATGCTGCATTGGTTGCGTTGGCCAAGGCCTTATAGATAGGTAGCATGGAAAAACAACATGAATAGGATCCTGATAATTGATGATGACGAATTATGGACTGCTTGCTACATTTTCTACATAATCTCGATCGTCCTGAACGGGCTGGATAAGTTCGTGACACTGTCCGCCTTACAAAGATCTAGACTCCTCGCTTTGAAGGTGAATGCAGGCCTGTGTATAAATCTAACCAAAAGTAACTAACAGACATTGAGAATATACATGGCCATCTTTGGTGACCCTCAATTGCTAGGATTTGTTTAAGAAGGGCTATTCGACAGGTTTCTCCCAAAGAAATGGGCTGGAAATAGCCGCGTCCAAAATCGGGGCAATGTTTTTATTAGGAGCCCTGTCTGTTTACTTACATCACGTGCTAAAACACACCGCAGATTTTACATTAACATTACGCTTACATTGCAATTAAAAAGAAATTTCGAGAACAAAAACAGTAGAACAAGGATTTTCTCTTCTCTTCTAGAAGCTCACTAAAACTCCGCCAGCTCAACTGCTTGCAGTTTGGCGGCAGCGACGACTCAGGTCACGTGCCAAAGCAAGCCAAAAATAGAAATGGATTTTTTGTGCGCCAAATCCGGTCCGATTCTCACCACTCGAAGAACCTTTCTTTTCTCCACAAACACTTCACTCGCTCAAGATGCAATTTAAGTCTTTGTGTGCTATCGCTGCCGCGATTACCTCGGTAGCCGCTATTGGAGACGTATGTATTCTATGGATTCTGATGCCACTCCTAAAAACTCAAACAATAAGGAAAAAAACACCGCAATAAGCGGATTCTGTGTGTCTTCGTATACTAACCGATAGCTTGGTTTCAACCTTGGTGTCAAAGCTAACGACGGAAACTGTAAGACCGCCGATGACTACGCTACCGACCTCGAAAATTTGAAGGAATACACCAGTATCGTTAAGACCTACGCTGTGTCTGACTGTAACACTTTGCAAATTTTGGGTCCAGTGGCGGAAAAAATGGGATTCCAAGTTATTTTCGGAATCTGGCCAACCGACGACTCCCACTTTTCTGCAGAGAAGGAGGCGTTGCAGGAGTACTTGCCAAACATCTCGAAGGACACTGTGAAGGTTTTCACTGTTGGTTCTGAGGCTTTGTACAGACAAGACTTGACTGCCTCCGAGTTGGCTTCTGCTATTCTGTCCGTCAAGGACTTGATCGCCGACATTAAGGACAAGAACGGCGATTCCTACAGCTCTGTGAATGTGGGCACTGTTGACTCTTGGAACGTCTTGGTTGACGGTGGATCTGAGGCTGCCATTAAGGAGGCGGACTTTGTGTTCGCCAACGCCTTCTCCTACTGGCAAGGCCAAACCATGAGCAACGCTTCTTACTCGTTCTTTGACGACATCATGCAAGCGATGCAAACCATCCAAACCATCAAGGGTTCCACTGACATCGACTTTTGGGTTGGCGAGACTGGCTGGCCATCCGAAGGTACCAACTATGAGAGCTCTTACCCTGGTGTTGACAACGCCCGCCAATTTTGGAAGGAGGGTATCTGTGCCATAAGAGCTTGGGGTGTCAATGTCTGTGTTTTCGAGGCTACCGACGAGGCATGGAAGCCAGAGACCTCTGGCACTGGTGATGTCGAGAAGCACTGGGGTGTTTTCGACTCCTCCAACAACTTGAAATACTCATTGGACTGCAGCTTCTAAGCGGAATCGGCGGCTTTATTATACCCTTCAGTTTTGATCCTTCATTATGTGCTTTAGGATCTTTCCCTTTTAAATAGGCTAAAATTTTTTGTTTATATACAATTTTGTTGACGCCCACATGTAGACATTGTTGTTTCAAAAAAGTGAATGTGCCCTTGAAAATACTCAATTGTAATGGCTAATATGATCCAAAAACAATGCCGTCCCTCATCCAGATATGACTCCGTGGCCAAGCTGGTTAAGGCGTAAGACTGTTAATCTTGAGATCGTGAGTTCGATCCTCACCGGGGTCGCTAATTTTTTCAAACGACAATATTGGTATAGCAGCGACCATAAAGATACACCTGAGAAAATCGGACAGATGTCCCTCATTTTGAGAGAGTTTTTTTCTGTTGGGGTCCCTTCAATCGTCGAGGCTACGACTAGGACTAATTGAAGTATGTTGAAATTCCATTAAACCTGCTATCTATAAAAAGTAGCCCACAAACGCGAAAAACCCGACCACTGCATTGATGCTCTTCATAACGGCGACATCAGCGGAGCTGACCAGCTGTGAAGTCCCAGATGTAGACAGTGATCCACCGGTAGTACTAGTTGTGAAGTGGGAAGAGGCGGATGATGTAGCATCCGATGTGACCTTGGTCGCAGTTTGTGCGGCGGAACTCTCGGAGGCAGCCTCGACAGTAGAGCTCTCGGAAGAAACCTTGGCAGCGGAGGTCTCAGAAGTCAAGGTCTCGGTGGTAGAAGCCGCTGATTTCGAGGTGGAAGAAGACGAAGACGCAGAGGAAGACGCAGAGGAAGACGCAAAGGAAGACGCAGAGGAAGACGCAGAGGAAGACGCAGAGGAAGACGCAGAGGAAGACGCAGAGGAAGACGCAGAGGAAGACGCAGAGGAAGACGCAGAGGAAGACGCAGAGGAAGACGCAGAGGAAGACGCAGAGGACGAGCTAGAAGCTGCGGAGCTCGCAGAAGACGAGGCTGATGCAGAGCTGGTAGACTGGGCAGAAGCCGAGCTGGAAACCTCGCCTCCAGCAACAAGAGAGTCAAAGTCACTCTTTGCCTCGTCCTCACGGCCGTTGACCTTACCGTCCTTGGCTTCAATGGAGCTCCAGTCTCCGGATTGGTCGCCGTAAGTGTACTCCGAGCCGGTGGAGTAGTCCACCACCACTAACGACTCAATGTACATGGAAAATGGAGCTTGGCTGTAGTCGGTCAAGCCACCGGCCCATTCAATGGTACCCTCGGCATTGGAAGAGTCTCCTCCGGCCCACGCGCCAGCATAGATGGCCATGGGCGTTTGGGGGAAGCCCTGGCCGTTGTCAGGCAACAAGGTGCGCACCACGGAGCCGTCCAAGGACCAGGTGATGTAGTCCTTGGTGTATTCGATAGTATAGTTGTGGTAGTTTTCCAACGGACTTTCGGCCACGCTGTGGTACTCGCCCCGGTCGTAGGTGACCGTGGAGCCCTTGGAAAACCAGTTGGACTGAAACTGGTACGCGTCACCTCCGAACAACTCAATGTCGATCTCGTCCAAGTCGTCACTCTGGAGGTAGAATGACGAGATGATGCCTGTGCCCTTGGCGGCCTTCATGATCACCTCCACCTTTCCGAACATGATGTAGAAGTTGGACTTGATGGCGGGGTTGTCCAAGCGCTTGGCGATGGTGAGCTCCAACCCGGAGCTGGAGTACGACAACCCTTTGCTGCTGGTCTCGGTGAAGTATTTGGATGTGGAAGAAAAGTCTTCTCTGAACGAGCCGGCCAACGCGGTGTCAGCGGAGCACGATGAGGATGTGAGAGGGTCACATGTGGCCAAGACGGTGGCAGAAAACAAGGCCGCGGCGGAAATCGTCAGAAACTTCATGGTGTGACTTTCTGATGCACAAGAGGGCACTCCACGGCGGCGAGAGGTTCTACGTTTATATACCAGGGGCCACGGTCAGCTCATCTATTTTTGACCCGGTGTTTATGCTTTTGCGCGTGGAAGGAGGCGTAATGCGCACCCCCGGTTACATGCACACCGCCTTGGGGCGCGCTCGCTCGATGCAGGACGTAAAAGAGGCGTCGGCTTTCTTGTGCCCAATGCGACCTGAAGCTGGTTGGGGCAGTGTTCAAAGCGCATTGTCGAGCGGTCATTTTTTTTTGGCCTGATGATTTTTTCCATTGGCTCACAATTTTTTTTTGCTGGCTACTTCTACGGCTGGCTGGCTACTTCTATGACTGGCTGGCTTTCCCGCCTAGATAGGCCAAAGCGAAGGCCCCGGAGGTGATTAGCGTCACCATGTACTGGGGTATCGTACTGCACGTGATGATCTTACTTTGGTGGAGCACTAGTGCTGGCTGAACCACGCCTCTGTATGGCCCGTTGCACCTTGCAAGGCTGCGAACCAACTCAAGATCACTTTGCTTCGCCGTCTGCGCCCCACTCGTTGCAAGTGCATAAATTTAGCGCCGCTTGTAATGAATCCTCTTTTTGCCCCTAAAGTGCTCGGGTATAGACAGGATCCTGCAAGATTAGAGCCGCTTTGAAACGGCGGACGTTTATCTTCACCCAAATCATCGCCGGGCTTGGAATGCCAGACTTGAAATCTGAGTTGCTCGTAGCTATCACTGGCAGCCTGGTTCCGCCTGCAGGTATCATTATAGCCTATTTTCTTGTCTGCACTTTGAAGCGAAGCTAAATCTACCATCTCACGAAATACTTCATTGGTGTTTTCTGGCGTCGCTAATCTTCCCGAATGGCTCTCTGCTTCCAATCTCGCTCGAGTCTATTAGCTTAAGGCAGAATCATTGGGTAGTGCAGGTATTCGACCGGTAACGCTCAGGTGTAGACCCTGGATTTGCATACAGCCGGTCTAAAATACTCCGATGCCTATTGTGCAGGTGATCAATCTTTAGGGTCTTCTCAAAATGTCTTTAGCCCGGAATTGGCTTCCTGCGCCGTTGCAGCAAGCCTCTAATATAAACTTCGGCCAACTTGATCTAGACTCAGACAGACAGCGTCGAATATGTCTACAGTAGCACGCGATTTGGCTTCACAGCAGGAATTGAAGCCTACGAGGAAGTCCGGTATTTTTATGCGCTTTTTTAAATCGAACAATTTAGATCCACCAGTGAGACAACTGGTATCGGCTTCGGTTCCCTTGGAGCGACGACGGTAGTTGGACTTTAGGGTCTTTTGGACGATATTGACTATTCTCCTGTTTGTCGTACAAATCAGTTCTCTAAACCTTCAAAAACAATGCCGGGGTAATATTGGTTCCATGTACTATCCTCACCTGTGTGAAGGTAAATTGCGTTTAGCTCAAGGAAAGCACGATCTTTCCAAGACGTGATAAATATACCGAGAGATTCTTTACATTGTGCCACGTAACTATATCGCCTCCAGTGGACTCTGCTAAAATTCAATATCACTCGTTAGGAAAAAAATAGATTCGAATCATACTGGTAGACCCAGTCAGGGTGCACTCGGCCGAGGGCTGTGGCACACGGAGGTACGGGTGGAGCGATAACTGGTCACACATCCGTGCACCACCGCCATTCTCAAAACGTCATTCGATCACGTTATAAACGCATATCACCAACGACATCTCCACCAAACATGCTTCGGGAACTTCTTGGTGGAGCTACTCTCATCGCCATCACATCTGCATTACCGGTGCAGCTTACGGGCAACACCGGCTTCAGGGCGTCTCAGGATGCGGACACGGCTATATACATCATCGTTATCTTAGTCATCTCTCTCTTGATTTTTTCAGTGGCGGCGACAGCCGTGGTTTGTCTCATAAAAGCACGGAATAGAAGCAAGGATGGCATTTCAAGCAAAGAAGAGGACAACCAGGCGTATTTGGAGCTTGATCTGGATGAACAGGAACTCTATTTCCAATCAAAGGAATATCTTGCGGCGAACGCATACTTCCGAGGAGACTTAACGTTATCTCAAAATCTCTCGATCCAGGAGAAAGGCGTGCAGGCATGGGAGTTTGTGCGGGATGGGATGCTCACGGCCAACGACTTGCTCATTGTTAACAAGTACGAGCTCAACTTCTTCAAGAACTTTGAGTGTTCCACTCAAACCAACCTCCCCGTTCCCTCAGCCAACGAGGTGTACTACTTTGAAAGCAAAATTTATCTGTTGCCCAATCCGGAAGAAACCACCATCTCGATCGGGCTTGGAATCAAGCCATACCCGTGGTTCCGTTTACCAGGACGGCACGCGCACTCTTTGAGCTATGACAGCGATGGGCACCGGCGCCATAATCAGCCGTTCAAGTTTTTGAACGAACCTCCTTTTCCCAAACTCATCGAGGGCGATGTGGTGGGGGTGGGCTACCGCGTGCGGTCGGGCACGGTTTTTTTTACTCGTAACGGAAAGAAGTTGAGCGAGCTGAAGATTGGCGGCCATATAAAGAACTTCCACCCGCCAAAACAGGGCCAGGTCTTCCCGGTGATAGGTGCAAATAACCTCTGCTCTGTGCACGTCAATGTGGGCCAGCAAGGGTATGTTTTTATTGAGGGAAACGTCAAAAAATGGGGCTTTGCGCCATTGGAGGGCAGCGGGCCGGCACCGCCAGCCTACCAGAAATTTAACGCGGACATATTGCTAGAGCGGTCGGAGATAGACGAGGAGAACGACTTGCAGGACCGCATCAACGATTTCCCACCAGACTTTTGGGATCTGGCTGGCCCCGGCGGTGACTTGCTGGAGCTGGGCAAGTTCAGCTACAGCGCGTACAACGAGGCTTCGGATGACGAGCGCATTACCATGAATAGCCTTCTCCCCCACGAGCCTCCGCAATACGATTCCGACTTGCCGGATCTGGAACTGGGAATCGAGGATGGCCGTATTCTAAGCACGGAAGGTGCAGCCGGAGCGGGAGAGGCAGGGCCCCAAAGCCCTGGACCTGCGGTTGCTGGGGCTGCAGCAGCCGCTGAGAACCCAGCAGGAGACGTGAGTCTGCCAGTGGAGGGAGAGGCTGGCGAAGATACGGCGCCACCAAGCGAAAGCCCGGCCCCACAGCCAGAAGTCGCTCCTCTGCACTCCCATACTATTCCCCTCTCAGGCAAAGCTGGCTTTGCTGCCCTGGCGGAGACCGCGTCGCCGGAGATTGCGGAGCATTTACACTCCGGCCAAAGCGCCTCTTTCAACGAAGAAGAAATATAGCCAAGGTTTACGCGTGCTCGCAATGGGTGCGGATTACTGTTTCGTGGGTGAAATTGACTATGGGTGAAATTGATCATGGGTGAAATTTATCAGGTATAGTGCCTTCTGGCAAAACTTGGCAACTAATACAGGCGATATTAAATGAGCCATACCCTGTGGGGACAACCACGCCTGAGTCCGGCTGGCCGCCTGCTACTCTCCGCAAAGTACCCCACATTATCTGGGGCCGCCTGTATACAAGGAACGGCGCTTCTGCGTTTCCGAGAGGCAGAGCGGAATTTGCGGGGAGTCAGACAAAATGCCGTGTCTCTCACCCAAAGTATAAAACCAATGTAGCAGCGGGTTATCTCAGACCAATAGGATCTCTCATTTCCATCATGAAAAGATTCACTTGTGTCCCCAAAACAGATGAGGAGGTTGTCATTGTAACGAATGGAGATCACGAGCAGGTGGAAAGAACCCTCGTGCTTTTGAACGAGCGCACGTCCAACCTGATTCCCATGCATACCAGCATTAGGTATTTGCGCTCTCTAAACGATTTGGTCTCCTACTTAGATCGCCAACCTACTACGGGTGAGCCAGTCAACTACTATGACGGCGCCACCGTGTTCATGTTCTTTGATGGGGTGGAATTCATCCAGCGTTTCCTTTGCCAGGCAATTGACTACGAAAACCTGTTGCTCGTCTCTATGGCGCGCGACATGGACAATTTTAGCTTCACCAAAATTAGAAACTCCTATTTCTACTTCGACAGCTCCATCTCTATTGACTACAATAGGGTGTCCCCGGCCACTTTTCTCAGTGACAGTTACCAGTTCAATGCACTAATGGCTGTTGCAAACGACATAATGAAGAAGTCCAGCTTCATGCTTTGTCGCGTCAGAGGCATTCTTATTGACGATATTCGTGCGGACGGCGAGCGTGTCTACGCATTGAGTCGCTTCGTGAAAAACTTGCCATATGTGGACCGGGTTGAACTAGCAAGTGCCTCGCCCATTTTAATGACCAACATGTTGATTTAAGCCTTAAAAGTGCATCAACGACCAGAATGAAAACCTTAAGGAACCAAGTCGATGTGGCAAAGACTCTGCCAGGAAAGAGTCACTTTATGTATAGAAATTTAGGAAGCTACCCTATGTTATATAATATGTAGAGCCGTGACATTCACGTGAATAGCTAATTGAATTGAATTTTTGGTTAAAATGATAAGGTGGAAGATTGCACAATTGGAAATGGCTTAGTCTTCTCCATGGAATCTAAGCATCATTTGGTGCTTAGTTTTAAGCCATAGCCTAAACATAATGAATGTTCATCTGAAATAAAGATAAGTAATTGAAAAAAGAGGTTTGAGGATTTTTTCTGCTACTAATTTAAAGCCACCGCATGTAGACTCTGAGTGTACTGCAATTGTCTAGCTATATACCTCTCTAAAAGGCTTTTAAGTTTTTACCAGTGTTTGAGGGATCTCAACAGCACACCTATATGTATAGCTACGAATATGCATAAACCACGGAATAGACAAACATCGAAAAGTCTGTGGCATTTCTTTACAAGAAGGTCTCCAATGTACAGGGATCAGCTTGAAAACAATAAATGATTCGACTAAATAAGAAGTTTTTCGATCTATGACTAGAAATTAGATGAAAGTTCTTTGTGTTAATTCTTCTGCGACACTCCTCATCTTGCTGCTTTTGAAAATTCGATCAAGATCAACATAAATATCTCCGATTGTGCTAGAGCCGAATTGAGCAATGCATTTAGATTAAAAATTGTCGCCGAATTTTTTGTGGTAAGTATTGATGAGGTGGACTGAAATACTGGCCATCGTTTTACCGATAGGCAAGCGCCGCGGCTATGATGGCAAACAAAATTTTTCTTGAGCCAAATCTTCTACTACGTGAGAATTCACTTACGTCGTAGCTGACACAATTTATTCAAAAGATAGGAAAATCTTTACATGAGAAATGAAAAATTGAACGCGCAAAGAGCTGTCACGAGTATGTCTGAATGTGCAAGGTCTGTAGACAAATTCCGCAATGTGGATATTTGCAGGCGTACGACATCATTTCTCATGTTTCCCATGTCGGCGAAACATATTCAAGCAAAGAAAAGCCGAGCGACAGCAAATTAGGCCATACAGACCATCAGTTTTACGTATTATTCGGATCGAGCCCAGCCTGCGATATTATGTGAAGGGCGCTCCTATTGCAAAATGTTGTCGAGCGGAATTGCGGAATTGGTTGTCCGCTACCCTTATCGGGCGGATCAATATTCCGTTCCTACACGCAATGGCCACGATCTATATAATATCGTACTTTAGCCGTTTTTCGAATAATTGAAGCATTTAAAGTTCTCCCTAATACTCACACAGTCGTTGTACACAGAAAGCCACGCCTTATGATCACTCTCATATTAATCGTCTTATCTCTTAGTGCAGCCGCGATATACCTAAAACGGTATGTCCAACCGGCTAAACATCCTTCTCAATGGAAAGAGTGGGTTGCACCTCCCATTGCTCCCGTTGATTCAAGTTTTGTTCTAAGCGAAGCCAAACCACTAAAATGGCTTCCGTTTGTTGGAAAAACAAATTTTAAACCGTCCATGTCGGTGAAAAACATATCCCACAAGAGAGAAGAACTCTTCTTAGTGGAAAGCACCCACTTGGAGGGCACCGCACGCAGAAGAGAAAATATTAAGAATAACGCAAAGTATGTTTGCTTTAGTAACACAAATGCACCTACGACCAAGGCCGTGCATGAATTCTACTTCATGACGTTAAATTTCCTACACGACAGATATCCATCGCTATTCCTGATTGATGAAGAGAAAAATATCTTTGTTAACAAGATAAACAGCGACACAATTCCCTACCACCCCGATAGCTTATCTCCAGACTATTTAATGCAATTGTTGGCTGCCAACATTGAAGAGGACGTCATTATAATGCTCAAAGACAATCCTGACAACGAAGATGAGGAATATATCACCAGAGCTTCAATCACCGGTACACCAGCAGGCTTCGACCCGTCATTGCACTATGACCAACCAGTTTCTCATATACATAAGCCGGTTCCACAATATAAGGAACGATTGAAGTCGCCCATGGAGAGGTTTTTCAACAAGTTGAAGCCCAAGGATATCTGGGTGCGCGGAAACTGGTCTTTTCAAGAAAACAATGAATTATTTAAGTTGGACAGCCACCATGGCCGTCCTGGCGATGAGTTAAAGGAATTATATGTCGCAGATCTTGATTTTGAGAACGGCTGCTATGTAAGGGCTGAAAGACAGGTGCTTACACGGTTGCCCAAGTCAGGTGCGGTGATAATGCTTGTGAGAACATATTTGACACCTTTGAAGGAGGTGAAGGCGAGTGGTTTGGGCGAGTGCTTGATCAATGCAATTGATTCTCTACCCGAGGATCTCGCATTTTACAAACGCAGACAGTTGTGGGGATCTGCGGTGAAAGAGTACTTAGGAAGTCCATAATTATTTGCCATAATTATTAGCGGGTCTCTATAGTTGAATTTTGTCTCTTGCTTCACTTATAATCTCGCGGCCCGATGGCTCGCAGCTGTGAGCCTATAGCAACTTAACGTAGTTAGCAGGAAATAAACCCACCTCACCGGTTTTTTCATTCTTGCCCGACCACCAGCTGTCGTCCACAAAATCGATTTCTACAATGACATCCCCTTCCTCGAAAGAAATTTCATTGTCTTCGTCCTTTTCATAGTCGTATTCGGCCACAGCCTTGTGACCAGCATCTTTTGAGGTTTCATTTGCGGCTTCAGCCTGGGTCTCGGCGGGTTTCTCACCTGACTCTTCGACCTGAACGTAGGAGCCGGGGAACAAGCCCTGTTCTCCGGTTTTCGAATGGGTTCCCGACCACCATTCTTCGTCGACAAATTCAATCTCCACAATTAAGTCGCCTTCCTGGAAACCAATCTCGTTGTCTTCGTCTTTTTCGTAGTCGTATTGAGCGATGGCGGAGACACTTGCAGATCCAGTTGCTTTAGGCTCTTCTCTATTAGGCAAAGCAGGTTCTTCTCTAGCAGGCAAAGCAGGCACTTGTCTGGAAGGAGCAGGCTCCTCCCTACTAGGTAACGCAGGAATATTGCGCTCAGGTAAGGAAGGAGACGGCGATGGATCTTTCGCAGCAGGAGCTGGAGGAAGGTTTCTCTTAGGAGGGGGAGAAAAAGAGGCAATCTTGTTGGCCACAGGGACCTTCACCTCTGGTTCTTCCGCTGGTTCTTCCTCCGCAGGTTCTTCCTCCACAGGTTCTTCTTCCACTGGTTCTTCTACCACTGGTTCTTCTTCCGCGGGTTCTTCTTCCGCGGGCTCTTCTTCCTCAGATTCCTCCACGGGCTCTTTCTCTGATTCAACACTCAATGCCTCAGTCTTGGCCTCCACCTCCTCCGTCGCCACATCTTGGTACTTACCTCTCTTTTCAGCCCACAACTGGGCAGGTGACTTGCCGTTTTCTGCACCAAAATTGCGTGATATTCCGCCTACAAGCTTGTCCTTCTTATCAAAAGAAGTGCCGAACGATGGCTTAGCACCGAAGCCAGGAGCGGACGCTGCAGGCTTGTAACGCGAAGCAACCGCATGATTCACCTTGGGCTTTGGCAATTCAGTTATGCGACCATCGTTGGCCTGATATGCCTTCATTCTGTCCTGCAAAGAATGAGGCTCTTCTTCAGACACCACAGGCTGGGACAATGCCGGTTTTGGCGTTGAAGAGATGGTGTCCGACTTTTGGCTTCTCAAAGCCTCAATGTCCACCTTGGTGGGCTTGTAGGCCGAGGGGACCGACTCCAATGGCTGGTGCTCAAAGTCACGCTCCTCAATCTCTTTCTCGTCACCCCAACCGTCATCCTCAGCGGATTCGGAAACCGGCTTGGAACCGGGCTTGGAAACCGGCTTGGAAACCGGCTTAGACACAGGCACCACCGGCTTTCCAGTTGATGCTGGCACGAAGGAAGGCTTGGGAGCTGGCTTGACAGCTGGTTTCACTGGTTGAATGGTCTGTTTGGCCGGCTGAGCCGCTGGCTTAGTGACTGGTTTGGTTTGCGCCTTCATCTGGGCCGAGTAGTTTGCACCCGCAGCCGCAACGACCCGCGCCACAAACTCATTCACGTCCAAGTCGTCCTGGTCCCGTGCTGTGATTTGCACGTGGTAGCCGCTCAACACCCGCAGTACGTCGGCGAAGTTGGATGCAAACGACATTCTCAACTTGACCGGCGCATTGTCTGGACACCAGCCAAGCAACAAGTTTTTGAACACGTCAGAGCCTGGAACCGTGACACGGGCCAAACCAAACTGCACTTGGCCGTCAGAAAACTCCTCCACAAAGTCGGAAAGGTCACCGTTTCCGGAAACGGTGGCGTCAAGCACGCCATTCTTGTCAACAGAGAACACAGCATAGGTGGCGTCGCCATTGCCACGCATCACCTTGTTATAAAGATCCTGGATCTTCCTAGAATTGGTGGATAAGTCGATTTTCTCCATTGGGTTTGTAAAAGACTAGAGAGTTGAACAGGAGAGTAGTAGTGTACATTTCCTGTGCACGCCCAGGTGCGGATATAGGAGAAGAGTGGGAACGAGATAGGAACGCGGAAAGACGCAAAATGGGTCATTGCGCGAGACTGGTCGCGACGTTTGTCCGGAAAGCTCAGGGGCGGAATCGTGCAACGTGTCCCGAGACAACATTGGCGAGCGATAGGCGCGAATATTTGAGGGGCGCAAATATCCGATGGGCGCAATTTGCCGATAGGCGCAAATATCTGCGGTGCACCATAGTGTGAGTGCGGAGTGCGTGAGTAGCATATTAGGTGCATTACTCACATCCTACAGGCAATACTTCTATTCTGGGATGGAAACACTGCGAAGCCATATACTAATGTAGTACACATACGGTCTAAAATTATGCCGTGTTGTATCTGAATGCATGTCGGGCCGTGACTGCACCTTCGGTGTATGTTCGTGATTTGGGGAAAGTCCTCGCGAAACTGCTAAATTTATAAAGGTTGCTCAGAAAGCGCTTCACGATTTTCGACTCAAATGTTCTTTACCGTGCTTCGATGTCGCCTTTCAGTTCTCCAGGAGGCTTTGTGCTATGGCCTTCCCGTAAGAGGAAATCGACACTGCCGTTCGGAGATGTTTCGACAGATTGCGTCAAAGTTGTTTTAACAAGACTGAATTTAGCTTCAATGTGAACAATCGCGAAACTCGGGATATACGTTCAGCGTGACAGTCGGTGCAACAAAATTATGTAGTGAACGTCTCATGAAGTTTCCTCCGCTGTATAGAGAAGACTCGTTAAAGGAGTCGACCCTTCAGGTAAGATGGTGCGCCCCTGGCGCTAGACCACTCATGCATTTAAAATCTTTTCCTTAGTACATTATAAGCTTCATGCTGTTTCTTTCCTCCAAAACAATGCAAATTGTAGCTAACGGAAGACAGCACAGCTGCTGCTCTGTTTCAATGAATGTGGTCGGGATCTTGGTTCTGCCCTTCAGTTTTAGACAAGACTCACGTATCTCCGTCATACGCTAGCCAGTCAGAATCACCATCTCGAGGAAACCCTCGGACCTCGACACCAATTTGCAAGCGTAATGGATTTCGCCCGATAGACTCTGGCCTAATTCACCAACGCGTATGTCAAACACCACATCATCACATATCCAGACAAACCGGAGAAAATCCCATCGACAAAAACCTGGCGAATTGGATTAGTGAAGAAGAGCTCTGATTCCCCCTTGCAACACTCAATGAAAAAACCGAGGTTGGACAAAGAAAACCCGATCAAAAAGAATAAAAACCCGTATAACGACTCCAAGCCAAGAATTCCAGCACCGACACCTAAAGCAAGCGACATGACATCTTGAACCTGTTGTAGCTTCTTCTTGTTAGCAGCGACATTTGGCTCGAATAGAATGGTTTCCGGCGAAGGCGACATTTTTCCGTGGTTCAGATGGTGTTGGTCAATGGTCAAGTCGTGGGGCAGACACCCGCGCCACATACAGGACGCGACATGCTTGTGGCGATGTCACACGCTATAGCCAACAGTCGACGGCAAAAACGGTAAACGCCCCTCAAAACCTTTTAAACACACTCGGAGACCAAGTGCGGAAACGGGGTTTCTTCGAAATATTTCCGCTCTATTTCTGCTAATTTCTCACTTCCATTAATAATGGTGGACGAGCCGCACGTCCGCAACTTGAAGCGGTTTCTAATCGATCTACCGTCTGCACTGAACTATCAGCTTACCGAGACGATCAAAAAGGAAATACGCAAAGGATTATTTCTTTCTGTTTCGAAAAACGGCTCGTTTTTAAACCTGATATTCCCCTGGCTTTTCGCTGAATCACGCGATGCCGATGGCGCTGAGTGGATGTTGGAGGAAAGAATCCAATGGCTGTTGGAGAACTACTACTCCCAGGTCACCAAATCAAGGAACAGAAATCAGACAATTCACAGCAACCATGCCAGCCATGACAATCTGCCGTGCTCGCGGATTTTTCGCCGAGGCGAACCTATTTACAAGTGCTTGACCTGTGGCTTCGACGAAACATGTGCGCTATGTTCCAACTGCTTCAGTGCCGAGAATCACGAAGGCCACGCTATCCGGATTGCCATCTGCCAGCGCGAAAACGGCGGTGTGTGCGATTGTGGAGATCCAGAGGCTTGGGTTCGTGAATTCGAGTGCATGAGTGCATCAAATGAAAGCACGCCGGCCGCAGAAGCAATATCTTCAGAGTTTGCTGATTCATTCTACAAGACTATGGAGGTGGTTCTAGATTACATCATCGACGTCATGTGCCAAAGTGACTTGCAATTTTACTCTCCGTGGGATGTGGCGATGTACCCAGAAAAATACTCCGCAAATTGCTCGCTAGACCCTAAAAAGTACGGCTATGAAGATGTGGAGGATCCCAAATACGACACTCTCAGCGACAAGTATAGTTTAATCGCTTACAACGACCAGGTTCGCCACTTTCGCGATGCTGTGCAACGGATTCATTTGGCGAGCAAAAAAGTACCCGAATTTGCTCGTATGGTGACCAATCGCCTCCAAAGTCACGGTAGAGCCACTGTGATACGGTCCCGAGATGTCAGTCTTCTCTTTGAAAGGCAAAAAATTTTGAGTGCCACTGGGCTCTCTTCGTGCATTAGAAATGCAAGAGACGAGTTTCGCGAGGATATGTGCCATGAAATTATATTGTGGATCGGAAGTGTGACTGAAAGTGATTTTTTCAAGTCCAATCAGAGACTCAAAGACCTCTTTTGCAAGGCCTTTTGCTGCAGATGGAACAAAGGTTTACTTTCTGCTGTTTCAAACAATCAGGCAGAAAGTTCCCAAGGAAAACTTGATAGTCAGTTTCTTATTTCAAGGATTGAATGTCCAATCAATCAGGAGCCCGAATCACACTGGTCGTTCACTCCTAGCCAGTGGGGTATATCTCCCGAGTTGTGTCAGTCATGCAACTACAATTTGAGCCTCGACGACTTCACTTCCAAGAAAGGCCACTTAGGCTCAAGATTTCAATACATGGTCTACCTCGACATCAGATTTTGGAAGTCCATACGAGTACTTCTCCATGATGTCTATGCCACGTCCTTAATCACGAATCTTACTTACAAGCTGGTCATCAGCAGCCAATACGTTGATATATACCCGAATATTGCCGAAATGTTCCTCACTCTTGATGGTGAACCAGAAATTAATATTATGGCCACTCTATCGACGCAATTGTTTACCTGCCCGTCTAATTCTACTTCTATTGTTGCTCATGGAGATGTCTCTAGAATTTTTGCTTCGATTCACAGCTTTTTGCAACTTGGCCTGATAAAGGGTGGTGAAGCAACCAAACCGGAGAGCAATACAATCTTGTTGTCTAGTTTAAAGAATAGAAGATGGGGCCAGGTATTTTTTGACTTGGGATACATATTGAGCCGCGGAAAAGATAAAGAAATGCTCCTGGATGGAAAAATCATCATGATGGCTTGTGACCTCCTTGCCTCGTTTCAGGGGCGACCCGTGATCAAAAGGGAAAAAGAAAATCACGTGGAATACGAAAGCTCAGACTACACTGCTTTTTTTCACGCTATTCTGGTCATTTATCAATACGCTGAACATATTTCTCTGCGTGTGGCGATTCTTGGGCCTGAATCCAAACGCTCGGTTGCACGTTTTTCTATCTCATATGTTTTCGGATTCCTATTAAGCCTCGAAAGAAGCAACAAAGACAGAAAGTTTACGGATTATAACGAGGTGGATTATGGCCATGCTCAATCCCAGAAAACGAACTGCGACGAAAGAAAAGTGAGTTTCCTTCACCCAGTGCATTCTTTCTTTTCGTGGTTGATCGAATTTGCTATGTTCGATTCTGTTGATGAATATCATGACATAATCTCCAAAGGTTGGGAATCTGCACTCGTGGATGGCGAGGAGAACATGAGCCTTAAGGAAAGCATAATTTCAGTTTTTGAGTATCCTTTGAGCACAATTGTCTTGTGTTCACAGATCAAATCAGGATTTTGGGTCAGAAATGGGTTTAGTGTGAGAAGTCAGCTACAACTTTACAAAAATACCGGATTGCGTGAGCAAGGATATATGAGGGATATGTTTTTGATACAAGTATTTATGATCAGTTCTGATCCAGATACGGTAACACAAACCATATTGAAGAACTGGCTTATGCTTGAAGGATGGACTGATAGCAAAGACGACTTACTTGTGCCTTACGATTCAAATATTTTGCCATACATCGTTGATGAGTGTGTGGGCTTCTTCATTCATTCACTAACGGATGATCTATTCTTGAGGGGGTTAACAGCGGAAGAGGCCAATAATACACAGATCAGAAACGAAATCATTCACAATTTATGCTTTGGTCCCATGAGCTATTCTCGTTTATGCTCGCAGATCCCAGAGCACATTTACACGGGAAAGACATTTGACACAATTTTGGAAGAATTGGCTGTATTCAAGAAGCATGATACAGCAAAAGATGCAGGTGTTTACGTTTTGAAGGAGGAATATCTTGATGAGGTTGATCCCTATTATTTCAACTATTCAGCCAATAAAAAAGACGACGCAATAAAATTCGTCAAAGAGCGAAAGCATAAAGCGTCAAAGAAACATTATCATGAAATTACCGTGACTCCTAAAATCATGAGAAGTGAAGAAATCGGCATCTTCAAGTTTATTGGAAATTTCACCACGTCGTCACTTTTCACCGATTTTCTTATCAAAACACTTGACTGTATCTTCAAGGAAGGTATAGATAAGATGGAGTGCATTTTGGATTCAGTACTTCATTTAATTCATGTTTGCTCTATGGAGGCGACCCTTGACGTCTCGGGCGTGGGGTCCTTCTTCCAGCAAATGACTCAAAAATCCAGAGTATTTGGTACTTCATTAGCGGTCCAACTCTATCATATTCTATGTGAGGATACGTTCAAGGATTACAGGGCGAAAGTGCGAGAGATATTTAAAGTTCTTGTCAGAAAGAATTATGACGTTGCTGGTGCTTTTTCGCAAAACTGTGATTCCTTTGACGCGCAGAAACTAAAGCTTGTTATGGAGGAATCTAGCTGCGAAAATGAAACGGAAAGAAAGAAGCGTGTTGGCAAAGAAAGGCAGGCAAAGCTCATGGCGAAGTTCAAAAAGCAACAATCTCTGTTCATAGAGAAAAACAATTTTTGCACTGATTGCAGCGATACAGAGATGGAAGATCCCGAAGAGGGAGGATGGAAATTTCCAGAGGCTCACTGTATTTTGTGCCAAGATACTGCAGAAGAGGCCGGACCATTCGGTATCATTACATACATTTCTAAGTCTTCCGAATTCAGGGAGGTCCCGTTCGATGATAAGTTTTGGTTCCTCGAGTCCTTTTCCGATAAGTCGAATCTCAATGAAAATGATGAAGATGCGACCGCACCAGAGCACTACACCGAAAATTGGCGACGGTATATGAAAAAGATGGCCGAGGAGTACGTAATTGGCCCAGGCTTCTCGAAGCAAGAATACGTCAACAACAAATTGGTTTCGGTCACTTGTGGACATGGAATGCATTTTAATTGTTACATGCAATTTTTGTCGAGTAATAAAGCTCGCCTGAACCAAATTACAAGAAATACCCCGGATAGCGCAGAGCATCGCGAATTTTTATGCCCATTGTGCAAGGCAATCAACAACCTGTTTGTACCAATTTTGTGGACTTCGAACAATAGGTCGTTGAAAAATTTTCTCAAGCCAAGTTCTGCTATTAAAAATATATTCGAGACCTTCGAAACTCTGGTGATTTATAGCGAGCAATGGTTCGAATCATTCTGTCAGGCTACATCAATGGACTTACAAAAAATTTCCATTTTAACTCCTACAGCAAAGGAGATGATTGGAAGTAATTCGGATACTCTGATATCCGCCAATCAACAACAGTTTAGAATGCTTCTTTCTAATATGTTTCAAATCTTGTCTCTATTGACATTTCCCCAAATATTCAAGGCCGATTCTCCCAACATTTTGATCAATACTTTGAAGTCATGCGAAATAGCTTTGAGAGGAACGAGCTCTTCGTCCAAATTACTTGTGCATCAAATTTCGAACAATTCGTTGATAAATTTACGCGCTATGAATGAGTTTCGGATTACCAGCTTGCTTATGAAAATTTCAAACTGGATTAAATCACCTTCGAGTAAACCAGATGCCCACGTCAAGATTTTGGCGAACATATTAACACTCTCTGCAGAGAACTTCAACCCAGCCATTATTTACTCAGATTTCTTCGATCTCCTTGTCAACATCTTTCCTTTACCTTCTGCGGGTTTTTCATTTAACTCCATTCTTGAGTCTTGTTACTGTGGTCACTTGTTGCAGTCTTTGAATTTAATCACTTCGCAGATACTCTCTCATGACTTCTATGTCAATGATGGGTACAACATTCTTGATGTGCCATACTCGGAAATGATCACAGAGGAGGATGCCCGAAGGGCTAGTCTATTATTCAAGAAAATGAAAATGGCCAACACAGAACCACACCAACATGAATACCTTATGGAAGATCCAAAATTCGGTTATGTCATTTACTCAATGTTGCTCAAATCATTAACGCCATTTTTGCGGCAAGCAGCAATTTATGCCTATGTGAGTTGCAGTAACACGGAGGGAACTACCTTTGATGACTCAGAGGAATTAGTTTTTGAGGCAGATAAACTTTGCAGATTTTTAAATTTGTCTAGTTTGAGTGAAACACTCCAGAAGATGACTGTGACTGACCTGGAAATAGAGGCACCTTTTGAAACGAAAAGATTCAATTCTTTCATTGAATATTTGAAAAATATGAGCGGAATGGGCGGTGCAGATGATATGCCGATCAAAAAAAGCCTAGAGTACCCCGGCGTTGTGCGCTTGGCCAAACTTCCTGAGCGCTTGGATTTTTTTTTCACTCGTTACTATTATCTGGACCAATACGACAAGCCTCATTTGACCATTGAAAACCCTGCTGTGTGTCTATTCTGCAGCGAAGTCGTGGATGTGCAAAAGGAGGCTATTGGATCGAAGTATGGACAGTGTAGCACCCATTTTTTGAAAGAATGCTCTAATAGTGTGGGCATATTCCTTCTCCCTAAAGACAGGGCCATCTTGCTATTGCATAACAATGGAGGATCGTTTCACAATGCCCCCTATCTCAATCAACATGGAGAAATCTCCGGGGAAAACAAGAAAGGCAAGGCGGTCTATTTGCTGAAAGAACGTTTAGAGGACTTGACAAAGAACGTTTGGTTACAACACAATATCCCCAACTATATTGTTCGTAAACTTGACGGAGTCGTGGATGCCGGGGGATGGGAAACTTTGTAAAAATATTGTATACTCATATATAGTAAGAGGAAGGTCATTGGCTACTCGTGATCACCATGCATCGAATTCATCGCCCGACGAATCCATCTCATCGTTAAATATCTCATCTAATCCAACAGCATCTGCCGGAACGGTTCTGACCCCAAAAATTGAGCGAGTTGCGAAACCATAGAGGCCTTCGTTGAGCCAAAGCCTACTTAGATAATCATATCTGAAATGGTTCAAAGTGGCTTTTCCGGATTGACGCTCTCGTTTAATTTCACCATGAACAGTCAAATACGGCGCTGGAAGCTTTATTCCAACGCCGTTATCTCCAAGGAATACGAGAAACTCCAAAGTGTTTGAAACGGGTTTGAAAAAGATGGGCATACGACAACACTTCTTTGAATGCAAACCTATCTCACCTGATGATTTATACTCACCGCACTGCAAACAAACAGAATTGCATTTGTGATCAAACACCGTGAGGTCAGTAATACAATCTTGATAGTCATCAGGCAAATTGACCAAACGGATGACTCCTGGGTACTGAATGCTTGGAGAATTTTTAACAGCCTCATCAAAAAACTCACTGGAAGCTTTGACGTCAATATTACTGGCTTGGGTATTTTGTGTGACAGAAAGGATGAAATCAATTTTGGGTAAGTTCAACACTTCGCACAAAGCGTCAGCAGAGTCCAAATGAGCCTGACTTTCAATGGCATCCTTGAGAGATTTGAATTTCTCAATTGATTCGAAATTACCTTCGGTTAGTCTGCTGCAAGTCAAGATGTCAGTGAAAATTGTACACTGTCTTAAAAATGGTAGAACAGATCTTTCGATAGCAAAATAAACTGATCTACAAACTTCCTTACTTGAAAGTTCGTCATCATCGTAAAAATCACCATAAGCACCATTATTGGCTCCGGTAAACTTGCATCCTGAATGATTGAAGCGGCTTTTCATTGTGCGCAATTGGGAATCGTCGATGGTCTTGTGAGGCATGATACCCACGACTTCCTCTTTTTTGATGGAGGCAAATGCGCTTGTGATGGCTCTGCAGAGCCCAACCCTCATCAAAGAATGCCAGGAATAGTCCAATCTGAAAAAGGAAGCTACTGCTTCGTTAAAAGCCCCATCAGCTAAATAGCTCTCCGTGGTGAACTCTGAATCTTCGCCAGAAGCGGAGAACGTGATATTGTATTTTGCATACGAGATGGCGCAAATTTGAATTAAGGAGCGAATTAGAGACTTAGAAGAAGAGGGGATTTTCTCCAAGAAGTTTGAAAACCCTTTGTTACCTTCTAATCTGGTGGCAATCTCTTGTGACCTTATAGTATTTGCAAGAAGTTGAGTAAGGTCCATTATGTTAGAGAATTTGTTGTCTCCTTTAGCGCTCCTCGCACTTAGCATAATATAGTCGTCCCAATCAAGAGCTTCAGCAAAAGATTTTTTAAGGTCACCATTTGAGTCCAAGTACTCACCGCCAATGGTTGAATTGATGAGCCTTTTAGTCTTTGAGGTGCCTAGCCTGAACTTGAAATTGTTGCTATCGAGCCATTCAAAGTCACCTTCAAGTAAGTCAGTTCCAATTAATGGTCCAGGAGGGGATTGGAGAGAAGGAAGAAACCGATTTTGTGCCGCATGACATAACGGGCAATGAAAATGATCCCTATTGCGGCGAGAATTATCGAAGCACTTTTTGTGCATTCCATGAGAACAACTGTAGGCAACAAAGCCATCAACATCAAATTTGTGATTTTCTCTAGCCAACGCATAAGGGTAACCAGACAGGTAAACTTTTCCATCTTCGGGCTTTATTTTCGTGTCCCAGTCTTCGAAAGCCATAGAATTGAATGTTCCAGAAAGGGGTATTTTCCAAAAGATGGAGCTTTCGTTAACAGAGAATAACAGACCAAAAAGCTCTTCCGAATTTTCTTGCTCGCCACAGATAACACAGTGCAATTCTCCTTGTCCTAAGTCTTCTTGTTTATCTTCACCCAGAGCATCATCCTCTATATTGTTCTGCTTCATGAACTGTTCCCTTTGCTTAGCAAATCTTTTCATCACTTTGGCTTTTCTTTCTTCAGCTTGTCTTTTCTTCTTCTCTGCATCAGTTTCAAATAAACCCACTTTGCGCTTCTTATATGATTGTACATGATCTTCACCGAAACAATCTATCAAAGACTCGATAATCCGGTCATCTCTCGATACAAAAATCTCGAGTAGGAAGTCTGCTTTGGCAATAACATGTGAGGCCATTGTCGAATCAGCAATAGTCATCATCAAATCACCGATTGGAAACGAGACAAAGCCTTCGATTAAATGGTTTTTGCCGTTGACGTACTCGTCATCCAACACAACAGCATGCGTCAAGTGTAAAACGTAAGACATGAGCAGCTCGTCCTTTGTATCTAGAGCATGTTGCAACAATTTATAAATTAATTTTGCAAACTCTTTGGTTCTAGTAAAGTCACCGATGTTTTCATTTACTAACAGCAACTCTGAAAAGTAGAAGTCTGGTTTCAAAATGACCGACTTCTCGTCGATCTTCCCGTTCTTGGCGATGTTTGAGATCAAGGATTCCATAACTGTTTCTGATTTGCTGGAATCGATGTAGCGGTTTACCGGATCCAAAGTGGCGTAAATTTCTGGCTTTAACCGGTACATTCCGAAGTCAGAAAGACCAGTGGGAGGTTGGTAATTGGCACATTCGAGTAATATGTCATCAAAGTTTACCGTGCCAGAATCGGAAACCGCAACTTCAGTCTTAAGGGCGGTGTAAGACATTGGCTCTTCGCAAAGAGCATAGCAGATACCCTTTTTTATTCTGTAGGACGCTTTCGCGTCGCTGTTTTCGTTATCAAAGAAGAAACGATCGGTGAGCAAGACGTACAAGAATATAACAAATTGTTCACAAATTAGACCAAATCGATCTTCATAGATCGTAGAGGCATGGCTCACCTCTCCTAAGTACCATGGCATTAATTCCCACCGATGCAAAAAGTTGAATAACGAAGTTTCAGGCTTATCGGCTAAGACAGCTACTTGATTTAAGTGAAATTCGCGGAAGTAGGAAACTTCGTTCATAAACGTATTCGTGTAGTAGAGAATCTGTCTTGAGACAGCAATGCCATTTCTAATCCAAAAGCCCACTCTAACCTGAGAAACTAGGACGATACTCCGCAAAGAAAAATCTGAAATTTGCATGAAGGGAATCTGAGACTGCTTTATTGCTTCAAGCACTTGCACAAAGTCACAATTTTGGAGCATTAAGGAAAGGAAAGAATTTCCAGGGTTGCTATAGGAAACCGGATTTTTACTGACGCGGAAGTCAGCAATGCCCGGTTCAATCAATGGTAAATTTCTTTGAGCCAAAAATTTGAACGTCAGAAGCGCCGCTTTAGAGAGACGGGCCTTGTCAACATTTTTTACGGAACAAATGCTATCGATGAGCTGGAAGACGGGTGAGGCTCTTTGGATAAAGGAATAAAAGGGCTCCATCAGTTCTCTTTCAACGTGGTCACCGTACTTTCTTTCCAACTCCATTCCTCCTTGGAAATATTTGAGAAAGTTAAGAAAAAGCATCATGTTGTCTTGATGAAGGAAAACACTCATGAGGTCAGAGCAATTGTTTTTCGAGACAATCAGGTAAAATGTGTTGATGGTCTCAGAGATGACTCGCTGGATGGAGGATTTTTCTCTTTTGCTTCTGATATCCACGACAACGTCAACCAAGTTCGGCAAACCACTATGATTTCTTTTCGAAGAGTGCTCTTCAATCAAGGATGACAAGGGCCCGAGGATGTTGCACAACTTACCGGATGTGACCACGTACATGTTTGTTTTTGGGCAGGTGAATAGTTGAGAGGGAATGTCGTTAAAAGAAGAGATCTGCTCTTCTCTGTCGGACAAGGCGAAAACATTTAACAAGATGGGGTAGACGTCCATGTACTGTTCGCAGAACGCAGCCTTGTTGGCCGGGTCAACAAAGAAAACGGGAAGAAGCGACTTGATGAACTTTTTGCGAACGTGGGCCACGAGACGGATCTCGAAAGCCAACAAGTACTGGATTCGAGAGCCGGCCAAGTGCGAGCCATAAGGAGGCCGCAAGACGCTGGAGACCGAAGACATGATCGAGAACAGAGGCAAGCCCGGCTTCAACGTGGTGAGAGCCAAGTTCAAGAGCTCACCGTTATAGAGCAAGCCATTTTCGAAGAAGTGACGCTTGGTGGTTGCTTCCGGCGCGGTGAGGTGGAAGAAGTCGACCGGGATGTTCTTGGAGAATTGGAAGCCGGGCTCCATGAACACGCGCGGCAATATCGCACGGCACTCGGCCTTGAAGCTCTCGTTGCCGGAGAACGCCACCACCGCGGCGAGCCAGGAGATGATGGCCCCGACAATCACCTCACGCATGTAGTCACGGGCGGACATGATGGTGGCGACCAAGCCGTCGACCTCCGCGCGCTTCTGGGCCTTGAGCAAGTCTGTGTACAGCGGGGAGGACTTGAGGATGGCGCGGCCCTCGGAGTTGATCACGCTGGCAATGGCCTTGGCACGCTCGTCGTCCACGCCGGTGGCGGCGCGGATGCCGGTCTCGGCCTCCGGGTAGTCGTGGTTCTCGTCGTTCCAGAGCACCAAGTGCCACATGGGCGAGTTGGCGTCGCAGGCGCCGTATGCGTCCACCGGGAGCGAGCAGTAGTCCGAGAGCTGGCCCGAGGAGATGTTCATTGCGCCGCGGCTGTTGATGTTGCGGTGGATCAACGGCAAGGTGCCGATGGAGAAGTTGGCCACGTCCAACACGTAGTCGAGCGCCGCCCGCATCGTGGCCTCGATCTGCGCGGCAAAGTGCGCCGGGAGCGCCGCGAGCAGGGCGTCTTGCTGGCAGCTGCAGTTGAGCGGCCGCACGAACGCGGTTTCGTCGCCGCAGTCGCAGATCCCCGAGCCCTCGCCGGGCGACGTGTACATGGTCACGGTGTGGCCCACGTGGTCGAGCTTGTTGAAGCAGTGCACGCAGAGCACACACGTACTGTCGTACCCACACTCCAGGCAGCGGTAGACCGGCTCGCCCCGCATCAACGCCCGGCCGCAGCTCTGGCCGGGCGGGTGGGAGTAGGACGTCTTTTTCACGTGCTTGTAGAACGGCTTGCCGCGGACCGCGGTGGGGTCCCAGCGGTAGTCGGCAAGCGCATCCAAGTCGCTGGGGGGGATGTTGGCGAAGAGGTGCAGAGCGTACTGGCCCTCGGCGGTCACGGCGTAGTAGAGCGCCTTGTACACGTTGGTTTTGATTTTCCCATGGTCCTCGAAGTCGAGGGCCTGGGGCAACGTCACGAGGTACCGCTTGAGCTGATCCATGGTGGAGGTGAAGAACACGAGCACTGTGCACACCGCTCACCGTTGGGTTTCGCCTGGTTCTGGGTGGGGCCGAACACCAGTGCGGCGGCCGAAGCGCTGTGTGGATGCAGGGGCGGCGCTACTTGCTTCCTGGGACACAATGCCGGGGGAGACTGAGCCCACGAGGGCGGGAAGCCTTGTGGCGCAGACAAAGGTGTAGCAGAACACTTGGCGCAGAGCACTTGGTGCAGACAAAGGTGTAGCAGAACACTTGGCGCAGAGCACTTGGTGCAGACAAAGGTGTAGCAGAATACTTGGCGCAGAACGTGCCCAAGTCTTCAACCGAAATGTTCTGAAATGCATCCCCTTGTACGCCGTGGAGGGCTTGGAAGCTCCGATGTGGTGTTCAGTGGAGGCACCCTATGCGGTCTTTTTTGCCGTTGACTGCTCGAGTGTTCTGACGTTGACTCTGGCGTTCTCTGGCGTTGACTCTGGGCCACTGCGTGCCATGGCTTCACATGGCATTCCTATCTCGCGCGATACATTCTCTAGGGACTTCGATCAGACCCCCAAGATCTATCGATCAAGTTTCTCGGAAAGGGTCGTTTCCTTCCAGCCATTCCGCCTCTAATTGACTACCAGTCTGTGCCCGCCATACCGTGTTCACCTTCGAGACACTCACATATCTTAGGCAAGAACACAATTACTACCACACATACCTAGGCATTTGCTCCTTGCATACTGGCTAGATCTTTGGCAAGCCGTCTTTCTGTTCCAGCCGGCGTGCCGTGGTGGAAAATACCCCACTCACAATACTCTGCACGCCCGCAAACTACTAAGGTGCCGAGACGACTCGGAGGTGCACTAAACGCAGCTTGTTCGCACCCAGACCCAGAGCCTAACCATCGGCAAGCTTACATCTCTGTTCATCTCTAGCATCTTCAGTCTCTAGCATCCTCAGTCTCTAGTATCCTTAGTCTCTGGTATGCTCCATCTCTGGTATCCTCAGTTTCTAGTATCCTCCATCTCTAGTATCCTCCATCTCTAGTACTCTCTCATTTCCATCATTCCTATCAGTAGTACTTTTTCATTTCTAGCACTTTTTAATCTTCCCTCTCACCTCTTTACCATCACTACTCCTTCATCTCTACTTCTCTCTCACCTCTAACACTCGTTCATCTCTGAATCTGTTCATTGGCATAGTGATGTCGCAGAGATGCTGCGCAAAGCATAGAAAACTGCCACTGTAGTACTGTGTGAAGGCTCGTGCGACCAAGCAGACGTATTTCATCCACACGGTTCAGCGTGGGCGCTTCCTCCAAAATACGTTTTTGGGGAACTGTAGCGAAACCATAAAACGTAAGTCTCACACGAGAAATGGCCCCGGATATCCTCGTGGGGTCACACCCGCGGTCTCGTGGCAGAACATATATCAAAGGGTACGGGTGTGAGTGGGTAAAAATTCGTATCTCCTACTTCTTCATCAACCATGAACGCCGAACAACAGTACAACTTGATCACCAAGAACTTGCAAGAGGTCTTGAACGGCCAGATCATCAAGGACATCTTGGAAAAAGAAAAGAGACCCGTCAAGATCTACTGGGGCACTGCGCCCACCGGTAAAACCCACTGCGGCTACTTTGTTCCCATGATCAAGTTGGCCCACTTGTTGAAGGCCGGATGCGAGGTCAAGGTCTTGATTGCCGATTTGCACGCGTACTTGGACAACATGAAGGCTCCTTTGGAGACGGTGAAGCACCGTGGTGTGTACTACTCTAAAACCGTCAAGGCCATCTTAAGGTCCATCAACGTGCCAACGGAGAAGTTGATCTTCGTCACCGGTTCCGACTACCAGTTGACCCCAGAGTACACCATGGATTTGTTCAAGTTGTCCAACAAGGTGGGCCAAAACGACGCCAAGAGAGCTGGTGCAGACGTGGTGAAGCAGGTGGCCAACCCTTTGCTTTCGGGCTTGATTTACCCATTGATGCAGGCGTTGGACGAGCAGTACTTGGACGTGGATGTGCAGTTCGGAGGTGTGGACCAAAGAAAGATCTTCGTGCTTGCCGAGGAACAGTTGCCAGGCATCGGCTACAAGAAGAGAGCGCACTTGATGAACCGCATGGTGCCCGGTTTGGGCCAGGGCGGCAAGATGAGTGCTTCCGACCCCAACTCCAAGATCGACCTTGTCGAGGAACCAAAGGTGGTCAAGAAGAAGATTGGCGCTGCGTTCTGTGCTCCTGGTGACGCCGACAACGGCTTGATTGCATTCCTCGAGCATGTTGTGCAACCCATCCAAGAGTTGAAGGCGGATGAGGAAGGCAAGTTTGACTTCTTCGTGGACAGACCCGAGAAGTACGGCGGTGCCATCTCGTACCTGTCTTTGGAGAAGTTGAAGGCGGACTTTGTTGATGGCAGTTTGTCGCCTGTGGACTTGAAGGCGGGAGTGGCCGACAGAATCAACGAGTTGTTGGCTCCTATCAGAGAAACTTTTGCCGCTGACCCAGAGTTCCAGGAAGCCGCTGCCAAGGGCTACCCAGTGGATGCACCCAAAGAGAAAAAGGAGAAGAAGGTGAAGAACAAGGGAAGCAGATACCCCGGTGCGGGCAAGCCAGTGGAAGAGGCAGCGGAAAAGTTGGAGACCGCCAAGCTTGACTAGAGAACATAATGTATATTTAATCCGCGTGGCTGATGTCTGGTTTTGTAGTCCAGAGGGCGGTGTGTGCTTCTTGAATCGTTCGCAATGTGTAAAAAAACCACCTGATGGTATGGTTTTCTGGTGAACTAAACCAATCGGGTTAAGAAAGTACCGAGGGCCCATAAGATCAACTTAAGTTGCAAGCATTCAGAGCCAAACTACACACCGGCTAGGCGTTTGCGAACCAACTGTTTCTCTCACTTATTAATGCACCACTTTGCGGGTGAATGAATCGAACTAGCGTGGATAGTTATCCTCGTAATAATGACTGCTCGACCCTACGAAGTTATTGCTTACAATGTGCCTTCTTTTACATTAAACAAAGGTGTCAGCACAAGTCTACAGATGGGGCGCGACTTGGAGAAGATTTTCTCTTTCTTCTACTTTATTCGTATTTGAATAGTCGTATCCCAATTGAATTCGTGAGAACTGTCCCGTCAATTGTAAAACCAAAGCGTTGCCTATGTAAAACCAAAGCGTTGCCTATGCAAAACCAAAGCATCGCCAATGTGGTGACAAGAAAGGCCCACTTCGGCCTGACCCTCATACAGGACGCACACCCATACATCTCAAACATAAACATCCAATCACGTTTCGCATTATACACCTCACTTGAAGTTTCGCTCTCAACTTTTCAACTATATCAAGTCACTCAGAAATGGTATGTCTCCACCATACCCTAGTCTTTACCTCGGGGACCCATTTGAGCATAGATGGATTCCAGGCCCTGCCCTTTTTTTCCCGGAAGATGTTCATTGATCACTTTCGGTAGAGGCGGTGGTCATCAAAATCCACTTCCACTTTGACCCAATTGTCCTCTCCGTCAGCTTCCCTTCTTTCCCTTACATCCTATGACACTCTCCAAGTGATCTTGATGTAGGGAGCTGCATGCTGTACAGAGGTGGATTCCCCGTTTTTTTCTTATTTTTCCATACTAACCTGATAGCTCTCTGCTTTGTACAAGAGAAACTCCATTTACGTTGCTACCATCTTCGGCGGTGCCTTCGCTTTCCAAGCTTTCTTTGACTCCAGTGTTACCAAGTGGTATGAAAACCACAACAAGGGCAAGTTGTGGAAGGATGTCAAGGGTAAGTTCCTCGAAGGCGGCGAGGAGGAAGAGGACGACGAATAAGCGTCTCATCTATTCTTTATTGGAAGCATCTCTACACTAAGTACTGATAAATGGCATATTACACTCCTGTTACATATACAAGTAGTCGTCTTCTCCGAGAATTCGCGACCGGTCGATTCCCGACAGATAGTAGGGTGGACGTGCTTTTTCTTCCTGCTGGATTCCACCTAGAATGGACTCGAACTCGTCCGCATGTTTTAGAGAGAAATACTCCTCGATACCGTAGACCTTAACATTGCACAAGCCAGGAGTTCCTTCGCTGCTTTCGACTTGCAAGTACAAGTCTCGCACTAGTACTTTCAAATTTATTATGCTGGCTGGAAGCTTGATGTATTCCACAGGTGACCCGTGGGGCAACTCCACCTCCTGAATTTTAAAAAACTTAGACAAATACTTGTTGGAGCCCAGAGCACTCAAGAATTCGGGTCTAAATGTTCTTAAGTACTCCCGTAAAGGCCCCACCTGTTGCTTTCTCCTGGGCTTTACGAAGATCGAAACTTTAGAAGGTGGCGCCAAGTTGGCCGGCCTGGAAGAGAGGGGGTTTTTCAAGACCATGTCTGTCATAATGATAGGAGCCAGTAAGCGAATACCAACAGAGCATCCAGAGTTTTCACACTTCCAGTAATATCCATTATCGACCAAAACGTTATTGGCATTATATTTCAAATGCTCGGCTGAGCGCAATCCATTTGAGCTAAGGTAGTCATACCAACCGAGAAATAATTTACGGGCGAAAGACTTGTTCTTGTAGCTATCGAGTCCAGTGCTTGTAAGATAACCCAAGATTCTGGAGCCCAAGCCATATTCAGCGTAGTTAATCTTGATTGATCTTTTAGTTATGGATTCCACCAAGTTCTCGAGCATAACATCATTGGCCTTCTTTATAGTTTCAAAGTCTGTGAAATTGCCGCTTAGGTCCGCAGCATCTATAATCTTATTGAGCTTGGAATCCAATTTAGCATTCTCTCGCGATAAAAAGTCATTTAAACTTTTCTCAAAGTGATCCTTGGTCACAAACCTCACGTTAGGGTGCTTAAGCACTTTCAAGATGTAATTCTCCAAGTTTGCATGATTTTCCTCCAAAAACTTTTCCCATGTGAGGTTCAGTCCGCTTCCCGAAGCGTGCTTTTCAATGAAAGAATAGAGGAATTTCTGAAATTCAGGAAGATAATGTATCTTTTTGTCTTTGAAGAATATAGGGACATGCTCCGGTAGCTTTTGAAGCAAAGAATTGACAATCGAATCTTTGAAACTGTCTATATCTGCGTTCAACTGCGAGAGTTGACCAAGTCGACTTGATATATCCTCAAGCCGTGCCTGTAGCTGTTGAGGGTTTTCTGTAACCAATTCCATGCCGTCTATCTTTTTCCTGTAATCTTCAATTTCATTTTCAATGCCTGCAATTCTCTGTGAGCTTGAAGAAGATGCGTTTTGAACGGACGAAAGTTGAGATTCCAACGATGCAATTGTCTGAGAAAACATAGCCATGAATGCTTCTTGTTTGGATTGCGTAGTATCTAGTTGCTCAGTTAATGCGATCGTCATGTCATTTATCGCCAGAACGCGTTCCTCAACCCTTGCGATGTGTGAACTCACACCTGTACCAACATTCTTGCTGGCCTGATTCGAAGACAGGTAAGGCCAGATGATGAAAATAACTAATGCTCCGATTATGAAACCGAGAAATTTGGGATCGTATATGGATATGAGCGATGAGCTTCCCGCAGCAGGCCTCGAGTAGGATCGACTTTTCCGCTTGGGCTGATAACGGGCCTTCTCCTCCTCTTCCACCTGGGTGTCTTCCTCGGAGTCATATTGAGGTATGCTTTGCTTCTTTGTGAACGTGAGAAACCGGTTATTCAAATCTTCGTATTCCAGATCTGTTTCACCTTCAGAGCCATCGAGGGGTTCTCGGTTGAGAATCTCCTGGATTTGCTGATCGTAGTTGCGGTTTTGAATGGGTTTTGCAGGTCCAACATGACTATACAAATGGATGGACGCGTCATCATCAGTATCTCCTCGTATCTGAGGAACTTTTGGGAAGCCAACCATGCTTGAACAGCTTTACTGAGAGAGTCAGAAAGTGTGAGATGATAGCAATGCCGGAAATGAAAATTCGCCCAAGTGTTGGAAGGCTCAACGTAGAATGCTAAGCAGAAAGAACGCGACGCGTGTGTGAAACCGAGAAACTTGACGTTTGTACAGTCTAGTTGATGGAGTAGCATATTAGTGTGCACAACCTACCGGCGACCTAAGATCAAAATCGATAAAAATGTCCAACAAAAACGTTATTTAGACTCATCAGAGTGCAAGGTAAATCTCGTGGAAACTTGGGCTCTCTGGTTTCCAAAGCACTAGCCTGATACTAAACAATGAGGACTGGTGAAGATATAGTCTATAGTAAGCGATTCTTCACTTTCCTGTACCACACCTGATAGGCCCTCAGTTAGAGTGGTTTCGTGATTTGAAGAGCCCGCTTTTCACTCACAGGTGACCGTAGGTGCAAAATGCTAATATTGCGAGCTCACAACCAAAGAGAGAACAAAACCGGCAAATGCTCCACCATATCCGCCTGCCAAAAGCGTGATAGGCCATTGCTGCCAGGGTCTGTCCCAGTCCAATGGGATAGGGATGACGCCCAACCACGTGCCTAAGACGCCCAAAGCAGAACTCGAGAGTATAGGGTTAGAGAAGATGGCGCGGTAAATGCGTTCGAGCGAAAAGAGAGCCGCGATTTCGTGAAAGCGGAGCTTGTACAACACCAACACTGGCTGTACGAAAATCAACGCAAGATGATAGGAAAGAACGTAAGTCTCCTTCACGTGAGCATAGAGAGGAGCACCAAAAAGCACGAGAATAACAAAAATTGCATTGGAAAGCACACACGCAACCACCGTTGCCAAAACAACCATATTCAAAGTGTCCAAATGTCCCTCTTTCTTTTTCGAGTCTTCCACCTTCAAGGTGGATGCCAACCAGTAACCGTAAGCCAACTGAACACATATCAAAGTGAGTAGTCCTTTCACCATAACAATGAGCGGATCTTTCGTGAGTCCCTGCTGAATCATTCCATAAAGCACAAGAGGGAGTTGCGCCGGAAGAAGAAGAAGTGGGGTTTTCAACGCTGGCACAACAGCCTTCCCAGGTACCACTTCAATATCAATTTCCTCCTTTTGGGCCACAAAAGACACGGATTTCCGTGCGGTTTTGGCTTTCATGGTGGGTTGGAGTATGTAGATGCTTAATCTACACAAAATTGGTGTACTGGCGCGCCCTACTTGTACTTACACATCTGGATCAATGCACTACATGTACAGGCGATGCTCGAGATGCTGGATTTAAAATGACCGAATATAAACAGGTTTGCATTTATGTTCTTTTCACATATTGCTCATCACATTCTCAAATTCGATGAGATCCTTCCATATGTCTACTTGCGCGTTCTTCATACTGACTTTCAGGCTTAAGGTGCGCTTTCTGTCTTCATTCAACTTGGTGAATTTTCGGATCAACTCACAGTCGAGCATGGCGCGCAAATTCCCGCCATTCAGCGAGTCGCTTATGCCAATTCTGTTCAATTTGGGATTCAAGCCACAATGGTGATATTCCTTATCAATAAGTTGTTGTTGGAGGATGTACATCCGTCTGTAAGTGGGCTCACCAACAGGGAACACTGTGTACATGGCGCCTTCAACTGTGGACCCGATTGTCTGAAACAGCACGTTTTCCGGATCAAACCACGTGCTTAAGTGCTCGTGCTTGGGAATGGATTTGGTGCACGTTGTAAGGTAGTTGGTGGTAAATGACGATCTGTGCAAAAGACGCTGACCGTTAGACGAAAGTGGATCTTCCGGGTTATATTGGAGCACGTGTAATCTGCGATTATTGTCTGCCACAACCAAGTAGATTTCCTCATCCTTGACCACGAAGTCGGCACTGCTGACATCAAATCCTTGCAAGTCTTTGCCCAACATGATCATTCGGAATGGCTCAGCATCAAAGCCGGCCAACCACACACTTTTCAACGTGTCACCCAAAATCACAAGATTACCAAAACTCTTCGACTCCGAGACGAACACTGACGTATCCAAAAATGCCACTGGTACCGCAGAATTATCTTTAATATCACGAATGATAATTTTCTGTCCTTGAGCAATGAGAAATCTGCCACTAACGTCACATATAGAAGTGACAGCACCCCTGGTATCTTCCTGGGTGAATTCCTTGAACTTGTGATTAGTTTCTGGCCTTCCTGGCTCAGGGATAATATCAATGATTTCGAGAAGCTTATAAGATCCGTTACACGCCAAATCTTCTAACCGATATTTCCCTGTCCCCACTAAAATAAATTCCTTCTTACTCTTGAATTTTTTCGTTTCGCTGCCAACGTCCAATGGCATGCTCTTAACTTGTAAACCTACTTCATTGTCACTTAGGTCCAAATTATCAATGACAGACCAGTTGATGGGGGACACCAATTTAATCAGGCCTCGGAAAGAGACAGCTGATGGCCTATCTGTTTTGGTGCCGACGATTGGATTTCCTTCCTCATCGATACAATCATATGGAATTTCCTTGTATGTTGACAAAACCAAGGTGTTAGAGCCTTCATGGAAAGTGACAGACTTAACGGTTTCACCAATATGAACCTTCCTAATGGGCCAGTTATAGTCATAGTTGAATGCCGGGTGAAGTTCCACAATCCTAGCATTCTTTTTCGTGTCGAGATAAATCAAACCGTTTTTGATTTTATCAGATGAAAACGGAACAAATGACACAATTGGAATTTTAGAGAACTTGAACACCTTGACAAGCGAGTGTCTAGAGCGAGTAATCATATAAGGGACAACTCCAGTCACCATAATGCATGTGATCCCGTTCACGTTAGGAAAGTAGATCATCCTCCTCTCGATCGAAGTGCCATGCGCGAAAGCATTAAATGGGGCTCCGGTGATAGGAATATCGATTTGTTTGGCGAACTGAAAGTTTTCGCCATCAAAGTACATCTTGTAAGAGTATATTTCACCTCCTACTGTCAAAATAGTGAGGTGCTCTTCCTTCGATGAGGCATCGCCGAGATCATTCAACATAACCTGCTTGATAAAAGGATCTGGATCAGCACCGTTTATATCAAAGAAGCCCAAAGATAATATGTCGGTGAATTTGTCGACGGAATTCAACTGGAAGCACTTCTCGTTGTGGAATCTGCTGAACACAACAACGCGATTGTCACCAGTCACAAGAACAAATAGTTTCAGCTTTGCCTCCAACTCGTCTTTCAGTTCGGAAGCAGCAGAAACAACAAAATCATCTCTTTTCCTTTTCTGCCCCTTGTTGACGATCACGTTTATATCTTTCAGAACCACATTTAAGAGCTTAGAGTTTGTTATGTAGCCTGTAGTAAGAATTGTGTCCGCTAGTAATTTGGGTAGAGCAATTTGGGTAAATGATTTGTTGTAGGTGTTCACACTGTAAATTACCACCTCACCAGTAGAAAAGAAGGTCATCAAATATTCATCATTGAAGACACTATTAATGATATCTGCTTCACTAAACTCTTTCAATTCGTCGTCTAAAGTCGCAATTCGCTTGAATTTGCTATTGAACAAGATAATGTGCTTAGGAGTCACTTGAAGGATGAAATCACCATTGCTTAGTTCGTGCATTGCCACGGTCAACTCGTGATTAATGAAATGCTTGGAAGGAAATCTTGCATACGATTGATTGATATCGAAAATTTCCGACTTTTGATTTGAGTCATCAGAAGTTATAAGATATTTGTTATTAATGGTCCATAACCGATTTATCTGAGAAAACTGAAGAGATGACTTGATTACCGGTTGCACGGAGGGAGTCATGATATTGAGGTGGCCTGAATCACCACTGCCGCCAGTTGCGAAAATCGAAACCTCATCGTAGGATGGGTTAGGTAGGTTCGCAAGAAACTTGTCGGAAGTGTATTTACCCATAGAAAACGAAGTTATGGGGCCATTGTTGACGAGCTGATCATGTGAAATAAGTTCAAGGGTGCTTTCTTCAACCATTTTCTTATCCACAGTTTCTTCGTCTCCATAAATATCATCGTCATCATCCTCGCCGGCTTCGACACCTTCCGCGGCTGAATTTTCGGATATAGCTGTAGTGTATCGAAGCTCGACCAAATGAGAATTAGAGCTTTTTCCGGTCAAAAATACCAAGTTATTATCCAAGCAAGTGAAAGAACCTGGGTCTCGAATTTGTATACCAGAGTAAATTTCGGGGTTGATCTTTTCAACAGACATACGCTTGATAGTTTTACCATCAACCTCGAAAACAATGAAAAACATTTCGCCCGTTCTTAAAACCATTATTAACTTGTTGGTGTTGGAAATGTGCGAAATGGAGCAATCTTCCAATTTTAAAGACAACGAGCTTTGGTCCAAGTAATTTTTGGTTGATGCAGTGATGTCAGCGGTAAACTGGTTGACAGCAATACGACGGGTAATTCCTCCCGAGTCAACATGCACTAATTCGTTACATCCCACCAATAAGCTTCCATTCAATGGGGAAGGGAGGGGGATGATACTTTCAAGATCGTAAGGTAAGTTTTCCACCAGAAGAACGATGGTGGGTAAGCGAGTCAGACTGTCAAGTGATAATACGGTAAAAAGAATGTTATCCTTGGTTTGCGGCAAAAGGCCGGCCCAAGTGCTCTTCCGTTGGGAAAGAACGGCGATGGTTGGCTGTCTGTAGTTGTACAAGTATTGCAAATCTATGATATCCCCAATGTTTTCATCGAGAGAAGATGCTTCCAAGATGAAACTGGAGCCGAATAGAGGTAAGCTGGAGGAGGCATTTATGGCGCCGGTTACCTTCTCTGACTTTTCTGACTCGGGCTTCGTTTCGTCGCCAATTTCTCCATTTTCGGTAGCTGTGGGCTCTTCATCCTTCATGCTGACGTCTTCCTCATCATTTTCCTCATCGTCGTCGTCTATGCGGTGGAATGGTAAAAAGACTAACAAATTGTTATGGCGCAAGCAAAACAGAGAATTTGGAGCAGGAGACACGGCCAACTGCGAGCGGAATATGTTCTCGTACGTCAAATTCTGCAACGCATGCTCGTAGTAGTGCAAAGAGGAGGTCAGAATAGTGTTTCGAGAGTGGTCCCATCGGATGCACGAGACCTTGGCTATGGTAGTAGAAACGAGCAAATAATCCAAGTTCGGATTTTCCACGGTGCGAATGGGCTTCAAATCAGTCACCTCGCCCTGAAGCTTGAACAGGCCCACGAGATTAAGCTTGTATTGGGGGAATTTGTCTGGCTGAATGAAGTCTGGATTGGGTTCTTGAGGAGAGACACTCACCTCAAACACTTGCAAGAGTGTCGTTTTTGCCACCACCAAATGCTTGTAGTTAGGAGAGATGAAATTGCATCCTAAACTATGCGACACCACGCTGGGCTCTATGAAGACGTCGTAAGCGTCCATCAGAGAAGAAGAGGTTGTTGATGATAAATCCGTGCACCAAAGTGGGCGCACAAAAGTGGGTGCGAAAACATAACCTTGAGAAAAGAGTTGAACCGTGGGAGGTTCAGGTGCAATTGGAAGCACACCCATGTGGCAATGGTGAAAGTAGTATATATCTGTTTTGGGAAGCAGGGTCGTGGGATAGGAATGTCTATGGTGCGGTTTGAGGGTCTGATTATTTGTGGTAGTGCGCCAGGGAAGAAGCTTTCGAATGTATTGTCAAACAAGCCAATATGGGAATGCTGCCCGTATCCACAACCAGTCAAATGATTCAGTGGCAGTCAATCGTATCTACAACCTTTTCATAGATTGAATTACTCAGTGACAGCTACACTCGCCGCAACGCTACACAAAGATGCTACACTTGCCAAGGATGGTACACTTGCCAAAGATGCTACACTTGTCAAAGATGCAATGATTATTAATGTACGTACCGTGGGCTAGAACAGAAAGCTAAAGGAGCATGAACAACAATGGTACACCACCGAACGCCATAGGGAGGTAGTGGGCGGCAGCACCCTCGTAGGTGGTAATCAAAGCAGAAGAGGTGGTGTAGGACGCAGAGGCAGAGGATTGCGTAACGATGTTGTCGGTGATAACGTTAACGGTGGCCTCGGTAGAAGAGCTCTGCTTAGAGGTGACTGTAGTAGCCTTGGTGGTGGCAGAAGTGGTGTCCTGGGTGGCAGAAGTGGTGTCCTGGGTGGCAGAAGTGGTTTCTTCGGTGACAGTGGCCTCCTTGGTGGCAGAAGTGGTCTCCTGAGTGGCAGAAGTGGTTTCTTCGGTGACAGTGGCCTCCTTGGTGGCAGGAGTGGAGGTGGTCTCGCTCGACACCGGACAGAAAGTGGTGTAGACAGTCTCAACACCTTCCACCGTGCTAGTGATCTTAGTCAAACCAGTGGTGACTTCCTGCTGAGTGCACTTGTTCTCGGCGCAAGAGGTGACGGTAACAACAGTGGTTTGCACGTCGGACTCCGTCTCTGGCGCAGCGGTGGTGGCAGCAGTGGTGGATGGGGAAGTGGTGGATGGGGAGGTAGTGGTAGCACCAGTCAATGGGCAGTAGGTGGTGTAAACGGTTTGGACACCATCAATGGTGTAGGTGACCTCGGTCAAGCCAGTGGTGACTTCGCTTGCGGTACACTTGTTGTCAGAACAAGAGGTGACGGTCACCACCGTGGTATGCACAGCGGTCTCCGTCTCCGTAGCACCAGAGGTTTCAGTGGTACCGGATTCAGTAGCATCAGAGGTTGCAGTCTCATTGGAGGTCTCAGTAGCACCGGACTCAGTAGCACTAGAGGTTGCGGCCTCAGTAGCATCGGAGGTCTCAGTAGCACCGGACTCAGTAGCACTAGAGGTTGCGGCCTCAGTAGCATCGGAGGTCTCAGTAGCATTAGAGGTTGCAGTCTCAGTGGCATCGGTGGTCGTCGCACTAGGCAATGGGGCGTAGGTGGTGTAAACGGTCTTAACGCCATCCACAGTGGTGGTAACCACAGTCAACCCGGTGGTCACAGCCGTGGCAACGCACTTGTTGTCGGAACAGGAGGTGAGGGTCACCACCGTGCTGAGATTCTCGGTTTCCGTCACGTATTCGTAGACGTCCGAGTCGGAGGAGGACTGGTCGTTGTAGATAGAGGTCACTGGCACGGCAGTAACGTAGGTTGTCAACTCACCGTCAACGGTGGAGACCACAGTAGACAAAACATCTACTTCGGTGTAAGTGACACAGTCGTCCGCAGAACAAGAGGTGACGACCGTGGCGTAGGTCAGCTGGGATTCAGCATCAACGAGGGCGGCGGCAGCGGTCGTAGAAACACTGGTGCTTGTGGTGGAAATTGGGGTGGACTCCGCAGTAATCACAGTGGAGCTCAAGGTGGTATTAAGATAGCCAGAAAAGCATGTGCTGGAGAGGATGGTGGAGGTGTAGGTGGACAAGTCCGCAGCAGCCACGGAGGATGCAAGGACGATACCTGAAGCGGCAAGGGCGAATGGTTTCATTGTGGTATGGTCTAAACTGGCGAGGGCAGGCGAAGTGGGACTTCTCTTACTTTTAAGGCGTAGGCACTTGGCCCATTTCAGTAGACTCATGCGGGTTGCAAGTCTGATAGACGCTGGATCCTTGCATTAGTGCGCCGAATTGGGCGCACGTTGCTGCAGATTTGGCGCTTGTGCGCTCGATCCGCCAGCAAGTCGCGATTGTATACCGTACATTTGCCCATTGGGTGCGTGCGGCACGCCCAAATTAGTCGATTTATTCGCTGGTGTGTACAAGATCTGGTGAGTGCGCCAGCCCACAGCTAATCTGTGTTCAGAATGCGACCAGCGTTATGTCCCTTTTCGACACTTCCAGCCAGTACCTTGCTGTCTTCTTCTGGTGCTTGGTCTCAACTGGGTAGAGTGTTTGAAGCTTCTAGTGGTCTGGTGCTGGTGATACTTTCTGTGCTGCTCTCATGGATAGTAATGGCCCACAACCGCCCTAAAAAGTTTCTTGATCTGACTTATTACTTTGATCTTGTTACGGTCGCCGGTGCAGTTTTACCTTGTAAGGATAAAGCTAACTCTACATTGCTTCAAATGACTGCAAACATATAGCCGCTACTTGAAAGTCCCGTCTCCCTTTCATTGCGTAAGGTGTGGTTAAAAATGTATTTTTTATTGGCCTAAGGGGTGAAGTTATGGTGCGCAAAATGTAATGGCGTTTTTTATGTCATGGCAAGAAACCGCACAGGTCTTGCATGCGTGAAATCGCCGCGTCTATTACTTCCCTCCGTATTTTCTGGGGCCATTTCCATTATCCACCTGCTGTGTCTCTAAAACTTATACGTGTGATAGGAGTCAAGCGATCTCACTTTGAGGAATAAGTTGAAGTTGTCGATAAGTGTTCTAAGCGTTCTGCTTTTTTTTTTCTTTTGGTAGAGAGGCTGCACCGCGAGTAGGAGGTGACATTTATACTTGAAAGCATTATACGAGATGGATATTATGCCACAAGGGGAATACTTATATCGTGATTATGTGCAGTTCTGTTCCATCCAAAACCGAGGACTCGTTCCCAGGCTTTTTTTTCAAGAGCGCCATAGCTATGCTTCAATAAATTTGACAAGTGACTATTCTACCTCTATTAGTTTCACAGCTCGACATAATTACGACCGTGCTACCACTTTTATGCAATTTGAAATTGATGCATGCAATCAACTGAGACCGATAGATGCACGCCGTACATGAGCCACGAAATCGTCATGTAGAGCATGGTAAATTGCAGGAGTCAAATTCTACAGCTGTCATCAACACCATTTGGTGAAAACCTACAGAATCACTCGGGGAAATTTTTGTGGCGGGGTACTATCGCTCAATGAACGTAAGAGAGGTACTTTCAAATTTCCTCTTGCAAGACATTCTGCTTCAGACTCTTTGAATTTGAAAATATTTTGGACAGAAAAAATGAATTTTCGGATACCCAAGGACGCCTCCGGAGGGCTAGTCCAACCATGTCCAACTATAAGGACACCTACACGGTCTTGAGTCACGTGTGATGGTGTACGGGGGTTTGCCATCGCGGTGGCTAGCAGTTATCTTTTCCATCTGCAGATGCGACCGCCTCCGATCAGATGCTTATAAGCCTTTTGCTATATTTAGTGGCTTTCGCCAGTGCAAGTGCCTACCGCGAAATTTCATCGGCACAAGAAATCATATCCAAGCCCTACTCGCTTCTTTACTTTTATGCCTATGACTGCAAGTTTTGCAATGCTTTCGAGCCTGACTTTGAATACATCGCATCGCTTTATAGCGGTAACGACAACCTTCAAATTGTGAAGGTCGATGGAAGAAAACAAAAGCATCTATCGTCCCAATTTGAGATCAGATCGTTTCCCTCGCTCAGGCTTTACGATACTGTGCATAAAAAGGTTGTCTCGTTTAATGGCGAAAGACTGGTATCCGCTCTTCAAGATTTTATTGAAGATTACTCAGACGCAGTCCCTGACACGGACAAAATTGAAATGAGCATAGGTATTGTGGAATCAAGCACTGAGTTGGAAACTTCTGGCGAACCAATACTCGTTGCGTTTGCATCAAAAATCAGTGACGACTGGAAAAGGTACTACTATCCGAATCACTTCTATCAGAGACTCGCACGGCAGTTTCCACTGATCAAATTCAAGATAGTGTTTTACGAGCACGATCTGGCCAGCTTGATGCTGAAGTACCACGTGAGCAACATTCCTTCGCTTGCATACATTGAAGGAGATTACTTGAAGGTATACAACACATTTTCGACCAACCAGATGGTCAACAATCTAATTTCGGAAGACATCATGACAGAGTTTGTGGAGAATGTGCGCATAAAAGAAGAGGGAAAGTCTTTCTCGTCGTTGGCGGAGTTGGAGACACACGTCATGGATTTGGAGTACGATGGCCACAAGCAATGGAGAGGCGGAATGAATTTAGTGCAAAATGCAAATGAGGAGGATGTTTCACTCGACCAGGAGTATGCAAGGCTTGTGGAACATATTTGCCTCTAGAAAGAGATAGTAATGGAGAACAGGGATAGTCTGATTACGACTTGCATTAGCATCTTAATAGTTTAGTATCGAATGGCTCTTCAGCGTTAGTTCAAGTATACGAACAATGCGATGCGCCAGTACCCCACCAACGGCATCGGCTGATTATATAGGGCAGTGATGTGCAAAGCCACAAGTATGTACGAAAGCTTTCAAACAGCTAGTTTACTTTTAGACGTTGTTTTGGTAATATTTTATGGTACTTCCATTCACATGGAGCTGTGCTCGTTGCATATTCCTATTGGCACCCATTTTAGCGGGAAAATTTAAACGTAGGAAAAGAAGAACAAAACCCATTTTAGACAAACCCACAGAAGGAGGTGAAGTTCGCTTTTCTTACTAACAGCTGAGAGCCAATACGTGCTCTACTTTACTGAGAAGGACTGCTACCATGTTACTAGTAGCCGCAGGTTTGTAGACAGTATCACCAAGCAACCAAACGTACGACCATTTCATCTAGTTGCCCTTCGCACCAAAAGCTCCAGTTTTAACGAACGAACAGGCCTAAATTTACCGTGCATAGTTCAGTTTGGCTCTATTCCTACAGACTTCCTACACAGACTACGGTGAATTCGCGCAAGACATATCGGCCGAACATCTATTACTATAATCAGCGATGAATATCTTCCGGATTGTGGCCGACCTCTCGCATTTAGCAAGCTCCTTCCTTCTATTATACTCAATCGAGTCGCACCAGTCGATCACTGGGTTGTCCTTGAAAACACAGCTCCTCTATGTGGTGGTTTTTGTTCTCCGGTACTTGGACTTGCTCACCACCTACGTGTCCCTCTACAACACGGTGATGAAGATTGTGTTTATCTCCACTTCTTCCTACACGGTATACTTGATGACCAAAAAGTACCACAAGACCATCCGCGAGGACGTTGATACGTTTCCGGTGAAGTTTTTGCTTCTTCCTGTCGGCGTGGCCACCTTGTTGATCACACACGCCTACACCTTCCGAGAATTGACGTGGGCCTTTTCCATTTGGTTGGAAAGTGTGGCGATTATTCCTCAGTTGTACATGTTGCAACGCACTGGCTCGGCCGAGAACATCACCACCCACTATATCTTCGCTTTGGGTATTTACAGAGCATTGTATATCCCCAACTGGATCTATAGGTACTTGGTCGAAGGCAGCTTTGACTACGTGGCGGTGTTGGCCGGAATTCTCCAGACGGCCGTCTACTCCGACTTTTTCTACATATACTACACCAAGGTGATGCACGGCAAGACCTTTGAGTTGCCAGTTTGATGAGAAATGTGGGAGCGTTCGGTGCGCTATGATAGCCCGCAGATAAACTGCGGTGCCGACAGGACGCAATATGTATACATTTAGAATATACATCTTGATGGTAACGTCACGGGGGCCAGGCCCATCCTCTCAGTGTGTTGCACATGGACCGAATACCCCTACGCTCTGTTAGCAGCATAAGTATTGCATACATCAGTCTAGCCCTGCTGACCTAGTCCCGCTTCAATGGGTAGTACTCCTTTCTCACACCGTCCTTGGTGACAATGAAAATCTCCAAGCCATCGCCCACATAGATGTGTCTTTCCGTAGCAGACGAGAATGCGTCCTTGACCAACTGCAAAACCTCCTCCAAGGACAAGAAACGCACGTCCTTCTTCTCCGTGGTGCCTGGCTCGTACTGGTTTTTGAAGTTCACCTGGTTGTCGAGGAAAGGCATGATCAACGACGCGGCGGCGCCTCCCGCACGACACTGCTCTCTTTCGTAAGATCCCACCGGGTCGTACGAATACACCGCACCCTTACCCTCCTCATCCAACCCGGCAATAAGCGTGCTCACGTAGTAGGGGAAGAAACGCTTGCCGTAAAGCAAGTGCTGGATGTAGCGGGCCGCACTGCGGATCGTCAACTTTTTGTTGTTGTGGTTGAATTTGTACCACTTGAACGACAGTTGGAAGCTGTCAATCAAAGCGGCACCATCGGCGGCAAATCCGTTGGCGGTCATGACAATGTTATCGCCCACGTCAAAAATCTTGGGCTCGTAGCGCGAGTTGATGCTGTATCCGGATACAATACGCGTGTCTCCGGCTAAAACCGCAAAGTCCTCTCCGGCAATTCCCAATACGGTACCACCGTTGTCTGAGTAGGGATTGAATCTGTGTTCGATAGGCACCGTCGTTCTTTCAGAACTATACTCAGAGGCGACTGTACTCATTCCGCTGGGTGTGATCTGGGTTTCTAGGCAATGGGGAAAGTAGTTGCGAAGTACTAGGAGCAGTGGGTGGTAGTAGGAGTGGTGAGAATGTTCGCCACGCGCAATATGCACACACCTTTATGCTCAGGTAAGGTTAGACAGAAGAAATTCATGGCAATGGTTTATATGTTGTAGAATTAAGAAAGCGTCGGGAGTAGGCTGTGATTTGGAATACATGAATTTGGTCAAATTGCTTCCGAGCACTACCGAAGACTATTGCCTACCGACTATACCTACCGACTACTACTTACCGACTACTTACCGACTATACCTATCGACCTCTACTTACCGACTATACCTACCGACTATTACTTACCGAACCATTGCCTACCGAAGACTACTTCAACACCGAAGACTATTACAGCTCCTAATACCATAACTCCAAAGACCATCACATTTATGTAGACCATTGCACTACCAAAGACCATCACACTTCTGGAGACCATTCTACCGAAGACTATTCTACTGACAGACTCTCGACCAATTCACTTCAAAACCCATAATGCTGTTTTAAGCACCAATGTGTAACACCAGAACAAGTGAATATCTCGATAAGCTGTCGATCGCGTGATATGTGATCAGGACAGAATTCGTGATATGTGATCAGGATAGAATTGGAGTGAAGTTCCTACTGCCAACTAAATGAGACTTTGTAGGATTTTCAGCCCGACTATCCACTGGTTGCTGATCTGTGTTTTGCATTCGACTTATCCCTTTATCTGTTTTTTACCCCTCCACTTTATCCATCTACGCGTGGCCGTGTGCATATGTACATTGACTATTTACAGTTTAAGCCTTCTCCTTTTGGATCCGAGAAATATAGGTTTTGGAAATCACATTCCACGATCTCATATACTTTTCCAAGCACTGGTTAATGCACCCGTCTTGCGCTGCGGTGATCTGGTCTTGTGGTTGGAGAATACATTTGTCAAAACAGTTTTGGGTGATTTTGTTGACCAATTCAGTCGCGTTGGCAACAGCAAGCTCTTGGCTGATTTGCTCCTGAAGTTGCGTCTTGACTGTTACGGACGGCAGAGGCGCTGCCGTAGATCCACCGAAAAGAGCCATTGGCGATGAAGAAAAGCGCTGGCGCTTCTCTAAAGCACGTTGGCGCGCGCACGACCTCTCGTGGTTACTACTGTGTCAACCAATGTCTGGGAAAAGTAGAGGTAGCCTTACTGCAGCTCTGATCCCTTCAAGCCAATTGGATAAATGAGGGCTCTGGAGAAGTCTATTTGGGCTGGTCAGGCCTCTCGTGCTCCAGATCTCACATGTGCTCCTGATGCTTAGGATATTTCGAGTATATCCGGTCCATTCAAGTTCTCTGTAGTTGCGTTGCCGACTCCAATCGCCGAGTCCAGCAAGCCAAAACACTTTGTACAAACCCAACTCTGTGCCCACATTATCACATGCATTCTTGAGGATTGTAGGCTTATCAACCTGAGGTGTGCATACTGACAGTGTACGTGCCACCTTCTTGCCCTAGATTGCCCCAATATAACTCGACTCTAGCTGTGACGATGGATATCAAAAACAGTTTGGCGGAAGAAAAAGTCCATCTTTTTGTCTTCATCCACGGACTTTGGGGAACTCCAAACCACTTGCAAACGGTGGAAACTGCGGTGGTTAATTCGTTGGCTGACGTTTCCAACGAACGCATCGTTACGCTCAAGCCGTCATCCTTCCGTTTCTGGAAAACTTACGACGGCATTCCTCGTTGCGCCAATAGCGTCATTGCTGATCTTTTCTATGAAATTGAAACGTTGAAGAAGAACAACAAATGCAAGGTTTCCAAGATCAGTATCGTGGGGTACTCGTTGGGTGGACTCATCTCGCGGTACTTGATCGGCGTTCTTCATGAATTGGGTTTCTTCGACGAGGTGAAGCCTGTGTTTTTTGCCACATTTGCCTCGCCGCATGTGGGGGTCCGATTTTTCAAGAAGGGTTTATTTGACAAAATGGCCAACGTTGTGGGGAACTACTTGTTTGGTACCACTGGGAGAGAACTCTTTTTGGGTGACTCGGCCCATTTGTTAGAGGAAATGGCTTCTCCCGGCACAAGGTACTTTGAAGGACTTCGAAAGTTCGAAATGCGTCTGTTGCTTGCAAATATCAAGAACGACCGAAGCGTGGCTTTTTTCACTAGCTACATCACGGAATATTCCCCCTTTGACCTGCTAGACTCGATCAACATCCATTATTTGAAGGATTTGCCGGCTTCCAAGGTGGGAAAAGTCACTGTGTGGCCCAAGTTTGTCGACTTGCGCCTGTCACATCGGGTCAGGGACCCGCGTGAACATCTGGGAAATAAGCAAGAGGCCACAGCATTGATAAGGTCAAATAAAGTGATCAAGTGGACGCTTTTGCTTTCTGCTACGATGTTTCTTCTCCCAATGTATATTCCCTTGATCATCAGCTTGTCATTTATCGTGTCGGGCTACAGCGTGCTCAAGATTCGCTACCTTGAATCGCTCGACTTGAAGAAACATTGGGAGGAGGTGAAAGACGCTGTTTATCATGGGGGAGTCATCGATGATTCCCACGCCCAGCAAGGTGAGACCCGAAGACAAGAACGTCTTCATCTTTCTCGCCATGAGAGCTTCAAGGGAGACACTTCTAACCTCACCGAGAATGCATTGGAAAACATGCTATTGGCGGAAGATAATTTGGCGAACGACCAAACAAGACTCATTGAAGAGGACACCAAACCGCTGGAGCTGGAGGCTAGAACCGACAGACAGGAGGCTTCCGGCGCCGGGTCTCTTTTCAAGGAAGTCAGCCTCGAAATAGAAACGGAGGCAAACGACAAAGCAATACGAGAGCATATGTCGGCTCTCACGACGCATGATATCAGCAAGTACCCATTGTTTCTGGAAGACGTGAAATTGCCAGTGTTACCATCTCAAAAGCGTATGATTGATCACTTGAACCTGCTCGAATGGGTCAAAATCGCTGTGTTCCAAGACCTGTTTAATGCGCATGACGGAATTGTTGCTCGAAGAGGCATGAGAACGAACCCAAAAGGCACATGCACCATCTACCTATGGGCCTCTATCCTTCGCGACCATTTGCAATCTACTTCTTGATACGTATATATAGCGGAAGCAGAATCAGAGTTCCGGTAACTTTCGGTTCCTATTACATAGTGTAGGAATTGCGCGGCGATATGATATGTGCACCATCTGGTGCGCATTCTCAAAGCAACTACGACGCATCATTTCTGATTATCCATGAAGCTATCGGTGTTTTCTCCAGGGCTCAAAAATTGCTCTGGTTTGATATCACACCACTATAGAAGCTCCAATATCTTGAAATTTGCCCGTCCTCTAAGCGTTCCCGGAAGAGTGTTCAAGGAGCAATTAACTTACAAGCAGTATCATGGAGGACACCACGAAGGGCACAAGGGGAATCACTTTAGAGCTCATCCTTTATCAGGATCAATGGCCTTCGGAGTTCCCTCGGGTGTTCTTCTCTTTTGGCAGTGGGACCGTCTTCGAAGCGAATCGCCTAGTGCGATCCACAGTCTCAAACCAGTGGAGACAGCAGAAACGTACGAGATGGGACTTTATCAGGCATCGATAGAAGAAGAGGAGAAGCAATTCAGGGAATACCGCCGAAGAAAAACCGCTTCGGGCCCGTGGTTCGCTCGATTGTACTATCGTCTCAAATTTGCTATCGCAGACTATGTTGTTGACCCATTCGTTACTGTGGTGCGGTTTTTGGAGCTTGCAACGATAATCTTCCCTCTTATATTCACCTCTCCTATTTGCTGGGTGGGAAGAAAAGACCGGGAGTCCATAGGAGACTCGAGATCTGGAGCCAAGGTATGGTATCGTTACTTGCGGTGGTCTGCAGAGTTGGCCGGTCCTTCCTTCATCAAATTGGCCCAATGGGCAGCTTCCAGAACTGACATTTTCCCTCGTGATTTATGTGAGGAATTATCGCACTTGCACTCCAATGCTAAGGCCCACTCTTTTCATCAGACCAAGAAGATCTTGAGTGCGAGTTTCGGTATGCCGTTCGAAGATATATTTGAGGAATTTAACGAGACTCCGGTTGGTGTGGGGGCTATTGCACAGGTGTATTTAGCCAAGTTATCTGACAAAGCCATACAAAAGGCGAACGAAGAAACTGAATCGCAAGTACAACTCAGCTTGAAGCTGGCGGCGCCCGAACACGTACAATTCTGGCAGAACATGGTGGTCACACAACTGGCAAGTCTGTTCAGCTCGCAACAAGAGGTGGCAATCAAGGTTTTACATCCACGGGTTGAAGTGAAGGTAAATCGGGATTTGGCCATTATGAGATTTTTCGCAAACATGATCGACGTAATACCCAGCATGGAATGGTTGTCCCTCCCACAAGAAGTGGAGCAGTTTTCCATGTTGATGCGGCTCCAACTTGACTTGCGCATTGAGTCATTGAACTTGGCTAAATTTCGCCATAACTTCCGCAACCGCCTCGATATACATTTCCCCAAACCGTACATAAACTTCAGTTCCAAGCAGGTGTTGGTGGAAGAATATATCAAGGCTATTCCCATGAGTCGCATGCTTTCATTAAAGGACAACTTCGGAAAGAATCTTCTGAAGGAGATTAGTGACAAGGGACTCGACGCCTTTTTGCAGATGTTGCTCTTGGACAATTTCGTTCATGCCGATTTGCACCCTGGAAACATGCTTGTGCGTTTTTACAAGAATGAGTTATTCAAGCACGAGAAAGAGTACAAGATAGTCAAGTCCAGCAACGAGCAGGAAACTAACCGCATAACTGAGGAATTACTCGCATTGGGCAACGATGATAATGCTTGGTATGAGAAGCTCGAGCTGCTCTACGAACATGGATATCACGCGGAAATCTGCTTTTTGGATGTGGGTTTGGTAACCGAATTAAACCAAACGGACCGGGTGAATTTCATCGATTTGTTCAAGGCACTTTCAGAATTTGACGGATACACTGCGGGAGAGTTGATGGTGGAGAGATCCAGGACGCCCGAAACTGTGGTTAACAAGGAGATTTTTGCGTTGAAAGTGGAGAAATTAGTGGATCGCATGAAGCAAAGAACGTTTACGTTGGGGTGTGTTAGCATTGGCGATCTCTTAGACCAAGTGTTGGGAATGGTTCGCACACATCACGTCAGAATGGAAGGAGATTTCATCACAGTTATCGTGGCGATTTTGCTTTTGGAGGGAATAGGACGGCAACTCGATCCGGAGTTGGACTTGTTCGCAAGGTTCGTATATGCAATTTTGTGGGGATTCCCCACTGAGCAAATGATGGGCTTTTCGATTACCTAGTACTAACATTCAAGTTCTTTGCCCGTGTTGAGAAAATTGGGCGCCCTGAAAGAGGGAAGAGACATTCTCCGGGACGAAGTATCATTGAATATGATCAAGGTGTGGTTGGCACTTGAGGTGAGACAACTCATCCATGCCTCCGTGCAAGACGTATGTGTATTTGCAATGATTTGTTTTACAGGCGATACTAACCATCAGATTCATGCTTTAGTGAGAGCAGATATGTTGAGCCCCAACGTGTGAGAGTGCATCATTCTATTTGTGTGGCCACAATACCATTCGGAAGACCAGCAGGGGCTGAGTGAGTGATCTTTTGGGCTAAAAAAATTGTACGAGAATCAGGCGATCAATGATACCACGATAAGCAATTCACGATAAGCAATTCAGTGCAAGTTTCGGAGTGTAGCGCGAAGATTGACAAATCTCCAAACTAAGCAGCGGGGCATGTTCAGCCTACCCTTGAACATTGAATTTTCAGACAAGGCAATAAAAAAGTGTAGAGAAAACGAAAGAAATGTAGGCGGAGACAACGAATTGTAGAAATCACCGCAGTTATTTCCTTGGATATGTTTAATTGTGGCTTCCCCCGAGGCGCAACGGTTTCTGGGGCACTCTACCATACGCAGGAAAAGGGCATGAACCGTATAAATACCTTGCTCCTCCTGCTCACTTCTCATCCATTCACAACTACAATGGCTTCCAACCCACCAGGCGAATGCTGTACTTCATGCAACATCCACGAGGGAACTCCTTTTGGTAAATACGAAACCGTCCACGGTTTGGACACTTATGTTGTGGGAGACAGTTCTTCTAGGTTAATTGTGATTTTGACCGATATCTTCGGCTATAAGTTGAACAACACTTTGTTGTTGGCGGACCAATTTTCCAAGGCCGGCTACAAGGTGTTGATTCCCGATATCTTGAAGAACGACCCATTTGACTCAGGCAAGGAAGACTTACAATCTTGGTTCCCTCGCCACGTTCCTGATATCACCAAGCCTATTGTCGATGGCTTCTTGAAGGCGCTCCGCGAGGAGGTGGGCAAAAACGTCTTCATTGGAGCAGTAGGTTACTGTTTTGGTGCCAAATACGCGGTGCAGCATATTGCTGAAGACGGGGTAGTGGATGTTGCTGCCATTGCCCACCCTTCGTTTGTCTCGATCGAAGAGGTGGCTGCGATCAAAAAGCCCATCATTATTTCCGCTGCTCAAACCGACCAGATTTTCACCACCGAATTGAGACACGAGACCGAGGCCAAGTTGGTCGAGATTGGGGCTAGATTCCAGATCGACTTGTTTTCGGGCGTAGAGCACGGCTTCGCTGTGAGAGGCGACATTCTGAACCCAGCCGTGAAGTACTCGAAGGAGAAGACTCTCGCAGACCAAATCAAGTTCTTCTCCTTGTTCTAATGTATTGCTGGCAAATAAACAGATTTTGATACGTGTCTTTTGTCTTTATTTGTTGTCCTGTAGCCCTGCAATCACCGGGTTCGAAAGTTTTACCCAACATTGCACTTCGGCGTGATGAAGCGATCACTTGATGCTACAATCCCGCAACCTGTCGCACCAAATCAGGAAAAAACCTCTGCGTGGACAGCTTTAGTGATTACTATTTAGAGTGTTGGTTTCAGAGTGTTTCCGTTCTATTTGGTGTTCCTGTAGCCTTGAACACCTGATAACGGTCTCCGCACTATTTCGTGCGCGCAGATAAGGAAATTGCTCGCTATTATAGTAACTTGGCACAGATATGGGGAACCCAGAGTCCGAATTGCCGATTCATATTGGAGCCACCGCACCTTTATCGCGTTTCAGAATCATCAAACTCGTGCTCGCCTGCTTGTGTCTCCCAGCATTATACTTTTATTCTCATGGATCTTTAATTGGCTTAAACGGGCCTTCCAACCCGGACTCACTCTGTCCAATAGTGGAAAAACTCAATCCCACGAAGTACGTTTATGAAAGTGATACCATAGCCAAGATTCTTCACGACGAAACTTTCCGCAATCAGTCAATCGAAAGACTTCTCACGGCGGTGCAATACCCCACAGAAGTGTTTGACTCCATGCTCAACCCCAATTCGGCTGAATCACTTGAGGAATTGTACGAGTTGGAGCCTCAGTGGGAACAATTCGAGAAGTTCCACCACTACTTGAACGAGACTTTTCCTTTGTTGCACCAGCACTTGCAGCTTGAGAAAATCAACAAATTTGGCTTAGTATACACATGGAAAGGAACCGATGAGAGCAAGGAGCCAATAATGCTTACAGCCCACTACGACGTTGTTCCCATACAGGAGGCTACACTTGATCAGTGGACCTATCCTCCCTTCGAGGGCGGATACGACGGCAAGTACGTCTATGGTCGGGGAGTTTCAGACTGTAAGGATTTGTTGGTTGGACTTATGGAAACGGTGGAAATATTGTTGAGTGAGGGAATTTTCAAGCCAAAGAGGACAATCATTTTAAGTTTTGGTTATGATGAAGAGGCTGCCGGAACTGGGGCAGAAGAGATAAACAAACACTTGATTTCGAAATACGGCGAAGATTCGCTTTTCCAGATCATCGATGAAGGCAATTCCGGTTATACGGAGGAAAGTGGCCAGAAGTTTATTTTGCCTGCCACTGGTGAAAAGGGACATCTCAATTCGGTCATCGAAATCTTTACTCCCGGTGGACATTCGTCGATTCCTCCGAAACACACATCGATCGGGTTATTGGCCAAGTTGGTGGGGATCATTGAAGACCAGGAATTCACCAGTATCATTTCCAACGTTAATCCGGTCTTGAACCAGTTGCAGTGTGTGGCAGAGCACTCTTCAACTGTTGACAAGAGCCTTAAGAAGAACATCCTAAAGGCACATTTGGACGAGAAAGCCAACAAGAGGGTTTTGGACTTCTTGACGCTGGACCTAGAGTCGAAATACCTTGTTACCACCTCGCAAGCGGTGGACATCATTTTTGGAGGAGTCAAGTCCAATGCGTTGCCGGAGAGTGCGTCGGTGTTGATAAACCATCGGATCGCGATAGAGGAAAGCGTGGCCTCCACGGGAAAAAAAGTCTTGGACCAAATAATGTCTTTTGCTGATCAATACAACTTGGGCGTTGTTTCTAACGACGTGGAGATGAAGGAAAAAACAGCTAATGGATATATCAACTACAATTTTAATGAGCCATTAGAGCCAGCTCCTGTTACGCCTGTGGGAAACGAAATCTGGAACCTTTTCGGCGGTGCTTTACGTCACTTGTACGAGGACTTGGTTTTTCCAGAAACAAACGATACATTTATCGTGGCTCCGTATATCAGCACCGGAAACACCGACACCAAGTCTTACTGGGACTTAACGCGCAATATCTTCAGATACAGTCCTGGCCTCCCAACACCAAAAGGAAACATACACTCGGTAGACGAGCGCTTGAATTTTGACGGACATTTGCTCGTCGTGGCATTTTACTACTACTACTTGCAGGTGGTGGATGGTTTCAGCCCCGCCACACCAGCATAATTTGGCTAATGCTGCCCAAAATGATGAAATCGGAACAACAGGGTAACACAAGAATGCTATAGAATACTTCAAGACCCAAACTTACTTTCTAGCTCAAGTTTGAAAAGATTAAATCTAATCCAAGGTTGTAGAAGCATTTTCGCTCGCTATACCTATTCTGTAGCAAGATTATAGTCCACGCCGTATGGCTGCGAAATCAGTCTGCATACGGGCACCGAATGTCACTTCACAAAATTTTCTTTCCAACACCGTTCTTTCCCCATGCCTACCGAACTTGAAGAATTGGTGGAGTTTTTGCACTCGCCTCAACCTGCTGTGATGCAGATTGCGCTTGATAATCTTGTCGGGTTCTCTCAGGGCCCACATCAACAGGTTTTCGCTTACAACAATTACGAAGCCATCAAGGACTTGAAGAACTTGTCTAAGGACACCGGAAAGACGACCGTGAGTCAGTCGGTGACCATCATGGCGAACTTGTGTGGCGATGATACCATGCGTCGATTGATCGTGGAAGATGTTGATTATGTGGAGTTTCTCGTAAATGCCATCATCAAGCCAACCAACATCAACGCCGACTTGATGTGCATTTTGTTAGCGAACTTGGCCAAAAACGACGCCATCACCAAGATTTTCGATTTTAAAGTTGAGCTTCTGGAGCAGCAGAAACCCATTTTTGCGCTGGAAAAAGCCATGGATTGTCTCATGGACTGTTTCGTTAAGGGTTCGGACAGATCATTGAACAAGTACGCTGACTACGACTACTTGTCTTATTTCTTCGCCGATATCTCGCGCTTCGAGCATGGCCGCACCTACTTCATCACCGAACAGGAGTATGACCACGTGGTCCCCATTTCGAAGTTGCTTGTTTTCACGGAGAAGTACGATTCCAAGATCAGACGCGAGGGTGTAGCTTCAACCATCAAGAACTCGTTGTTTGATGTTGATAGCCACAACAAGTTGGTGACAGATGAGAACATCAACCTCTTGCCATACATTCTTTTGCCCATTGCGGGGCCTGAAGAGTTGGACGAGGAGGACATGTTCAACTTGCCAGACGAGTTACAATTGTTGCCCGAGGACAAGAAGAGAGACCCCGTGGAGTCGATTATTTGCACCCACCTCGAGTCAATTTTGTTGTTGTGTACCACCAAGGAGATGAGAGAGTACTTGAGAGAAAAGTCGGTGTATGCATTGACTCGTGAGCTCCATAAGGCCGCGGACACAGAAGAAATTGTTTCTTTGTGTGACCGAGTAGTCCAGATGTTGATGAGAGATGAAGCTCCGGAGCCTCGCGATCAGATGGAAGTGGATTCGGAGGAGGAGGACGATGATAAAATCGTCGAGGTATTGTAAGTTATAGAACGGGCCGGTGCTTAGAGCAAATATAGGATGTATATTAAAGACAGACTCTACACACTAAGTCAATCTGAGTGTTGGCTACACCCATACCGTAGCGTCTGCGCTTGTCTAGGAGTGAGAAGCGGGGTAGATTTGCCCAATATAGCGATTGCTCAAGGCTCCACGGTTTGATTAACGCTAGACATTGAAAATTCTAATTCACCAAAATTTCGTACAAAAGAAAGCGGCCTTTTTCCTGACCATTGCGAGAGCCGCTTCTCTACTCATACAGCCTCAGCAAACGCTGCTGTATTCCTTAGTAATATCTATCCTATACTGCCTTGAGCACGAGCTTGCCGTCCACCAACTTTAAGTTCAGCTTCACGATGGTGATGATGCGCAGCTTGTTGTCCTTGTGGGCGCTGATGCGGCTCTTGAGCTTCAAAAGCAATTCCTTGGTCGTTAGCGGGTTGTTTCTCACAATATCCAACACCTCGGATGTGGTGACCAACTCACCGGCAGGCCCTGCCTGGTTCAAGTCGGGCGCGCCGGGTGCATCGGGCGCCGGCAGCGGCGCCGCACTGTCGCCCTTGGCGCGCTTGGGGGCGGGCGCCTCCAGCGGCGGCGAGCGCTTTTTCGCGCCTGGGTTCCACTCGCCCGCAGGAAATCCGCGCAAAAACGTCGCCGGCGCGCGGATCACCACGTAGCCCGGCCCGGCCTTGCGGGCGAAAATGGAGCGCGCGCGCGGGAGCGCCGCCACCAGGTCGTCGGCCTCCGCTTTGACGGCTATCTCTGGCTCCGACTCGTCCTGGCTCTCCAAGTCCGACAGAGACACATGGGGCAACAAGTCTTCGTCGTTGTCGCTGTCGTACACCCCGCCCTCGGTCTTGTTCAACACCTTCTTCAACTTCTTGCCCTCCTTGTCGACCTTGCGCGACTTCTCCACTTCGAACAAGTCGTCGAGGTCGTCTTCTGCATCCGCGTCCAGCTGGCCATCAAAGTGTGCTGCCTTGAGCATCTCCTTCTTGATTTTCTTCTCCAGCAACTTGTTTTCCTCCTCGTCGCCGTCCATGATAGGCGCCTCCTCGTCGTCAGCAAAGTCCTCGTCAAAGTCCAAGTCGTCATGGTCCGAGTCACGGTCGTTCAGCGTCGACCCGCCTTGCACCGTGCGCATGCGGAACCGGCTGCCTGAGGAACTGCTGCTCAACGCCAGCGGGTTCACTGGCGCCCCAAAACCATCACGCCGGAACCGCAGGTCGGTGCCTTCCTCGTCCATGTGCTTCATCAACCACCGCGGTGCGACCTGGTTCTTTTCCATCTTGGCCTCGGCCTCCTCCAACGTCAAGGTGGCGTATCGGTTTCTGGGCGTGAACCGGTACACCTTCTCCGTGGGCACCATCTTGAAGCCGTCCTTGTCGAACACGAAAAGCACACTGGTGGTTTCCAGCGACCCGGCCTCGTAGCTGCCCACATAGACGTTTTTCCCGTTGTAGTCCTCGAGCACCCACGGGTAGTACTCCTCGTACCGAAGCTTCCGCTTTTTCTCGTCCATCATGTGCACCTGCTTGGTTTTGCGCTTGAACAAGTTACGCCGGTGGCGTCTGGCCCCGCCGTCCGGCGCCACCTGCGACATGTCCGCCCGCTCGATCGGGTTACCGTTCTCGTCCTCGTACACCTCCTCCACCTGGTGGTCTCCCAGCAATCCTTCCTTGCGGCGCTTGTCCATTTCCTCACGAGAAAGATGGAACTGGATGTTCTGCGGGTCCTTGCGGTGCAACCGCACCGGGTGGGTGAACTTGTTGACAATGTCCACGTCCTGTTTGGTCTGGAACCGGATGATGTGGTGGCGGGTGTCGTGGAGATCGGCCTGGGTGCAAGCTTTGAGCGGAATCACGTTCCAGTCGGCCTTAGCGCCGGGCTGTGCCGGCCTGACTCCTGTTTCGGGCTCTGCCTTGACTCCGGGCTCTTTTGCTTGGTTCATGAAGAAGATGTAGTTGGTGCGCGAGGTTTGCACATGAAGCGGAGTGAAGGTTTAATATGGCACTCGACCTTGTCCTGGGCGACCAGGGGCGGCTTAGCACTTTCTTAGGGCCAGTTGATGGGGGTGTCAGCCTGCTTCAGGATGTTCTGGTCTGAGCCTTTATTGCCTGAGCTTTTTACGGCTGAAGTCTCTATGGCCTGAGCTTTTTGTGGCTGAGGTCTATGCATGAGGTCTCTATGATCTATAGTCTGGACCGTGATCCGAAAAGTAGGAATCTAGTAAAGTTTTGAGCCGCAGAGCCCATGGCGCTGAGAAAACTGTAAGGCATGCTTGAGCTCAGGACAGGCCGTTTGTGTCGATACTAGTACTACCAAAACGAAGTGAGTTCGCTTCGCAAGATAGCGAATGCTGCTGGCTTTTATTCGTAAGCCATGCTAATCAGACCACACGCACCCGAATCTTAAGCTTTCTCTGAAACACAAGTAAATCAGCCGGAAAGCAAGGTAAAACCCGAGGATATATAAATACCCGTTGGCATGCGCAGATGAAACCTGAGTCGATCAAAATACTTTCGCTCAGTCGATGTGAGAATTAAGAGGCATATAACTACAATTTTCGGCCATTCCGATAATAAATTCAGCCATTCCGATAATACATAAAGTTTAGTGGAGTGGAGAACCCACTTAGAAGACTTTTGTGACTGTCGCGCAGTTTTCATTTACTAGCGTAGTTGCCATAACAACACAATTACCAAATTTTGATAATGAATACTAGGCGGGCGAGGACATCAAACCCATTGCAATTAAGCGTCGTTATTTGACATAAGCAGAAACCGGTAACATTTTTTTCACCAAGCTATGCCGTTTGCTCTTATATCCGCTCGCGCTATCTATCTTGACATCAACGCGCGGCCTTCCCCGCGCTTCGCTCCGGTACCGGAGAATTTCATTGACTCACATTCTTTTGCACCCATGAGCGACGAAAATTCTCCGCCACCCAAATACCTTGGGTTCGTCGCCGGAATGTTCTCCGGTGTGACCAAGAATGCCGTGGGCCACCCCTTTGACACCGTCAAAGTCCGGCTTCAAACATCCGAAGGCCGTTTCAAAGGACCCATGGATTGTGTGTGGCAGACCTTTCGAAGCGAGGGCTTACGGGGCTTTTACAAAGGCTTCACGCCGCCATTGGTGGGATGGGTGCTCATGGACTCGGTGATGCTCGGTTCGCTCCACTTGTACCGCCGCTTGGTCAAGGAAAACCTCTATCCCGAAGAAAAGAAACTTCCGCTCGCAGGCCACCTCATTGCCGGGCTTGGATCCGGCTGGACGGTTTCCTTTGTGGCGGCGCCTATCGAGCAGTTCAAGGCACGGCTCCAGGTCCAGTATGATGCCAACTCGCGGATATATGCCGGGCCGTTCGATGTGGCCAAGAAATTGTGGAAGATTTCTCCTCGCACCTGGTATACCGGGCTTTTCGGCACCATGGTGTTCCGCACCAACTTCTTGTTCTGGTGGGGCTCGTACGAGGTGTTCACCAACTACTTTACCGAAAACACGGCGTTGTCCAAACCGGCCATCAACTTTTGGGCCGGCGGCTTGTCTGCCACGGTGTTTTGGATTTTTGCCTACCCGGCGGACGTCGTGAAGCAGGTGATTATGACCGATAGCCCGATCCAGGCGGAGAAGAAGTTTCCGCGGTACCGGGATGCGGTGAAGTATATTTATCGCGAGAGAGGATTGAGCGGGTTCACCCGCGGGTTCGGGCCCTCGATCTTGCGGTCATTTCCTGCGAATGCGGCCGCGTTGGCGGCGTTTGAGGCGGTGATGCGCTTTTTGCATTGATAGAGGGCGTATAGGCGATTAGACTAGAGAAATAGATGGAATAGACGATGTGAGCAAAGGCAGAGGAAAGGGCGAGCTAAGACAGAGGAAAGGACGAGCTAAGACAGAGGAAAGGGTGAGCTTAGACAGAGGAAAGGGTGAGCTAAGGTAGAGGAAAGGGTAGGGTAAAGGAATATAGAGGGTATTAGTTGAAGGTAATGGAGATTAAGCAATCAAAGTAAGGGTCTTAACTAATCAAAGGTGATTAAGTGTGAGGAGCTTGCAGGCCTAGGAGAGAAATCGAAAACACCAAGAGAGCAAACAACCCGTGGCGTAAGATTAGACATAGGACATGGCTAATGGGAGCGATCGAGAGGAGATGGACCGCTACCAGAGACAAAGCTACTTCATTCGCCGCATCGTCCCGTCACTCAATTTCCTCCGGCTGGAATGCCTCATACACTTCCTCCTTCTCAAGATTCACCTTTTCCCACGGCTTGGCTCGCGACTTGGCTTCCAGCTTTGACTCCTGTCCTTTCAACACGGTATCTGGAATTTGTTTGATCCCGGGTACGCCCTTTCCCGACACAATAAGTTCCACTAGCTGCTGGTAGTTGGAGGAATATGGCGTTTCTTCTGTCTCTGCGGTCACATTGTCCTCCGGCACCACAGCCTTCTCCAGCGGCTCTTCGGCTATCTTCACATGCGAAGCCTTCTCTTCGGAATCCGGCAAAAGGGTGATTTTTCCTCCGCCATTGTGTTTCCACACATAAAAGTCTTCCAAGTTCAAGATATGCCCCGTTTGCGAGCAAAAGTAGAACAGCTTTACCTGGTCAATGAGCTGCTGCTTGTCTGCGGCCGGTATCTGCGTCACATGAGGGTCCTGCTCTTTCAACAGCTCCAAATGGCCGTCCAAGATTTCCGCAATTCCATTTTGAAAATCCGTCGAGGAATCCCAGTCAAAGTTGAGAAACTCAGTGTAGACACTTTCTTGGGGGTCAGCCATATCCTGGTGAGGCGAGATTAGATGGGCAGGTGCTCAAGGTCCCACGCACCTACGGTAAGACCCGTACACCAACACACTGGACGTGGCCTTGCTGACCGAAGTCCTTACCGGCGTCCTCGGGATTCCTCGTGATACAGACTCGGTTCCCGATTCCCCACTAGTCTTTTTCCCTGGCTTTTGTGTGGAGAGTGCTAGGGCGTTACCTAGAGCTGGCGCACCATGCAGTCCCGTCGTCTTACTGTCAACCACTTCTTTTTAACATATGCCCTTGACCACGTCGCAACTTCTCGTGGCCGGGTTGCTTCTCCGAGCGGGGTTTTTCCTTTTCGGGCTCTATCAGGATTCGCACATGCCCGTGAAATACACAGATATCGACTATGCGGTTTTCTCGGACGCCGCACAATTCGTCTACGAGGGAAGGTCCCCCTACGCACGTGAAACTTACCGATACACTCCGTTGTTGGCGTGGATGCTCGTACCTAACGCTTGGGGAGGCCTATGGGTCCATTTTGGTAAAGTTTTGTTTGTGATGTGTGATCTATTGACAGGAGTGTTGATTGCACGAAACTTGCCGGTTTCGCCGGCCCAGACCTCCCATTGGGCCAGCAAAAAGGTCATCCTCACTGCCATTTGGGTCCTCAACCCCATGGTTATTACCATCAGCACGAGAGGCTCGTCGGAATCGGTGTTGACCTTCATTATTATGCTTGCGGTGGACACGGTCAGACGCGGTCTGCACATAGAGGCAGCGTTCTGGCTTGGCCTAGCCATCCATTTCAAAATCTATCCCGTGATCTATTTACCAGCATTTATGTACTTCCTCACTGGGCAGGGGAGGCCGTTTGAAAGGTTGAAGAATATTCCTGTTCTTCGGTGGCTCACGCGGGGGAATATGGTGTTTTGTGCTTTGGTGGTGTTGACTGTGGCGGGGTGGAACTGGATCATGTATACGATTTACGGGCCGGAGTTTCTCTACCACTCTTACATATACCATTTGACCCGCTTGGACCACCGCCACAACTTCTCGGTGTACAACATATCCATGTACTACCGGTCAGCGAAGACCGTTCTGCCTGCAGGAAAACTGATTTGGTCCATCGTAGGGGCGGTTATGGGCAACATGGAGAAAATTGCGTTCGTGCCGCAGCTTCTCTTGTCTGCAGTGGCAATTCCGTTGCAATTCGCCCAGTCCAATTTGGTGACGTGCTTGTTTTTGCAGACCTTTGCCTTTGTCGCGTTCAACAAGGTGATGACATCGCAGTACTTTATCTGGTTTCTCATCTTCTTGCCCCACTACTTGGCTGGCTCTCGGCTTTGTACTAGAAAACACGGAGCGAGAGGTGTGACGATGATTGTTTTGTGGGTGCTTGGCCAAGCAGGCTGGCTTTTCTTTGCTTACAAGTTGGAACTTTTGGGTGAGAGCACTTTTGACGGCGGTCTTCTACATGCGTCGGTGTTGTTCTTTTTAACCAACTGCTGGATGCTTGGGCAGTTCATTCAGTATGCATAGATTTTATTTCGTTTGCATAGACTTCCGTACGCCTAGACTATTGAACACGGCCACCCGTTTATATCGAAATACACGTGACTGGTATCACGTGCACGCAACACCCACATCTGTAGAGATGAGCGCTACGCCGAAACCGTATCTACTTCAACATGTCGCGTATGGAGCTTTATTCGCCTGAGGGGTTGCGCGTGGATGGCAGAAGATGGAACGAGTTACGTCGTTTCGAGTGCAAAATAAACACCCATCCTAACTCGGCCGACGGGTCGTCGTATATTGAACAGGGAAATACCAAGGTCATGTGTATGGTTAGTGGGCCCAAGGAACCGCTGTTGAGATCCCAAACAAACCAAAACAATGCCACCATCGAAATCAACTTGAATGTGGCAAGCTTCTCCACTTTGGAGCGCAAAAAGAGAAACAAGTCGGAGAAGCGTATGGTCGAGCTCAAAACCTCTCTTGAAAGAACATTCGAGCAGAGCATTCTCGGCCACTTATACCCCAGAACTTTGATTGAGGTCCAGGTCCAGGTTCTTGCTCAAGATGGCGGATTATTGGCCACCATGACCAATGCTATCACCTTGGCACTTGTGGATGCTGGTGTGGCAATGTACGATTACGTATCTGCGGTGAACGTTGCACTCCATGATCAGACACCGTTGCTTGACCTTAATACGTTGGAGGAGAACGACATGAGTTGCATGACCATCGGAGTGGTGGGCAAGAGCGAAAAGTTGGCCATGTTGCTTTTGGAGGATAAGATTCCCTTGGATCGGTTGGAATCGGTTTTGGGAATAGCCATTGCGGGAGGACACAGAATCCGTGATTTGATGGACGAAGAGGTGAGAAAACACGGAAATTTGAGAGCGGCCAAGCTTAGCACATAGATGTACCATAGTAATGCGAAAATACGAGAATCGGTGTAGCTTACCGGGATTGAAGCGAAAACGATTTACGACCCGAATGTAATGGATCGTTAAAAAATTTGACACGGACAGGAATCGAACCTGCAACCCTTTGATTTGGAATCAAAAGCTCTGCCATTGAGCCACCGCATCAAGATTATGGATGATGATGCAGGATTTTATCAGCAAGTGTAGCACAACAGTACTATCAACTCTACAGCAACAACACAGAGAATGATATTAATAGATAGGTGTTGTGAATTTAAGCTATCTTCAATTCGTGAATGAAAGGGAATTCCGAAACAGAGAGAGCTTTTCTTGGCTCGAATGAAATATACACCTCGTGTTTCAGCGTGGCTCACATGTCACGTGCGACCCAATAGAAACACCGGGAATATACTCTACAAAGACGCCACAAGACACCAGAGGACATTGTACGACAGGCGCCAGTCGTCCCAGCAAAATTTCCAGCGACACAATACCCACTAGTTACGTGCACGGTGCTCGTGGCAACACCAAAAACGGTATATACTGCATAGGGCGCAGATCACCACGTATGCGAAATCACTTTCCGCTCAGTTAATTGTTTCGAACTCCACCAGAAAAAGGACCGTAAAACCCGCAATCTTAGCAGCCTCCACGAGACACTTGCCGCATTCTTTTCTGAATTCTTTCTCGTCCGTTCCTTGTCCTAATTTGCTGTCAATTCTGTTCTGATCCATCACTTGATCCATGTCGTACAGAGGCCCCAACCAGTTCAACAACCAATTCAACTCGCCGTTGGGAAGAGACTCGCAATCCCGAATGGGCCCAATTTCGTCTGCGCCCGGCGGCTTCAACAAAGTCGAGTCTTTTGCTAAAAAGGCGGAGGACTTTCTTGACGAGTATTTTGGTCCGCTCAAGCCCTATGTTCCGGCAATTGGCCGGTTGTTCATTGTGGCCACGTTCTACGAGGATGCGATCCGGATCTTTTCCCAGTGGACCGAGCAGGTCTACTACTTGCATGTGTACCGGAAGTACTGGAAGTGGCTCACGGTGATGTTCTTGTTCACTAACGTGGTGTTGATGTTAGCTGCGTCTACCCTTTTGGTGTTGAGACGGTACCTGATGTTCGCTACCGTGACCTTGTGTTTTGTTGTGTTGTTTCAGGGTGTGTTCTACGGCTTGATTTTCGACTCACAGTTCCTCTTGCGCAACTTGTCGGTCATGGGCGGCTTGATCTTGGCCTTCTCCGATACGCTTGTGCGGGAAAAGTCGTCGTTCGCCGGGTTGCCCATGCTTGGCGGGCGTGACAACAAGAAATACTACTTGTTGGCCGGCCGGTTGTTGTTGATCTTCTTGTTTTTGGGATTTGTGTTCTCGGCCACCTGGTCGTTTGCTCGCGTGGTGGTGATTCTTATTGGGTTGGTGGCGTGCGCCTCGATTGTGGTGGGATACAAAACCAAGGTGGCAGCGGCCGTTTTGACGGTGTTGTTGTTCACCTACAACGTGTTTGTCAACCAGTTCTGGAAGTACCTGTCGTCCAATGCCAACAGAGACTTCTTGCGGTACGAGTTTTTCCAGACCTTGTCGATTGTGGGCGGCTTTTTGATCATTGTCAATGCGGGCGCGGGCGCGTTATCGATTGACGAGAAGAAGAAGATCTACTAGGTGCGAAGAACCGGCGCAGAGCCGATGAAGAGCCGGGTGAAGTACCGAGTGTAGATACGACAAGAGCCTTGTTTGAAGATTTCTATAGTGGAGAATGCAGCATTGAAGAAGTTTTTCTACGCTTGAAGCTCCGTGTCCACCGGACCCAGCCACCCAAAAGAACGGCTTTGCCGTGGAACAGGACTATCGAAATGATGCAACTTTATCAGTTTAATTTTGTAGTCCCAAGTGCCAGCTCTCGGCCGACCACCCGTAACTCCTTTCTTGAAATGCAGGTGACGATCTCCTCCAACATCGTGTACAAGCCAGTCGTGTCACTGGCTCGAGTGGTGCGAACCATTGGTGTCTGTAGCATTACGTACTCTCCATATGCCTGCGCCTTGATTGCGCGCGCAAATAGTATATTGCCTCTTCGTAATCACCATGTCGGAAGATAAGTGCCCTGTGGACCACACCAAGCGGGCGGCATGGATGCAGAAAATGTCCCAGCCGGAACCCTCGTCGCCCCAAGAGGCGGAAAAATGTCCCGTGGACCACCTGGCTCGGTCAAAGTGGCTCAGCAGTGTGACGGTTTCCGCTTCTCCCCCCGAGGAAGCTATCGAAGTGCCGCAAGGCTGTGACTCCAAAACTTTGGCCGCAGAACCAAAGTATGCCACCGACGCTGCTTTGCCCACGGAGAGAGAGATTTCGTCGATCCGCAGAACCGATTCTGGCGGCAACTGGGTGTACCCGTCGCAAAAACAGTTCTACGAGGCCATGAAGCGGAAGAATTGGAACCCGGACACCGCCGACATGCAGACGGTGGTTCCAATTCACAACCACGTGAACGAGCTTGCGTGGCGCCACATCATGCTCTGGGAAAGGGCCCATCTTGAAGCGGCCGAGCAGAAGTGCGGCGGAATCTCTCTAACGTCGTTCAAGGGCGACGCGAAGAAATTGACGCCGCGGGCGTGGTTCCGGCTGACTGTTTTGGGCGAGGAAAGACCATTTGACAGGCACGACTGGACTGTGAATCGGTGCGGCGTGGAAGTCCCGTACGTGATTGACTTCTACAGTTCAGGCGAGAAGGGCGTGACGGTAGATGTGCGCCCCAAGCTTAACTCGTGGGAGGGCGTGAAGTTGCGGTTGGGTCGTGTCTTTGGCTTCTAATGTACATAGGTGGCCAAGTGGCCGGAAGAATAGACACATACACTGAATGCCGCACGGCAGCGAGTTGGGATGGGATATGGCGCTTTCACTAGTAGGAATCGAAACTTTTGATCTCAAACGCCGAGGCTCCCCTGGGTTGATTCGATGTGGTTCCCCTTGTTTACGATAGCTCAGATGACTGATTGGCCGATGTGAACATACCCGTGATTACAGTGGAGATTGTCCAGGCCGATAAGTGTGCCGCAATGCAGACAGAAACCAAATCAACCGGCTTTATGAGCTGCCATTAGCTGATACGAAATTAAGTGGATAGTGCAGCCACTCTCACTGCTGAAAGGACAGTTTGCATTATATCAGTAGCCAATGTCACAGCCTGCCATGGCAGCGCAACGTGGCAAATGGCGGGATCGCAATATGTCAAACGCCTCTTTTGCTGGGGAAAAGAAAAAACTTTGGCAATTGCACCCAGAGCCACATCTCTGGACGTGAAACAACACCATACTTTGCCTATGCCTACACCCGACTCAACTGACTATGTATTCGTGATAAATATATGTACAAACTTCTACTGTCTTCCCATGAACTGACCGGATTGGCCCAACTTCTGCATGTTTTCACCAACTTGGACGTTGGTCTCAAAGTACTTCGAAACACATCTGTCCAAACAGAGAGCCTCTTGCTTGTTCACGTCACCCTCGGTGTAAGTCTTGCTGATACACTTGGCGTGGCATTGCTCCACGAGGGAGTTGAACATGCCAGTGACCATGTCCAACTCGGCCTCAGCCGCTTGGATCTTTTGTTGCGAGGAAATTTGTGGGGCACCGCCTAATCCGAACATGTTGCTTCTTGTAGGTGGAGGCGAGTGCAGCTTGCGCTTGAAAATTTTGCTCGACCGTGTGGTGTACGGATGCGCCTGCGTTTGGGTGCAACACAGCATGCAACACAGCATGATATAACTATGCGTTTCGGTTCTCAGTTTACTGATGACCTTACTGGAACAAGCCGAAGAGAACGAGAGATGAGCATTGTAGTGAGAACGACAATTCTTTACAATTTCCGGAGAACTCCCTTCAGACTTGCGTACTAGCGTGAATCAGCTAAACGGGCACTTCGAATTTCTGAAATCGAAACACGCGGGGGACTCTTTCTAGACTGAAAGTCCAACAGGTCATGTATACGATGAACTAACCGAAGGTCTTGCCGAGAGTTCGCTAAAGACACTATTCGTCTCTTTTCTGATACTAAAACATACTGGGGTACAGGTGTCTCATGTGTAGTCGCGTGCAGGCTATATCCTATTAAGAAGCGTACGACGATAAACAGGTTCTCTACACTGGGCCGAGTCGTGAACATCATTAATATAAAGTAGTTAGTAACGTCACTAAAGCCGTTACATGCTCGGGAAAGCCAAATGCGTGTGGCCACCAAGCATAATGGTGGTCGCTTTCAACTCGTCCTCCACTTTGCCATGGTCGCTTTTCTTCTCCGCTACAAATTCCACCAACCCATGACATATGGTTATTTGTTTGCCGACGAGAGAGAAAGCACCGCCATGGAAACTCGTTCTGGAATTACGCATAAAGTCGTTGCCCATAAGGATTTCCATTGCTTGCGGTGACACCATCTCGGAAAGATCGTAGAAAAAGTGGCTGAATTTCCATTGCAGTGCCTTGAGGTTGAGCACGGGGATACGCAAAAGATTGCTGTTTGTGCTAGAAAACAGGAACTTCGAGAGGCGCGACACGTCAAACTTGTCACTGAAGTAAGGCTCATTGTCAAAGTGGCGCAAGTAGTCGTTCTGGAAACCACCCACGAAAAAGGTGTACTCGATGCCGTCTTGAGAGAAGATGTGGGCGCGGTGATGGCAGCTGCGGAACTCGGCCTCCACGAGCTTTGGTGATCTGACCTGGCCCTCCAACGTAAGCTTTTCGGTCACTTCGTCGTCAAATGGTTGCTTGGGGAGGTCGTAGTAGTCGTAAGCGTAGGTCAGCATTACCTCCCACTTGCCCGAAGCAAACGAATACATGTAGAGCTCGCCAAACACGTTGTAGTCCGAGTCCACACCACCGTGCACCATGAGACACTTGCGCTCGAAAAATGTGTCGTCGAGAGAGTGGTGCATCAACAAGGGTAGGTGGTCACTTCCAGAGTCAGCCAAGAGCCGGGGCGAGCGGGCAAGGTCAAAGTCGTCCGATGCGGCATCTGCAGTTATGTCACAGGTCTGGGTGGCCGAGTCGGAGTCGACCAAGACTGACGCGAAGTAGCCACGGGGCGAAGGCCACAATTCACCCTCCGTCGGAGAAACTTTCAATAGCAACGCCTCGGAATGGAACGTGTTGTCGCTTAGGAGCAACTCGATCTTGAGCATCTCGTTGGTAGCGGTGTATTGCGCGCGGCCATCGGGCCCCGGATCAAACTTGAAACCACCAAACTGGTATATCGTCACCGATGCCAGGTCCGGCTTTAACATCCCGTTTTCGCCCTGAGAGCCGGCGACAGACGCGCTTTCGCCTGCGACGTGAGCTTTCTCCGCTTCGTCCTTGTGATTGGGCAGCCGCCGCGGCGCAGGCGTGGCCAAAAGAGGCGACGGCACCGAGGCTAAAGAGCCCGAAGAGGCGTCGCTGTCGCTGGAGAAATCGCTCGAGACACTGTGGGGAACCCGGACCAGCGGCTTTCTCTGGAGCAGCAGAGAGGGCGACGTGGGCCGGCTATTGTGCGCCGCTGAGCGGTTGTGCTTCACGTGGGTAGAGTAGGAGCTCTGGCTGGGCGGCGGCACGGGGGCGCTCTTGACCAGGCTGCGGTCGCGGTGAAAGAGGCGCGTGGACTTGTGGAGCATACTGGACACCTTCAGCGACGACGCGGCCGGTGGCGGCGGGCTTGTCTGGGATTCACCAGGCTTGGTACGCGCCGACAGCAGGTCACTGACTTTGCGCGCCAATAGTGTTGGGTCGAGGATGCGGGGCTTGGGAAGGGTGTCAGTGGCGGAGCGGGAGCGTACTTCGACTTCGGAGTGAGAGACGTTTCGGGACACGGGCTCCGAGGGCATTTTGGGGTTGAGGGGCGGCGGATTCGGTGCTCTGGCCGATGCGGTATGAGTGTCGCGCCTGGACGTTGCTTCTCTGGCCGAGTCGCTGGGGTCCGTGCGTTTGGAATATGTGGGGTCGAGGTCTTTGGTATTCTTGGGGCCGAGGTCTTTGGTATTCTTGGGGCCGAGGTCCTTGTGATCCTTGCGGTCCTTTTGGTCCTTTTGGTCCTTTTGGTCCTTTTGGTCCTTTTGGTCCTTTTGGTCCTTGTGGTCCTGGGACTCCCTGTCCTTGGAAGAGTTCGTGGAAGCACGCAGCACCTCGTGCTTTGAGCGTGGAGGCGGCAGCGCCACAGAAAAGACCGGCTGCGACGACGTGTGGGAGTCGTGTTCCGCGAGCAGGTTCAGCACCACACAGCTGCCTAAGTGCCCCGAGTAACGCGCCTGCAGCTTGGAGCGAATGGCGATCTTGCTGAAGGAGAGCGAGCGCGAGTCCATGAGGTAGCCGTGGGTGTTGGGCACGATCTTCTTGCGCACGATCCAGCGGTCAATGTCCTTGTCGTGGGTGACGGAAACCACCTTGGCCTCGAAACCGCCGCACCAAAACACCTTGTGCTGCGACACCTGCGTGCCCACCACCAGGAGCAAGTGGCCGGGAAACAGGTCCGAGAAGTGTTCGCGCGGGTACTCTTGCACCGTGCCGCGCGTCGGGTTGAAGAGAATGAAGCTGGGGTTGGGGTTCAACACCGGCGACATGAGCACCTCCTTGTTGACGAACGGCGGCAAGTCGCCCGCAAGGTGCACGGAGATGCGGTCCAAGTCGGTGGCGCGCGGAATGCCCAAGCGCTTCAAGCTGGCGGCCGGCTCTGCCCGCAACCCGCCAAACATGTAGGTGGTCTCGCCCAACTCAAAGTGCGCCTGGTAGCAGTACTGCTGCATCAGCGCCGGGAGCGGCGTGCCCGCCGCGTTGGCCACGCTGAACCGCGGGATGTTGTAGAGCCCGGAGAACACCGACGCCTCCTGGTCCTTCTTGAACGCTTTGGCGTGCAGCGACACAAACCCGTCGCTCAGGCCCAGCGCCATCGACGACAGCCGCGTGACCAGCCGCGGCGTCACGATGGGCGCCATGGCCACGTGCGGCGAGAAGAGGATCTCGTCCATGGCGCTGGCGGAGCCGTTTTCCAGGCCCAGGAAGGACGGCGTGTACTGAATCACCGTGTGGATGTTTCCGGGGCCGTGGAGCCAGTCCGCCACATGCAGCGCGACGAACTCCTTCTCACGTGCCACTTGCTTCTGTAGCTGGAAGAACTGGCGGTATTCCGGCGACTCTGCGGGCGACATTGTCAGTGGGGGTAGTGGGGTAGTGGAGGGTAGTGGAGGGTAGTGGATAGTGGCGGAGAGCAGTGGGGTCTGAGTGGCAGTGGAGGTGAATCAATACGGTGGATTGGCAGAGCCAGTGGTGGTCGAGCACTCTGCGATGGTTTGAGGAAATTTGGTGGCCGACGGATGGCACTTGCGTCGTTAGATGGGTTTGCAGGGCAAGCAACCGGTACGGGAATGCAGGTGTGGGGCTTCTGCGGTGCACGGGTGTTTCCCGACCGTCGGCACCCGTCTGCAGTTTGTCGGCAACAGTTGCAACCGAAACGCTCTCTAGAGCGTGGCTGTACGTACACATACTGATTTCTGATGCTACTGGCGGCCACATTGGCGATGCGGAGAAGTAATCTTGTATGCCCTCGGCTCGTGGTCCGGACTAATGATTGCGAACAATTGTAGTGGCTTTTCCTGGTGGGTACCGGAACGGCCCTTTTCACTGCGGCAGGACCTCCAAATTTCCCGGTCGTGCCCGGTTGTAATCTGAATCCACCTTTCAGCCCGTAGTGCCAACCTCCTCAACCTGTCTTCCCATACTCAGCTCCTCGGATCCAGCTCTTTTGTGCGGCTCTCACCGCTAGTACTTACCCTCGTGCAACTCTTGCGCTAATCGGGTACATATCCATACTGCACACAACCGCTAATAAGCGCTCGTGCATGGCAGATCTCAGATCATGCTTCGGCCAGTCTCTTGCTCGGCTATATCCATACCACACCAGTTATAGGCGTTCACCAAATCAGCTATGCCACTAACAAAATTACTAAGGCTGTCCACAAAATTAGCTGTAGCCAGTTTAGTGATCAGCGCTGCTACTAAAGATATAAGAGTGGAAAGTTTGCCTCCATAAAGCAGCGTGAAAGCACCACGAGATGAATTGCACCCAGATCGAATCTGGAGCATTGTCGCTGTCTGAAGGCGCGAAACTTAAAAGGAGCCTATTTTTCAAATAAGACAACCTTTTTACCTAACGAGGGCAGAATAATAGTAAAAGATTCTCGATAATATCAGCCTTGTTCTGAAGCAATATCGCTGGGGCAAAGGCTTTTTACCCGTGTCTCGTGAATTTGCGATGACTGTAAATACTTTTACGGTGTTAGAACCTATTATGTGATGCCACATTCTTCTCTAAAGCCTGATGAACAATTTGATGTCATATGTAATACCAATTTCTAAATGCGATTGGCCAAATATTCGGCAACTCGGGTGAGCATGAGGTGAATGAAGTTGATCAGCAATAAAATAGTTATACAAAACTGTTCCTAGATATTTCTGCGCTTGGCTTTAGCTGATTGTATCTTCAAGTAGTGTCTTGTACACTGGAATTGGAAAATCATAGTTTATATATATCAAGTGGCACTATCCTAGAATATAGCATAATCAGAATCCTCTAATCATAGAAATCTCACTATATCAATCACTCCATACACATACTCCCATGTCTTTCTCGCAATAAGTCGTGGTATTATATTAGTGATTTTACAGATATAGAGTCTAGTCTATGAACATCGATTCGTCATCTTCCTTCTCTTCTAGAGGCTCAGTTTCGGTTTTCCTTGAAAGAAATGCGTAATTAGAGTCCACAAATGGCAAAAGCCCACGATTATAACCCTGCATCGCCACGCCTTCCATGATAATTGTTGCGAACAAAAAAAGAAGCGTGATGCAGCCGAAGCACATAAGTGAGGTCCTCCCCGGAAAGTAGTGGCCAGGGACCACCGCCGCATCATATGCAGAGGTATACTTCGTGAAAAGACGGATCATCTTGAAGAAGACATACACTGCACCCGCAGTGAAGAAAAGCATGGTTATCACGGAGAGGTACATCACTTCGTGACACATCGCAATGTCGCTCGCAATTAGCACAAGAATGGTGAGCGGAAGCATGCAGCAAGTGAGGATAAACTCGGTCGATCTTTTGTTCGACACCATGATGACAATGAACTGGACGGTGAAGCCCAAGAAGAAGAAGAAATCGAACACGAGCAAGCATCTGTGGAACTGAAAGATGGAATAGAGGCGTTTGATTTCAAACGACGCGCCGGTTTTTTTGAAATTAAACCACTTAAGATTCTTGCGAAGGGCAAAAAACACAATAAAAACCTGCAGCACAAGGGTCACAGCTAGCACACAGATGACTGCAATATTGATTCCTCGGGAGGCATTTTGCCACGGGTTGGTCAGGGGCAAGTCAATGTGCGATGAAAACTCGTAATATTGAATTCCGGTGTAAATGAGCATGCACGCATAAAAGAGACAGAGAGAGGCCAAGAGTAGCATGTTCTGACCCCTGAGAGCGATCACCACTATAGCGATCTGGTAAACACCCGCGAAGATAAAGAGAGCCAAGAATATGGACATCTCAAGATACCGGTTGTCTGCATCGAAATTTCCGCGGTGAAGATTGATGAGGCCAAAGATGGTGGCTTCTAGAGCAGTCACAAGAACCGCCGAGACAAGCGCCGTGATCAAAAAGGCAACGCGCCCAAGTTGAAAGCCCTTGTCGCCTTCATTAGAAGTGTGGTCACTGACCACACTTTGTTGGGGATCCCGAAAAGACACGGAGTCCTCGAAATCTGAGTCCGTTGGGGTCTTCCGCAAGACAGCATTCAGCGGGATAGAAACATTGGCGTAGCGGTAAAACTCCTCCTGGGAGTCGAGATCAGCACTGAGGTACGGATTCGGACGAGGCTCATCCATCACATTGAGAGTAGGATGTATTAGCGAGGCGGGCCGCATAATTGGAGCAATTGACGCGTGGTAATGAGGGGGAAAATGGCAAAGGGATACTTATGGCGAAGGTGGGCCATTGGGAGGAGGTATATATTCCATTGTTAGGTATGGAACCGGCATAGTAGTGGGTCATGAGAATGTCTAGCCGCGCCTAGTTGGAGCCCGAATCGGGCAACAGGCAGGCATGAACGCGATGGAAGGCTGAAGCGGAAGTCGGCTAATGACATGCTGAATGACGCAAGAGCGTTCCGAGCCGGCTTCCGGGGCAATTTGGCCGGCACTCTCAAGGATGTCGGTATGGGCATTCCTGCAGAAAGTTTTCCCCCAGTATAGCGATGGGTGTGACGACAAAGCAGTGGGTTCATTCCTGCAGAAAGTTCTCCAAGTATAGTGGGAGTGACGATGAAGCAGTAGGTTGGTGCCTAGAGCGGCAACACAAGGGAATAAGCAGAAGGAATGAAGTCTGATGCAGCGGATGAGTGATTGTCGCCGCGATGTATATTGATCCACGTACCAAAGAATGTCAACCTAATAGATGCCGGTGGGAACACACTCATACGGCACCGCATCACTCATACGGCACCCGCACCACTCATACGGCACCATCATCACTCATACGGCACCAGCATCACTCATACGCGCCACGAGTTGTCGCAATTGCAGCACCACCGTTCATCACCACCACATGATGGACCATCATCACTTAGCGCCCCACGAAGCACCACCCGTAGCACACTCATCCAGCATGTCTTAGACGCCGCCCCATTAGACCGCGCAGTCACCTCAGCTCTTACCTCGTTTCGTCGCCCCAAACAAGACCAGCGTAGTCCTCTGCGGTCTCTGCCTTTAAGCCCTCGGCCTCCTCGGCCAAGTCCAACCAAGTCACACCCGCAACCAGCGCCCGGGCCGCCTCCAACAACTCATCAAGCCGCAGCTCTTCCACAAGCAAGCACACGGCGTCGTAGCCGCCTGCGCCCGGCACCACGCCGCCCAAGCACCCTGGAAGCGCGGCGCACCGGTCAAGAAGCGCCGTCTGCGCCGGAGGCTCGATCTCCGCGCCCGACGCCGCCGTGAGCTGCTGCAAGCCCTTGCGGATGGCGGCCAACGCTTCCCGCAACGGCTGCACGTTCTGGTGGAATTGCAGCCAGTAGGCCTCGGCGCTCTCCGCGTGCACTGCGTGAAGCGCAGCCATGGCGGCCATGAGCCGCTCGTTGGCCGCGTCCAACTGCGCGTACACCGCAGCACTGTGTGGGTCGCTGGCACGCCACGCGAGCACCTGGGACACGAGGCGCGGGGTCTCTGAGCCGCCATTGACGTCGCCCATGAGGAGGCGCACGCCCGGAGGCAACGCACACTGCACGTGGGCAAAGTCCCAGTCGGAGTCGACCACCGCGCGGAGCGCAGCGCTCAAGGCCGCGCTGGGCGGCTGCGCAAGCAAGGGGGCAATGGTGGCGGGCGCAAAGCGGCGGTAGACGATGGAGCCGTAGCACGCCGCGGCCACGTCGAAGCCGGAGCCGATCTTGCCCTGCGCGTCGCAGTGGGCCACCTGCGCTAAGTTGTGGACCGAGCGGCAGAACAGCAGCCACGGCGCACGCGCCCAGTGCCAGAGCAAAGCGGCCGTGACCACAGTCACGAGTCCCGCAGACAGGCCCATGCCGGTTTTGGCCACCTGCTCCACCGGCGCCAGGTGGTACAAAAACGTTTTACCCGCCAGCAGCCGCGCCGTGGTGTTATCGCGCGTGTGGTAGCCCGGGTCGGAGAACAAGGTGATGGTGCCGCCGCGTACGGGTGAGGTTCCGGGCGGGAAGGCGTACGCCACGGCGCAGCGGATGGCCGCGGCCAAAAACGGGTTGTGGCGGCGGTTTTGTTCCGTCACGCTGCCGTCGGCACCCACCACGTAGTCCCACAGGCCGCCGAACTGGGGCGACCGCACGTGGATGGTGGATTCGAGGTTTTGGTGCGAGGGTGCGGCAGTCTGGGTTTCGGGCTCAAAGTGCGCGTGCATTCTGCTCGAGAGGGCAGTGACGTAGGCGTTGTAGGCCGGGTCTAGAACGAGGTAGCCGCCGGCCACAAGGGCCTTTCCGGGGGCGCTGAAGGCGTGCGTCATAAAGAAGAGGGTGATTTGGTTAGCGCAGTGCGACTTGGTTGGCGCGGCAGAGACTGGTGACACCGCGACCAGACATAATCATATGAGACTAGGGGACTAGACTAGACTAGACTAGACTAGACTAGACTAGACTAGACTAGACTAGACTAGACTAGACTAGACTAGACTAATAGACTAATAGACTAATAGACTAATAGACTAATAGACTGATAGACTGATAGACTGATAGACTGATAGACTGACAGACTAATAGACTACCAGACCAATGGACTACTACACTAGTACATTACTAGAATAGACTAATAGACTAATAGACTAATGGACTGCTAGACTACCAGACTACCGGACTATTAGACTATTAGACTACTAGACCACTAGACTAAGAAATCAATAGACTGCTAGACTAAAAGATAACTAGACCACTAGACAACCTGACTACTAGACCACAGACTACTACACTACTACACTACCAGACTACTACACTACTAGACTACCAGACTACTACACTACTAGACTACCAGAATACTAGACCACTAGACTTCTAGACTACCAGACTACTACACTACTAGACTACCAGAATACTAGACCACTAGACTTCTAGACTAGTAGAGTGCTAATATATTAGAGGACTAGACTACTAGACCACTAGACCACTTGACTTCTCCACTAGTACACTACTACACTACTACACTACTACACTACTACACTACTACACTACTACACTACCAGACTACTACACTACTAGACTACCAGAATACTAGACCACTTGACTTCTAGACTACCAGACTACTACACTACTAGACCACTAGAATCCTGGATCCCCAGACTACATACCACTAGACTGTTAGAATACTACAACAAATTAACTAGCCGATAATCTAGATTAACAGATCAGACCACTAATGTAAACTAGCAGAGACAGCCAACAGACTACCACGACTCGACTACTACCAGCTTATACTATCTGGCTGTACTACCAGACTACAGAATAAGCGGATTGCTGCCACTAATCAACACTATACATTACTGTCGCCCTAGAATTGACGAATGGATCGAGGAAAGCGAAACATCAATCAGGTCCGAACAAAGTCACCCTAAGGTTGGACAGTAAGAACAGATAAAGCTACATGTGCCACTAGACCTAAAGCGCGTGACAACGAAGCAACGGCATGAGACAATCGTGCTCGGGCTGCTGCCACGCTGCCATGCGACCATTTGGTACCTAAGTCGCTAACTTTGATATCCTCCACTTACCTCCAATTAATACCCTAATTGTCATCCTCCCTTTGTACCTAAATCGACCCTCACTTGATATCCTCACTTGATATCCTCACTTGATATCTCCAATTGACACCTCCGCTTAACATCTGTGTAACTACTAGATTGTGTAACTGCTAGATTGTGTAAATACTACATTGTGTCACTACTAGATTGTGTCACTACGTGATTATGCCCCTCGCACCATTTGATCGGTGGCTATCTTGCTAACCAGAACTCTTTGTGAGCAGTCCCGGCAGGCTCACTACCCAGCAGCTGAACCACTTTACCACCGCTTTGACTACAGCGGCTGCATGCGGCCTAGAATCTTCGGCTTATGCGAACCCGTGAAGCATTCACCTAAAATATCACAGATCGCGGGCAAAGGCCATTGGTCGTGCCATTGACGGTAAGAATCACTTCTGGCGATCGTCGCACTGGAGTTTGTGCCCCGCCTGCACTTACTACTACACCTTCATAGTCTGCACCACCCACCACCTACCAACTACCAACAGACCCACCACTATCTACACCACACCCACCACTGTCTACACCACACCCACCACTATCTACCACCACACACACCACCATCTACCACCACACACCCACACCATGCACTCCCAAGTTATCGGCATCATTGGCCTCGGAGACATGGGCACCATGTACGCGGAGCGCTTTTCTGCCGCCGGCTGGCCTGTGGTGGGCCTGGACCGCGAAGACAAGTACGAGGAAACCAGAAGCCGCTTCTCCCACACCGCGGTGCAGGTGGTGCCCACGGGCCACCACGTGCTGCGCATGGCCGACTACATCATCTACAGCGTGGAGGCGGAGAACATCGAGCGGATCGTGCAGACGTACGGCCCGCTGACCAAGGTCGGCGCCGTGGTGGGCGGCCAGACGCTGTGCAAGATGCCGGAGATCGCCGCGTTCGAGGCGCACATGCCGCCCGACGTGGACATTGTGTCGTTGCACCTGCTCCACGGGCCCAAGGTGGACCCTGCGGGCCAGCCGCTCGTGCTCATCCGGCACCGCGCCAGCGACCGTAGCTTTGCGCTCGTGGAGTCGGTGGTGCAGTGCCTCCGGTCCACGGTGGTGGCGCTCCTGGCGGCCGAGCACGACAAGATCACCGCCGACACGCAGGCGGTGACGCACGCGGCGTTTCTCCTGATGGGCCTGGCGTGGCGCGAGGTCAACCAGTACCCGTGGGAAACGCCGCGCTGGGTGGGCGGCATGGAGAACGCCAAGATCAACATCTCGCTCCGCATCTACTCCAACAAATGGCACGTGTACGCGGGGCTCGCCATCACCAACCCGCTGGCGCACGAGCAGGTGCTCCAGTACGCGCGCTCCGCCACCGATCTCTTCACGTTGATGATCCAGGGCAACGAGAAGGAGTTGCGCCTGCGCCTTCATCGGGCGCGCGACTACGTGTTCCGCAGCCGCCCGGCGCAGCTTCTCCTCGACGACAAGCTCCTCGACCGCTTCTCCTTGGGCAAGGAGCCGCCGCTGGGCCGCGAGCCGCCCAACTCGCACCTCTCGCTCCTCGCCATCGTCGACAGCTGGCACACCTTGTCCATTGTGCCCTACGACCACATGATCTGCTCCACCCCGCTCTTCCGTATCTTCTTGGGGGTCACGGAGTACGTGTTCTGCACCCCGGGCCTCTTGGACCGCTGCATCGACGTCTCTCTCACCGACACGCTGTTCCGCCACGACGACCTTGAGTTCACCTTTGCCGCGCGCCTGTGGGCCGATATCATCTCGCGCGGCGACTACCGCTTGTACCAGCGCAAGTTCGAGGAGACCCAGCGGTTTTTCGCCCCGAAGTTTGCCGATGCCACCGCAATGGGCAACGAGATGATCAAGACGCTCATGCTGCAGACGGGGCGCAGCGAGCACAAGTAGCATTGAAGGCAGAGTGCGTTTCTACGAGCACAATCGCGACCGCCGGGTGGGGTCCTCCAATTAGCGAGCCGGGTGGGCAGGCAGGCGATGTCATGGATCCAGTGGGACGAATGATAACACTGGGCTCACGTACGAATAATAATGCACAAATCAGGTGGATGTAAGAATACAGAGATCAGCTAGGGACACCAGCAAAGAATGGAACATGCACTGAAGCCATTGACGGGCTTACGCCGCAGCCTCATGTAATCGGAGCCCAGGCCCACCCACCACTTCTTTCTTTAGCCCGGTCTGCTTCGTTTGTCTCGTGTGGAAGCCTACCTTTTGTATATGCCCACCTTTAGTGTATGCCCGCTCTCTTCGCAAATCTTCAATCCGTTACTATATGCTACAACTGCTCGTCCTTGATCACGTCCATCAACCAGTCCAAGCCCTCGGTCAAACCCTCGCCGCGCACCGCACTCGACGCCACAATGCTCCACGACCGGTCCTTCAAGTCCGTTAGACTGAGCGCCTGCGAAACTTCCGCCGCAGTCAACGCCCCCGGCTGGTCTTGCTTGTTGGCAAACACCAAAAGCGCGCTATCTAGCAATTCCTCCTCGCGCAACATGGTGTGGAGCTCCTTGCAAGCAACATCAATTCTGTCTCTGTCGGTGGAATCCACCACGAAAATCACGGCCGCGGTGTTGGAGTAGTAGCACCGCCAGTAGGGACGGATAGACGTCTGGCCACCCAAGTCCCAGATGTTCAAAGTGAGGTTTTTGTACTTCAACGTTTCGACGTTGAATCCGATCGTCGGTTTGGTGGTCACCACTTCTCCCATCTGTAATCGGTACAAGATCGTGGTCTTTCCGGCACCGTCCAATCCCAAGATTAGAATCCGGATCTCCTTCTGCACCCCCCAAAGCTTGGAGAAGATGTTGGTGAAACTGAATGCTTGGCCCATGCTGTATTTTGGCCAGAAGCGGATGCGGTGAAGGTTGAGGTGGCCGGTAGCACGCTTTGTGGTGGCCAAATCGGGCCCCGCACGACCATCTTCCGCCGCACCCGGCATTGCCAACTCACGAACGGGCCCCTCCCGCCCAACCTGGCGAGCCGTGATCCAGCTGGTCAAAGGCGATTTCCCTGCCCAACCAAACAGGCGGTGCCGAAACCCCGGGTCCCACAGTGGGGTACGAGAGACACGGGAGGTACGGGTGCGCGGTCTGGGGTGTTGCAGGAGACTGTTACACCTGTCCGTACCCCCACACTGTTACAATGGAACCACGGGGTATCTTGAGAAACAAGGGAGAAGCCCGCAATGTTACCGGCGATGAAGGCGATCTAGATCGTCAGGAAGTTATTCGCAACACCCGATTAAATGCCAATGTTGCCAACGAATCTACCAAGGGTGACCAAATCCGCGCCTTAATCGCAGAGTCCAAGCAACACAACGGCAAGGAGCCAGAACATTTGAAATGGGACGAAATCAACTTGTACAAGACTGAACAAGAGAAGGCTGCGACCATGAAGATCGACGAGCCAAAGACCCCATACGAGGGTGGCTTTGATCCTCTGGGAGAGTACTACCAAACGGACGAGGCGGATGCCATTCCTGCCTTCAGCTTGGGGGAGTCTGAGTTTGCATCTGAAGCGGCCACCGGATCGTTGAATGGCAGCGAAGTCATTGGCAACGCAGAAGAGGGTGAAGAGGAGGAAGAGGAGGAAGAGGAAGAACAGGAGCTGATCCTGGCAGAGGAAAGACACCGCCGGTTCGAGGAGAAGAGGAAGCAACACTATCATCTCGCAGCCACGCCGCTCCATCACAAGGTGGATGTTGCGGACGATGTTTAGTACATACGTATACGAGATTTGTTCATTGGATATGAGGTAGATTGTGAGCCGTCATTTCATCGGGAAGTTTTAGAAGTAAATCCGTCGGGACATTGTAGATGTTGAATGCAGTGGAAGGAGACATTGTAGATGTTGAATGCAGCGGAAGGAGACATAGTACTACCCAACTGGATGGTGTAGTTGGTCAATATCTTACAACAATACCGCAGCTGGTGCTTGCGTGATTGGTCTTTTTGCAATGTATGCTGATCTATAATGAAATTCAGTCCTAGCATAGTCTTTTGGATGGAAATTGGTTAATCACTTATTTGTTTTCTGCTATCTCTGCCCTCTGTCCCATCTCTGCCCTATCCCTGCCCTAACTCTGCCTTATCTCTGCCCTATCTCTGCCCTAACTATCCCTTCACTCCGCTCGTTCCACTGCCAGTCGGAAACCTACACTCTACACTTCTTGCATTCGCCGTTTATTAGTCGTACCCGGCTCAGTGGAGCCAAGTCAGTGACCGGCTTAAACAAAGTACTTGAAGAAAGAAGCAGACACACCAGAGGCGGTCAACTCAGCGACAGCACCAGTCAAGGCAGCCTTGGCGGAAGCAGCGTCACCCCCCACCTTGGCAGCAACCTCGCCCAATTGCACGTCGTTCAACTTCTCGAGAATCAAGTCGATGTCAGCATCAATGTCCGCGGCCTTGGCCTCGTCACCGAAGTAGGCTTGGTCCTTGGCAGCGGTTCTGATGGCTCTCTTGTTCTTCTTCTTGGCAGACTTGGCCGCCTCCTTAGCCTTCTTGGCATCCGCCTTTTGCGCCGCAGCATCCTCGGCCGCCTTTTTGGCCGCCGCCTCCTCCGCAGCCTTCTTGGCTGCAGCCTCTTCGGCTGCCTTTCTGGAGCCGGCGTCTTTCTCCCACTTGGCAGCCTCCTTGGCCTTCTTGGCAGCCTCCTTGAACAATTTGATTCTAGGGTCCTCGGCTTGGGCGCGCAGCACGAGCTCGATCAATCTCTTGTTGTCCTCCACCTTCAACTTCTTTCTGTTGGAGATGTTCTTGCGCTCGATGTAACGCTTGTGGTCTCTGTTGGCAGTGTCATCGGGCACGTCCTCGTCCTTGAACTCGAAGGTCTTCCACGAGTCAATGGAGCCCCAGAAACGGTAGAACGCATCTACCTCCTCCTTGGTAGACTCCAAGTTGCCCAAAGATGGCACGGGCTGCTTCTTGGAGAAGTGGGCCTCAGACTCGAACACCGGAGTCCAGGCCTCGAAGAAGTCGTACTCGGACTTAGCAGCTGGTGGAGCCACAACCGCGTTCTCGTCCACAGAGTCGAATTGCTGTCTCTTGACTGGGTCCATCATGGTCTCGAACGCCTTCTGGATGATCTTGAAAAAGTCGTCTTGGTCCAACCCACCGGAAGCAGACTTCTTGTCTGGGTGGTGCTTCAACACCTGCTTTCTGTGCGCTCTTCTGATCTGGTCCTCGGTAGCAGCCCATCTCAAGTGAGACAAGCCCAAAACCGCATACAAGTCCGCAGACTTCCACTCTCTAGGGTCGTGGGCCAACAACTCCGCCAGCTGCTCTTCGTCGCCCAAGTCGGCGTCCTCGTCGGTTTCGATCTGCTTGACATTTTTCTCAGCCTCCAACTTTTCGAACTCGGACCAGGTGTGGCCCCTCAAGGTTCTGGTGGCGTGGGCCAAAAAGTAGCGGCCAACCGGCTCAATTGGGCGGCGCACTGGTGCCGAATAAGGCTTGACGGACTCGAAAGCTGGGGTCTTGGCTCCTTGCAAAGCTGGCAATACAATAGACATGGTAGTTGGTGATAAATTTTTATTTCGCGCTCGATGGCTTCAGCACAGGACAACATAGTGTGTACCTATTGAGGTGGGGGCTGGACCACCGGTTCTAGCAGCCGCAATGGATTGTAGTTGATTGGCTTGTCAAAGGTTTTATGCCTCGGTTCGAATGCTTCGTTCACAGACTTTTTGTGGTAGACGAACCTAGGCACAAAATGGCGTAAATGGTGCAAAAACGCAAATGCGCAGAGATGCGAGACATCCACTTGGATTGATTAGAAACTTTCATAAAGTTAACCACTCTCTACTTTGATCTCTCTTACGCATCACCGGGCCCAATCGAGCAAAATGTTATAGCAGACAAATGTTATAGCAGACATACATCCAATGCCAATCCGCACATGCTAGTTAACTGGTACCTACACAAACTACTCTTGCACCGCGGCCATGTCCAAAACTTCCACAGAGCCTTCTCCCTTTTTAAGCTTCCCTCCTTCGCCCAGCAAAAGATCTACGATCGTCTTGTAATTGGACGGGTCAATCACGGCCACTGCCTCAAACAACTTCTCTCCACCGTTTTCCATCTCCACCTTATCAAGAAGCGGAACAATATGGGCGCCGTAAGCTTCTTGCACACGGGCCAAAAGAGTAAGCTTCACCTTCATCTGCGCCCGGGCTATAGGAATCACTTGCTTGGCAATCAACAACTTGATTGCTTCTAGAGCTTGCGTTTTGGCCGCTTTGGTGGGGTTCAAGTGGTACTTCAACTTGCCCAAGGCCTTTTGAATCATGCTGGGAGGATATCTCTTTTTTGATCTCGGGTTGATGCATTTGGTGGATATCAAGTTCAAAAACTCGTTCTGCTTTTGTTGCAAGTTGGCGCTGCGCTCCTTCTCGTTGAGCTGGATCTCGCCTTTATCCAAAATCTCGAGAATGATTTCGTCCTGATTGGTGGTACCAAACCCGGCCATTAAGTCTTCATTATTGGCGCCCTGGCCCTTGGAGACATTAGTAAACACTTGCGGAATTTGAAGCACCTCATCGAGGTCTTTTTCCACCTTCAGCCTCCAGTCTTGCACTTTGTTCTGGTAGCACGCAATCTCAAACCGTTTCTTTCCCTTTTTAATCCGCACAAGCGACACATTGGTCAACTTGATCTGGCCCGAGGGCTGGTTGATAACAGCCATGAAGGAGAATGGTGGCTCGAGATTACTGTATGTACCCCAGTATCGCGCGGATGCTTCTACGTCGCAGTAGCTCTACACCGGTATACTCAAAACAATCATAATCATAAATCGGAAATAGGCTAACGGAATAACGAACGGAGACTTTTCTTTGAACACCATCGTTATTACTGGAAAATCACCTTGTAAGTTGCTATCTCGAACGCCCGCAACGTTATCTTTACTTGCTCGTCCTTTACGTGAAGCTCCTCTTGTAACTCTTCCAAAGCGTTTGCTCTGAACACTTTTTTCACCGCCAAACCGTGGAACTCTATCGTGCCGTGCGCCAGGCCACCCAAACTCTCATATACACGCAACACGGCAGATTTTTCGGCCAACGATTCAATATTCTCGTAAACGTTGATATCTTTGTCGTCTTCGCCTCGCTTGATGTTAGACAACACCAAAGATTTGTCTCCAGAAAGAGTGATGGCACCAGTTATCAGCTCTAATGATTTCAGTACACCAGGGGCTTTCAAAAGACCATAGTTGAAGTTGTGAGCCAACCTAACAACGTCAGGCCCTAATGCTCCATGATGCGGATAGAGGGCATACGAGAAATCGTGAGTTCCCATGTCAGCCTTGTCATCAGGTGCCTTCGCAGAACGAAGGAGAGATAGTCTCATCAAATTACCGTGGACAGAGGCACCATACTTCGAATCGTTAAAAACCGACACGCCGTAGTTGAACTCCGACAAGTCCATAAATTTGTGGTGGCAAACTTCAAACTTGGCAACGTCCCACGAGGTGTTGTAGTGAGTTGGTCTCTGGGTGATGCCAAACTGCGTTTCGAACAGCGCATACTGAGGCGTCCTTATACTGGTGGGGAATTGCACCTTTAGAAACTTGTAAAATTCATGCCACTCCACATGGCAAGAGAATTTCAAAAAATTGTTTTGCGCAATAATTGTGTTGTCTGTCAATCCCTGAAGAGTAATAGTGCTCTCGATGTAGGACTTGTCAGATATTTTGTGTTTCACCACTAATTTAGATTCCAATGGGTGGTCAACTACATCAACGACTTCACCTCCCTCGAGGAATGAGAACTTGTTGAGGGAAAAGACCTCTGTATCCCAGGCAGGGAAGTTCAACGGCTCATCATCAAAGAGAACGAACTGGTTTCCTCTACCATTAGTTTGTTTCGTTTCTGTCGAATCGATAATCTCGCGCCCTGTTATCAAGTCGACTAAAGAAGACACAGTCCCATCAGATAAAATTTCGGCCTGAAGAAGCTTGTTTGTCAATGTATATCTCCCCTCCTTTTCCGAAATAGAAGCAGGATATTTTATATCGGCTTTGCGAAGAAATTGAGATGTTTTCGTAGAAAATGCAACAGTGTTATACAACTCTGTTTCGAGACATGAAATCGAATTGTCAAAGGCCGCAACCTCTTCCTTCTCAAATTTAACCAATTCGATTCTGTGCCATGGTAAAGTGTTTACAGCGGCCACTTCCTTCAGATGGTCTTCACTGGCCAAACGATCTAAGGCTTCTTTTGTCAAGCGATCCAAAGACTTAAGCGTTTTAGTCAACATAGGCTTGACTTCATCGTAATAAACCATACCAATGCAAGAACCTGGCAAAACGTCGTGAAACTGGCACAAAGCAACATCTTCCCAAAGATCATGTATCTCCTTGGTAGGATACGTGTAATCTTTATGTTTGATAGAAATAATGGTAGCAAGAAATTCCAAATCGTGAAGCCTGATTTCGCAGAGCCTCATCCACTTCTTGACATCAGCTTGTGTGGTGTAAGTACCCCTGTGGAATTCTAGGTAGATTTCGCCCGTCCAGGTGGGAAGAGTGCTTCCGTTGTCAGATTTTTCGAGAATTTCTTCGTAAAAATCCTCAACCGTATTACCAACGTGAACAGAAGGAATGGCAGCCAGAGTGTTAGACAAGCCTCTGCACCGTCTCAATTTTTCCAACATTTCTTCTGAAGGACCACCTCCACCGTCTCCGTGACCGTAGAGTAAAAGGCCGCTTGGTACGTCTCTTAAATTTTTATGTTGGTGCAGAGATCTTACCACATCACCAAAGTTTGCGCTTGCGGTGTAAGTGTTGGCTGGTGGCATATGCACCAAGACCTGCGACCCGTCAATGGCTTTCCAGTTAAAGGTGGAGAGTGGGAATTGGTTGATGTTATTCCACGAAAGTTTCTGAGTTAAGAATTTTTCAATGCCAACAGTTTGACAAATTTGGGGGATCTGAGACGAGTATCCGAAGGTGTCTGGCAACCAATAAATCGTCGCCTGAACTCCAAACTCATCGAGCATAGCCCTTTGTCCCAACAAAAATTGCCGAATGAGGGATTCTCCTCCTGGCATGTTAGTGTCATTTTCCACCCACGAGCCTCCGATAGGCAAGAATTGATTCGTTACAAATTTTTCCTTGATTAGCTTCAAAACTTCGGGGTGGTCCTGCTTTAGCCATTTGAACTGTTGCATCTGAGATGCCACAAAAATATACTCTGGGTAATCATCCGCTAGCTTTAATTGAGTGGTCCATGAACGAACTATCTTTCTCCTTGTTTCGGCAAATGGCCAAAGCCAAGCCGTATCAATATGACAATTTCCTACTGCATGGACGTCAATGATATTCAAAGGATTCGTGTGGTAAACGGCATCAGAATCGATATCCGGACCCAAAAATGTCTTGGCGATTTTTCTGCACTTTGAGATGGATTTCCTGTCATTAGCATCAAAGGTGTCCATAATGCGGGTTGCCACAGAAGCAGCCTGATATTTTTGGGGCCCCAGGCCTAATTCTCTAGCCGCATCTCCAATGATCCAAAAATCCCAGAAAAGCTTGCGTGCTTCCACGTCAGGCAAGAGCAAATCGCATCTGTTTAAGCGAAAGGAGCGGTTTGGATCTGGATTTCCTCCATCACCATTGCCAAACATTCCATTACAAGCAATCTCCAAGTAAAAAAGCTGCTTTCCCTTCTTTTTGAATCTTTCAGGCAAATTAAAAATTGTACGCTCGCCACCAGTAAATGCCTGGAGTGGCGAGCCAGAGTGATCGTAGATCAAGCCTTCATTGCTACAGTCCCAGTCGAAATCGATCTCCCCTTGGGCTAACCACTCAGTAGGAATTTGCCATTCAATCTTGAACCAGAAAGTTTTCCAGGAGGGACCGAAATTGTCTCCTTTTTTTGCTTCCTTCCATTCAATCTTGTCGAATTCAATATCTCTAAAAAGTGGGCGAGCAGTTTTACCGTCAACATCCGGTACTCTCCACACTTTGAGGTCTATTGCGTCAGTAGACGAGTCAACCCTAGCCAAGTCATAAAACTTGGGCAAATTGAGCTCTTTATAACGACCGCCATCAACAAATTGCCGCAAACGGTCAAGGAAAAGATTATCGATAGGTTTCAACACGGGTTGTAGGTTGAATTGACTATAACTCATGTTGGCAAGAAAAGGAGATAACGTGGGGTTACAGCTGCAAGGGATGTATGTCGCGCAGCCAGAATCCCGTTAGTGCGGGGGAGACATGGGGTTACGTGCACCCGGTGTTATTCGCTTCCATGCGTTTCGCATTTAAAGCTTGCGCCAACGGGTAGAGGGAATGTGACGCTACGCATGAATGCCAGCGTTTTCTTCCAGGAAGCCACCAGAGACTAATGTGGCCAAAGTTGTAAAGTTGCAGCCACAGATTATCTGCAGGATAAGATAACGGCACACCGTGTGAAATAGCTGTTGCCACTCGACCGGCCTAAATGCTCGTAATGAGAGAATTGAGCACGAGGAATGAAGTGTGTGTCCCAAAGATACAAATTCACCATTCAAAGCTACAAATTCTACTTTTGGTATGTTCAACATGTAATGACTAAGTAGTGCATAATGTTATTTGGACTTTGGATGGCACACACAATTCTATTGCTCTGGCGCCAACATTTTCCCATGAACTCACTTATCTTGAATCTTAACTTCGCTGTCTTCCTCAACATTCAAAACGGCGGAGTCTTCCTTGATAGAGGAGGCATGGATCAGGGGGAGTTTAGCGACAAACCCCTTGATCAAAGAGAATTCGCTCTCGACTTTACCGCCGATATCAGTGACCTTCTTCTTGACACCGGATAAGTCGGCGTCGGAGGCGGAATCCTTCAAGGTCACGATAAATGATTTGTGTTCAGTCATAAGAAAAAGTATAGATAAGGGATAGTTACGCCACATGTTAACGCGACCTAACAGTGTGGATCGGTGCAGGAGAGCAATCGGGAAGTTACCGTCACGTGTACATCTGAACCCGTACCCCCGAAAAGGAGGTGCTGATCCCGCCAGCACTCACATCCCCAAGCTTACAACATCTGTTGCTAACAATCTGGGAACAACTGACGTTGTCGTGAAGAAGCAACAAGCCCAAACAACACCTGTACCTCTGCAAACGCCAAGCCACCTTCCTCTCCGAGCCTCTTTCACATGTACTACTGGACGCCACTCGACCGGGTGCTCAACAAAATACGCCGATACGGGTTCTTTGTTTACGTTGGGATCGTTGTGGGCGCCCTAGGTTTGACGTTTTACGATATGCACCGCATTTCCAGAAGCCTCAAGAAAAAGTGATAACCACACCAGTAGTTGACGCCAGTATAAAAGCGGGGCCTCGCCTGCAAAATGCACCGGGTTTTTCCTTGAGACTTTTTTCGTCTCACTCTCTTTTTGGACCACATGCAATTGCCACCGCGTCTGCAAAGAGATCGCCTGCCCCTCCTGGCCTAACTGGGGAGAGTGAGGTACGGGTGTGACGAGTCTGGACTGGGAGGAGTACCAGGAGTTAGTAAGCCAGCGACAGGCCAGGGCCTGCACACTGGCCCGAGTCGCAATATATAATCCCGACCCTGGCCAATCCCCTCCATTTCCCCCAACTAACACAAACAAAAATGGTTAAAGCTGGTACGTACCAATGGTTATGCCAGTCACTTGGCGGTGAGGTGGAGCGAGCTTGGCGCCGACTCAATGGCTCCTGATCGGGACCTATGCGCCGGACGAACTCACTGCCGCTGAGCAATTAAATTTCCCCTTTTCAGGTTACTAACCCCCCAGTTGCCGTTCTTAGAGGAGACAAGACTGTCAGTGGCGTGGTCACTTTCGAGCAAGCCACCGAATCCGACCCAACTATCATCTCGTGGGACATCACTGGCAATGAGCCAAACGCCTTGAGAGGTTTCCACATCCACACCTTCGGTGACAACACCAACGGTTGCACCTCTGCCGGTCCCCACTTCAACCCATTTGGCAAGGACCACGGTGCTCCAGAAGACGACTCCAGACACGTCGGTGACTTGGGTAACATCACCACTGACGCCTCTGGTGTTGCCAAGGGAACCAAGCAAGACTCTTTCGTCAAGTTGCTCGGTGAGAACTCCGTTGTCGGCAGATCTGTTGTTGTCCATGACGGCACCGATGACTTGGGTAAGGGTGGCCACCCAGACTCGTTGAAGACTGGTAACGCCGGAGGCAGACCTGCCTGTGGTGTCATTGGTTTGACTGCTTAAGCGGGCGATTGAGAAGATTTTATAGGATCTGATCCAAACAAATTGATTTGAGCGAGATTGTAGGCCCGCCGTCTCTCTACGAGATACCATGAAGGTAATATATCTTGGCAGTTGAGAAGCTAGTTCAGCAGAGGGCAATTGCAGTGCACTAGGCGACGCTGAAACGTCAGTATACTGTCTTCAAGGCGTATTGAAAACTATTGGTGTAATCCCAAAGGGGGACTTAGCGCTTTCATTACCCGCACTGCCCTCCAGCGCTGTAATTTCACATTCACACCACCTTTCCCTTCTCTCACTTGGGTCATACTGTGAATCTTTGGACTCAAACTGTAATTTGGTGACCTCATTCCTGTTATCAATGACCAGATAAATACAATTCATTGGCTTCATCACTGTAATTTATGGTCCGCCCACCTACTCGTTTACTTGACCAGCTCTATAAGATTCAGAAAAGGGTGCCTGAGGCCTTTTTGATTTGACCTCATCTCTGGTTCCTTATTTGTATTCGAGCAGTATCTTCGGCACCACGAGCCTCTACAGATTATCATTCAGACGCAAACCTCATTCGGGGCCTTCTGGCCGCAAAGCTAGGGCACCCCCAGCCAACAGCTGCAGGCCCCGCATCACAAATACCTTGTAGCGTGCATCATGTCTCAGAAGGACAATTTCCACCTCTTCGTCGATGTAGCATGGCAGTGAGTTACGGTAGGTGAACTGGGCAATTTCCATTTGGGGAAGCATGCTGCTCACATAGTGGAGCATCACCAGTGCTAGCAACGGTCCAGGAACAACCACAGCGGCCAAGTTTTCTGAAAGGCAGTAGTTGCGGTCATAGTGAATCTTGTGGAGATTATAAGAAAGGGAGCAGAAGCGCATGACATCAGATAAACCGAACCGAAGACCCGCAGAATGGGTGTCTGAATTACACTTGAGAGAAAACCCTGTCACCAAAGGCACAGCGTTCACAAGATCATCTGCTACGATTTCACCAGAAGCTGGAGGTTTGTTACTGCCCGGATCTTGGTTCCCGCAACCAGAAATTCTTGCCTTCTCCCCGAATCCAGCTCCCAAACTTCCACTGCGGAGCACCTCTCTTCCAGTATCCGGTGCCTCATACCTCTCGTTGGTATAGACCAAAGTTCGTTTTTCCGTCATAACCCTCTGCCCTGTGCGCTTCATGTCTCGCCCTATCGTGACGAATACACTTGGTCCCACTTGGCGCACTGCAGTGACCCGCTCAATACACTGCACCACGTCATTTACCCGTAGGGGTAGAATATGGTGAAGAGATCCTCCCACCCACATTCGGCGCGAGAAGAGCGCGCGGCCGCCCACTTTCGGCGCCTGGTAATTATCGTAGCCGTCTGCTCCTAAGTCGGAGTTCGTCTGGTTATTAAATATGAAGTTGTAGCCGTGAAGGCGAGCGGAGGGATGGGGTAGGGGCAAAATATCGCGAAGAAGCCGCGAAAGATGCGAGATCTGCCCAATGGAATACGTGTCGTCCCAAATCCAGACCTGTTTCTTGATCTGTGCGGTCCAGACCTTAAGAGACATTGTCGCGAAGTGGTTGGTGCGCAGGTGCGATTGAGAATTGAGAATATAAATGTCGATTAGTGCCACTGAATTCACGGAGACAGTTGTAGGCGACAAAGTTGCAGGTGAAGCATAGCAAGCTAAAAAAATTCCCCAGGGTAAGCCAAGACTGGAAAATTGAGGGAAAATAAATGAAGCACACCAGCGATCAAACGACGGATTGTAACACTCATTTGATTGGAAGTGAAACTTCTGGGCGTTTAACGACGAAAAAAAAAAACTGTTGATGGTAACTTGGGCCTCAAAGACCTGATTAAGAAGATAACCCTGAACTTTCTCACTAAGCGCCTCCGGGCGGCTGCCAAAAGCCCATATCGGCTCTGGTGGTACAGGAGGTACGGGTATTTGGCCTTTGGTGTATGGGTGTTTTATGTGGAGAGGTACAGGTGTATAAACCCTGGTGTATGGGTGTTTGCTTTTTTGGTGTACGGGTGTGTGAGAAGAATGTCGTACCGGAACGACATTGTCGTGCCTCAAGACGTGTTTGTGTTCAGCAGCGTGTTTGTGTTGATCAAGGTGTTTGTGTTCCTAGCGTGTTTGTGTCGACTGTCCTTTTCCAGATAGCCAAACTCTATAAACTTCCCCCTAACAATTTTTACCCGTGCCATGCCTGGTTGCTCACTTCTGTTCGCACACCATGTACACACTCTCACTGCTAGTAAAGCATAGATCACCTAACTCCACTTCCACCTTCCACCATGGCGTCTGTCTCTGGCGCCTGCGTCATCTCCAAATTATCCGGACTTCTTCAAATCCGGGAAGATACCGTACCTTCGAAGCTCATGTGGAAAGCCATCGACCAAGATAAGTCGTTGGAAATACCATTGAACAACCTTTCCAAGTTGCAAGCGTCGCCAGACTCGTCGCCCAAGATGCTTCTAAAGCTTTTCTATACGGTCCTGGGATCTGCTGAAATCAATGATATCAAACTCACGTTCAACAATCGCCTGACCATGAACGCGGTAAAGGAAACCCTTCAGACGATCGTGGCAAGGCAAAAAACAGTCATCAAAGACACTCCAGCAGGCGGAACAGACACCAGAACCTCGACACCCGCACCCCCAGGAGAAACTTCTAGTCGCCAATCCCCTTCCTCGTCTGATCCGCTCGATTTTTCGCATCCCGAATCGCTCTCAGACGCAAACCTCCTCAAGAATAGACCACTACAACAAAAGCTCTTGCTCGAAGACAAAACACTCCGAAACATCTTTACCCAATCGGTGATCAACTTCAAGCTATCCCCTGCGGTTTTCTGGTCGACAAGAACCGGCCAGCTCCGCACGTATGCTCTCACTATCTCCCAGCATCGGGGTCCCTACAATGTGTTGTCAGCCATAAAACCGGTGGCCACTTCCGACAATCAAGTTAATGTGAATGTAACTCGTGACACCATCAGTGAGATTTTTGGCACCTATCCCATCATCCGCCATGCATTCGATGAACTAGTTCCGGCAAAGCTCAGTGAAGGTGAGTTTTGGTCCCGTTTCTTCAACTCCAAGCTTTTTCGGCGTCTTCGTGGAGACAAAATAAACACTTCTAACACTAGAGGCGATGTGGTGATCGACAAATACCTCTACGTGGACGCAGATTTTGTTGTCGAAGAAAAGGGAAAGGCCGGAGCAGAGTTGAAGGGAGATCACCAGGTCGATAAGTTCATTGATTTGGAAGGTAACGAGGAGGACAACTCACAGAAACTCGGAATTTTGCCGGATTTTACCATGAAATTTTCTGACGATGGTGCCGAAGGCTTAGGCTCATCTGAGTCCCGCGGAAAGAATGAGAACGAAATGATGATTTTGATGAAAAATATGAACAAGTTATCAAACAAAATGGTCAACGCGCACGTGGAAACCAATGAGAAACAGGAATCTCTTGCCCAGCTGTACAAGCATCATGAGTATGACTTGAAATTCGCTGACTTGACCGAAGCGCCCGAAGCGCACTACGTGCCTTTAAACTTGGACACCCATGCGCCCAGACATATTGTGGATGTGGAAAACGACCAGGAATCCAAAACTGCTGTTATTTCGGATGATGAAGCGCGTAGCATTTTCCGTGGTAGTGTGTTCCCCGCCTCTCAAACGGTAAATTTGAACGAGGTTTACGTATCAAAGTCCGAGCATATTGCAAAAGCGAACGCAGATATCACAGCGCTGGTGAAACACAACTTCCGCACGTTCAGACAAGCACACAATCTCAAGGATCCGGGACAAAGCACGGGCACCAATGTGCTCAGTGACGAAAGTGTTCAAGAACTTATTACCTACAACATCACGGTGGTGGAGTTTCTTCTGCATTTCTGGAACCTTTTTTTAAACGGGGGCAGCCCGATGCAGTTGAAAAAGCTTTTCACCAATCTCCGTACATGCCAAAGCCTGCTTGTGTTGCTTGAGCAGAAGCTTGCCGAGGAAATTCAGAATCACGAACAGGTGCAACAGAATCAGCGACTTCGCGAAAAGCTCATGAAGGACTTGGCCAATTGCGTGGCTCCACTCACTGCGGGGCTCAACAAAGCATGTAACGACTACATGACCGCCTCGCGTGCAGCCAACCAGGAGGTGAACGCAAACGGGAAACGGCCGTTGGAGAATTAGAATGTCTCGGTTGATCAGTTGTTATAGCGCATGCTGTCTGCACTGCCTGCAGTACCCATCACACCCATCGCGAAAAATTACCGAGCATCTTCACTCCAACTCATCCCATCCATGAGTGAGCAAAAGAGAACGGACGAGATCCTCAAAAACATCAAGAACAAGCAGAGGCGGCTGAAGGTGTTTGCTGCCATGCAGGCAGAAAAGGCCAAGGAGAGACATAAGCTCAGAGCTGCTAGAGCCAAGGAGGAGAGAGAAAACCCGCAGCTCAAGGAGGAGAGACTTGCGGCCAACGTTCCGGAGACAATCGAGTCTAAGAGGGTATACGACGAAACCATTGCCGAGGAGGTGGAGGGTGAGGACGAGTTCTTTGAGCTTTTCAACCGGACGCAAAGAGACCCAAAGGTGCTCATCACCACCAATGCCAACGCAAAGAAGAGTGCATACGAGTTTGCTGACATCTTGTCTGAGTTTGTGCCCAACGTGACGTTCGTCAAGCGGAAAAGAGAGTACCTGATGAAGGATATGTCGCGGTTCTGCATCAACCGGGACTACACTGACTTGATTGTTATCAACGAGGACAAAAAGAAGGTGAACGGACTCACGTTCATCCACTTGCCAGAAGGCCCCACATTCTACTTCTCTGTGACTTCATTGGTGACCACGGAGCGCATCAAGGGCCATGGTAGAGCCACTCTGCATATTCCTGAGCTCATTCTCAACAACTTCAACACGCGGTTGGGTAAGACGGTTGGCCGGTTGTTCCAGGCGATTTTCCCGGCACAGCCAGAGGTGCAGGGACGCCAGGTGCTCACGTTGCACAACCAGAGAGATTACATTTTCTTCCGCAGACACCGTTACGTGTTCCGCAACGAGGAGAAGGTTGGGTTGCAGGAGTTGGGGCCACAGTTTACCTTGAAGTTGCGCCGGTTGCAGAAGGGCATCAAGGAGGAGGTGGAATGGGAACACAGACCGGACATGGAGCGCGACAAGAGAAAGTTCTACCTTTAGTGTTGGTGTATAGTCATGTAAAATAGGAAAGTGGGTGTAGGGCCGCGAGCGGTCAATCTAAGTCAGCATCTCGCCGACTCACAGCTCCGAAGTAAACACCACCACACCAATGGCGGAGATTTTCCTCGAAAAAGCGATGCCTACGTACTGATAATTTCCGGGCCCTTGCAATCAAATGGCTCAGCAAATTCTGTACTCCACTACCTCACCCGCAATCCGGATAGGCCGAGCAGCAAGAACAGAGAACTGCGTTTTACATGGCAAAGCAGCCCAACCGAAAACAACCACCCGGATCCCTACACCGCCAACAGACCTTCGGTCTGCGAAGTTCGCTGCAGTCTTACAGTACTTTGTTGCAGTCTTGCGGTACTGTGTAGTTTTCGCAGTTCGTTGCAGTCTTCTTAATTCGTTGCAGTCTTCGCAGTTGCAGTCTTCGCAGTTCGCAAATTCACTTGGGTCACACACTTATCACCTTCCAGGCAAAAACGCCAGCCAAACGCTAGACCGCAATTGGCGCCACAGACCGGGTCTGTTACCGCCGTAGCCGCCTGGGCCGCCTTTCGCCTGCTCCTGCCTCTTTACCCCTAGCCCAGCGGACCGCCGCCAGTTAGTAGCCCCTGCACACCCGTGCCCCAAGCCACGCGCGTAGTCATGATTCCCAATACTACACCTTCCGTATCATCGGTCAGAAACACCGAAAGCCACTGCGATCATTGGCGAGCGCAAATCTGCATACTGAGACCTGCTCTGCTACCGACCCCCTCACAGCTCCACCAACGCTCGCGACCTCCCCGGAGATAGCCGCCAACCCTAAGAAGCGCCAACATCGCAACCCTCCACTCTACTCCATCCATCAACATGGATACCAATGGAGTCAACCAGATTCTCCAGGCGTTGGACGTGGTGCACCTGCCGCGGCTGTCCAACGACCAGCGCCAAGAAGCGCAGATTTTCCTCGAATCGATGAAGCAGCTGCCGGAATCGCCGTACTGGGGCTTCCAGCTCGCGTTACCGGCCAACTACGGGCGCAACCCGATCGTGCGCCACTTCGGGTTGCTGCTTTTGCAGCACGCAGTGGCAAAGCGCTTCCACACCTTCGACCGCGCCAAGGCGGTGGCGGTGCGCGAGTGGATTGTGCAGCTCGCGCAGAACGTGGCCGAGGACGACCCGCACTACTTGAAGGAGAAGCTCGCGTTCCTCTGGGCGCTGGTGGCCAAGCGCGTGTGGGGCTGCTTTTTGGTCAAGGACGACACCGACGCGACCGCCGCACCAGTCGGGAGCCCCGCGGGCGCCAAGGCCGAGCCGGGGCCCGTGTCCAAAGACGACTTGGTCGACGGCTGGGCGTCCATGGACGCTGACCTCTGCCGCTTGTGGGACCACCTGTCGGCAACGCGCGAGTTGTCCTTGATCATCATGCGCACCGTCTTCGAGGACATCTATCTCCTTGACGACCCGGTGGCCTCGCGCCGCACCGCCATCCTTAACCAGCTCTGCGTGCTCACGGTCACTCCCGCGCTGGTGTTGGAGCAGCTTTACGAGCCCAACCCCCGAATCGCGGTCTGCAAGCACGCATCGGACGGGTGGTTTGTGCGCTGGAGCGACTTCCTTGTCGCCACGCTCACGGAGCACGACTGCAGCCTGGCGCCCGTGCAGATGTTTGTGCCCAAGCTCTTGAGCACGTTCAAGACTTGCTTGCACTGGGTGCAGCCGCTGGTGTTGCGCCAGCAGAACGTCATGAACACGCTTGTCAACATCCTCGCGTTGCCCGACATCAAGTTGAAGACGCTCGCGGTTGACTGCCTCCACATCTTGTTCACGCGCTCCTACTCAGACTACAAAGACTTTGAGTTTTTCATCGGCTCCATCTACACCACCGAAGGCATCGAAAGCCTTGCGCAGTTCTACCAGTCGCTCGAGGTCAACAGCAACGACATTGACGAGCAGGTCTACGCGTTGCTCAAGAAAACGGTCGAGATGATCGTGTCGTTGAGCGAGTACCTCAATATCCTGTTGCCCGCCAAGAGCCGAATTGACTGGGACAAGGCCGCCGTCGATAGCTACCTTTCGCTCGTGCTCACCACCACGAACCACCCGAGTCTCATCATCAGTGGTTTATCCTTACAGATGTGGGTCACCACGCTCCGCTTCGATGAGCTCAGCGCAAAGCCGCCCGTGGACCGCATTCTCGTGTCGCTTTTGGAAGTTACCGCGAACCGCATGATCAGCTACACCACAGTGGGCGACGACAACGTGTCGAAACAGTTTTTGGATATCGACTTCGACCTGCCCATGGATGCGGCTTCTTTCCTCTCCAACTACCGCAAGTTCAACGAGGATATAGTGCGTATCACTACTTGCAAAAAGCCAGAGGAAGGCCTCAAGTGGTTGGAAGTCCGCCTCGAAGAATTTTTTTCCTCCGCATTGGGGAAACTTTGCATCGAAGACGGCCTGTTGGATGAAAAGTGCGACGCATTCAACTACGGCACTTCCCAGTTCAGCATCATTGAAAACTGCATCCGCGGCGTGTCTCGCTGGCGCATCTGGTATCAGGGCGACGACTACGAGGCCAAAAACAATCGCCTCAATGGTTTGGTGGAGGACTTGGGTGAACGATTGTTGGCTATGCGCCTAGCGTCTCCTCTATTGATCCGCAAACAGGTGCAAACGATGGTGCAGTTCGCCCCCTTGCTCAAAGAAGTTAGCCCGCTTATGTTCAAAGTGTTGGAAAAAATCTTGACTACAGCGACTTTCGAGTACCCACCTAACATCACCGACGAAGAGCGTGAGATCATCCGCGATTTGCGTACGAGCTGCGGCACTGAGCTTAACCGCTTGGCTTACATCATGCCAGAATCCCTTCGCAAGATCTTTGGCGAGTTAGAAACTGTCATTTCTAATATTTTGTCATCAAATACGGTCAGTAACCACGAGAACGTTGCATTCAAATCCTTCCTTCTTGTCATTGCCTCACGCTCGTCGATAGATAACAAAGAGGAGTTGTTTGCCAAGATCGTCGACCCGGAGTTGCGGGCGTGGTCTGCACCTGAAACCGAAAAAGGTTTGATGGACTTGCACTGGTTTATGGAACGCATGGGCATCGTTGAGATTGCGCAATATTTCCAGAGACGCAATATCACCGCCAGCACTAACCTTTTGGAGGCGCAAATGGACGATGAGGGCCGTGATTTAAAGACAAAACTTAAAGATCGCTGGTCGTCAATCTTCCCAATCCGCGAAACACGTATCTTCGTTCAGTACAGCATTGAGAAACTAGCGCACGATTCACCCGAGTACTTGAACTTATTGAAGTTGTGGAAACCGCGAATAAGACCGATCATTCCTCATGTTCTCCAACTCCTCGCCCAAATCCAGGCGTATCACAATCCGGACAATTGGCGCGACCTACCCGAAGCTGTACAGTCGTTTTTGCGATACAGTCGCATGGAGAGATTCTGGCAACAGGGCGTATCAATTCAAAGTAAAGAAACATTTATCGAAGAAAGCGTCAAGGCTGCTTTGACATTAAGGGACTTTGCGGATAGTGTTGGTCATTTGATTAGATATACCCGTGAATACGCTTTTCTCACTATCGGGTCACTTTCTCAGTTGGAGGACACACTTTACGAGATACCAAACATCGCCACATCCCTCTGGAATGCTCTTGCGGGCGACACGGTTGGCGTGACTTTGCACAGTTGGAAGCACATGATCAACAGCTGTCTTCGGAGCGTGGTGAAAAACTGCCCTACGAAGTACATTGAAGTTTTCATGACTGAGTTGTTGCCAAAAACCTTGTATGACATTGACAAGCTTATCGTTGAGAGATGGGATAAGGTATACATGACGGGATTGCAATTGCAAGGAAACGAAGATGATGCCACTTTAAGCGAAGAGATGATGGAAGAGCACATGCTTCGCCAGCTTACTGCCACAGTGGTGAGACTTCTTATTGATATCGTGCCCCAGGTTAACGCCAAAACTACCACTGATACCCAATTTGCATGCAAGCGACTCGTGTGCACGAACAAAGAGGTAATGGGAGCGTTCTTGCAAATCTGCTGCCACATCATCGCTTTAAAGGATACGAAATGCTCTTTCAACACAATTTTGGTGGTGAGGAATCTTATTCCAGCCATTTGTCTCAAGGATGACGACGTGGACAAATATTTGTGCGACACATTAATGAAGGTGTTGCTAAAGGTTTCGATGGATGACTACTTTGTGGAAACGCACTCGGAAACCGCCACCGCACTCACTACGTTGTACTGTTCCTTGAGATCGAAAAATGACTATCCTGCTCGAATTCTCATAGAGACATTACCAAATGTCACATCTCAGCATGTGAGCAACTTTGAGACCCTTCTCGTTGGCTCCCGCTCGCTAAGGCACCAGCGGTCAGCATTGTTAGAGTTGATACGCATCGCTAAGACCAACCAAGGTGAACAATCCGAAGAAGAGGACCTCAAGCAAAGAAAGAAACAACTTGATGCCGCTGCTTCCAACAGGAAGAAGAAAGCACTCGGAAGTGATCTCATGAACGATCCGTTCACTGAAAATGGTGCTTTGACGAATTTATTCGGCGACGAGTAGAGGGCGTTGTGGGACTTACGGCACCAGGAGATACCAGGTGCATTGAGGAGCGATACCGCTCTGACTTTAGTGGACTGCGCGTTCTAAATGTGTATTAAATAATTAGTTTTGATCACGAAGACGTACGATGTCACGCTTTAGTTGACCTCTCATATGGCCCATCGTGTCGACAATCATTGTTGGTGGTTTGGCCTCTTCGAGACGGTCAGTGAACTCTTTGATAGAACCACCCACACCAAAATAGTAGTATTTAGCGGCAATCAATGCGAGGTAGTTCTTTTTGTCTTGTAAGAGGCGTATTAATGTGTCTAGTACAACAGGTAACGTATCCAAAGAGTAGATGGTTTCCGACGAAAGAATTACATCTGGGTGGAAATTCGCGGCCAAGGATACAAACAGTGGTCCCCAAGCACCGGAAATAAACGAGATTTCGATATTTCTTCCTGCTAACTGAGAGTCAAACTCCGTGAGCAATGCTGGAGTCAAGAGCAACTCGTCATTTTGTAATGGCACGTCTGGATCCATGAAAGAAGCCAATTTTTCTGGCAGCAAAGTCGAGGCCCAGTGTATAATGAGATTGGGTACTGAAACAAGACGCAAAACCTCGTAGTTGTAGTCCGATAGCACGAGCTTAACGTTGGAGCCGTTCGTGGTGAAAAGCTGCATCAATAAAAAGCACGAGGGTAAAGATGTTCCCGCTCCTAGTTCGAGGAAGGAGGAGAAGTTGGCGATTTCATTCTGCGAAAACATTCGGGCAAGCTCATCGACCAAGTCGTAGGAGCACTCCCACAGCTTGAAGCCTCCCTCGTATACGTTTTTTCGAAGATCCACATCCTCCGCAGCATTGGGATTTCCCAAGAGAATCTGGTTAACTTCTCCCTCACTTTCTTCCGTCATGACTTGATGCTTAATGTCGTAAAGTTGGCGGCGGTAGACGATATTACCATTCGGGGTGGAATAGTTGTCGAAAGTTAGACGTACATTGTGCAAGGTGGACACAATGTCGGATAGAGAGTGGACTTTTGGCGGAATTGCATCAGGAGTGAAGCTTGCGGCAAATTCAGATGCCACTGCCGTTGTCAGGGGCTCCGAGTCGGAGAAATCCTCGCCGGAGAAACCAAAGCTGAAAGACATGTGGTTCAGAAGCGATGGCTCCACGTGACTTTAGATGACGGCGGGATGTATGGAGGTTAGGTAGAGCAGGAACCCGGAGCGGGAAGAGGCAAGTGACTTGAGTTGCAAAAACAGATTCTGAGTACAGAACAGGTGCTTAGTACCAACATTTAGTAAAGACAAATAGACTGCTAGTGTATGCCGGGGCAGTTGCTCAGTATGGCCAGCCGGCAGAAAATAGATGACTGCAGATGAGAGCGTGATACACGTGGACAAACACGTGACTGGGGGCGATAGACGGGGATGGCAGAGCGCTTCTGGAGCGCAAATGGGCGGAGCACAAGCGAGCAGAAGTTGCAGCTATTATGGACTAAGGAAATGGTCGTCACGGGTTACCGTGAGCTAAATGACGCATACAGCGGAAGCGTAAGTGAGTACAGTGATAGTGTGTGAGAACGAATGTATCACAGACAAGATTAATGTGCTACAGCGCAAGCAAGGTTTGTGCTACAGCGCAAGCAAGGTTTGTACAACATCGCAAGCAAGGTTCATGCCACAGCGCAAATCAAGTCGATTCAGGTGAGTCTGGTAAATAGTCGCAAGGAATAACGGTTCAGCCGACCGATCAACCTGCACACAGAGCCATGCAGTGCGCGGCAGATCCGGAACTGGCCAGCGAACGAAAATGATCTACTTGGAATCTGAGGGGTGGGCCGGTCATTGGCACGGTGCAGATCAAGCGAATGGCCAAATGCAGCGGCCGGTGTGGTATGTACTGCATATACGATGAGGGCTGCTTGCGATCATTTGCAATGCACTCATCTAAGGTTAAAATACTGATCCACACTAGTGCTGAATACTCCCAATGACTACGCAGGTGCTAACGAATTGTGAATACTCCCAATAACTAAGCAGGTGCTAATGAATTGTGAACACTCCCAAGAAATCACGTAGGTGAATGTGATTACGTAGGTGCTCAAATCACGTGGGTGCTAAATCCTGAATTCGCGTAGTCATCCCGTTCACCGGCACCGGTCTTTCCCCGAGCTTTGCTACCATGCATATGGAACTTTGGAACACGCACCGTCCTGCACCGAGACGCCGGAGCCGGGCATCTTGGCCCTGTCCCATTCCACCAACGCCGTTCAAGCTAGCCGTCCGGCGACCCCCAGCTGCCCAACACCCCTGCCATGCCCGCAAACCCGCTTCGCCAGGCCCTGCAGCTCCACCCCGCTCCCCGACTCATGCCGGAGGTACGGGTGTGCTTCGCGGCCACGAGTGCGCTACATCATCACTCCTAGCAACTACTTCTCCCCAGAGCCCCCCGACGCTGCACCACCTCGGCGTCTCCACCACCGGGCTACCGCAACGCTACAACGCCAATTGCACGCCACACCCGTACCTCTGCGCTTGCTCCCGCCGCCATGGATCCACCCCGGCCCGAGTCCCACCGCCGCGCCAACTCCGTGTCCAACGCGGTGCTAGCACGGCGCAAACTGCGCCGCCACGTGACCTTCTCCCCCGACACAGACCCGGCTGGCCCTCTTCTGTCGGGCGCCGCGCCCAGCGGGCCGAGATCTGCCCGGGATCAGCCGCTGTCTGCCACGGCTGGCTCTGGCGAAAAGCGCCCGGGACCGCCACAAACGCGAGAATTACAGCCTTCCGCGCACTTCCAGCCGCTCGTCCATCTGCATTCGTCGGTGCGGCACGTGCCGGCGCCGGACAGCGCGGTCACCAGCCCCGGCGGCTCGGTGACCGTGCTCCCGGCGTTCAACAAGCGGCCGTTGACCGACACGCCTGTGGTGCTGGGCGTGGCGTCGCCGGTCACACGCTACGCACTGCTGGACGACGAGGACGAGTCCGACGAGGTGCGTGCGCGCAAGAACATCTCGCACCTCAGCTTGGCGGACTTGAACGCGGTGGCAGCCGGGTTGGCCAGCATGCGTGACGCGCTGGCTCTGCCCATGGCGGACGGCGTAACGAGCGAAAAACCGCGCGGCGAGGAAAACTCTGGCGCCGAGAAAAATTCCGGCGGAAACCACAAGGAGACAGAGACGAATCAGACCGGAAATCTGCTGGCCCTGCAGCGGCCCCAGAGCCCTGGCGGCGCCGCGCGGGCCGCCCTCGACTCTTCCGGATCGATCTCTCCCACGTCTCCCGCTTCCCGGCCGGACTCCGCCTCCCCCGGGCCTTCCGCCGCCGCTCCGCCGGTGTCTGCATCTCCCCTCGTGACGCCCGTGCCGGTCTCTGCCACTGCGGACCTCTCGCGGCTCAACAACTTCTCGCTCTCGCCCAAGCCCACTGCCGACGGAAAACCGGCGCTCAGCCGCATCAAACAGGACCTTCTCCCCGATGTCCCACCCGAGCTCCAGCTGCAGTTCCAGAAGACCCCGCTGTTCGAGAAACTCAAGGATATGCTCCTCCTGCGGCCGTTCGCACGCATGCAAAAGGTCCACACCCTCAACATTGCGGGCCAGACGTCGCTGAAAATCTCTCCGGATGGCCTCATTGCCTCGGTCGACGTGGGGTCCAAGCTCGTCATTGTCATGGTCGGCCTCCCCGCCCGCGGCAAATCATACATCACCAATAAGCTCACCCGCTACTTGAACTGGCTCCAGCATGAGTGTCGCGTGTTCAATGTGGGCAACACGCGCCGCATGGACAAAAACAATGTCCTAGGCCCCGCCTCCCGCCCGCTCCCTGACACATCCACCCCTCTGCCGCACACCGGCCGCTCGCCGGCCCCAGGGTCGCCGGCAGTAGCCCAGAAAAACATCCCGGCTCAAAACCCAATCCCTGAGGACACCTCCCACCTGGCGAACTTCTTCAACCCGGAGAACAAGGCTCTGACAGAAATCCGCGAGAAGTGGGCCATGGACACTTTGGACGCATTGCTCAATTGGGTCATCGACGGGCCCGGGTCCGTTGGCATTCTTGATGCTACAAACTCCACCAAGAAGCGCCGCCTCAAGGTTCTCAAGCGCATTCAGGAGCGGTCCAATGGCGAGCTCAAGGTCTTGTTCTTGGAAAGCATCTGCACCGACCCGGCCATTCTTGACACAAACATTCGCCTCAAGCTTTCCGGTCCTGACTACCGCAGCATGGATCCGGAGTTGGCATTGAAGGACTTCATCGGCCGTTTAAACAACTACGAGTCCGCATACGAGCCCATTGACGAGCTTGAAGAACAGATTCCGGGCTTTCAGTACGTGCAGATGATCGACGTGGGCAAAAAAGTGGTCAGCTACAACGTCCAGGGTTTCTTGGCGTCTCAAACCATATATTTCCTTTTGAACTTCAATCTCTGCGAGCGCCAGATCTGGCTCACGCGCCATGGCGAGAGCGTGGATAATCTCAGCGGCCGCATTGGTGGCGACAGTCCATTGACCAAAAGAGGACTGCAGTTTGCCAAAACTTTGGCTCGTTTCCTCAACTATCAGCGCCGCGAGTTCCGCCGCAAGCAGCTCGAGAGCTTTTCTTCGCGTCTTGAATTGCGCTACAACGAGCTTGTGGTGAAGGGTGACCGGCGGCTGCTGCTCCAAGACAGTCCCCAGATCCAGATTCCCACCGAGCCCAGTTTCTGTGTGTGGACGTCGATGTTGATGCGTGCAGTTGAAACCGGCCAGTACTTTGACGAGCTGGAATACAATGTTAAGGCCATGCGCATGCTCAATGAAGTGGGCGGCGGTAAATTTGAAGGCATGACATACGATGAGATCAGACGCAAGCATCCGAAAGAGTTTGAAGGACGCATTCGTAACAAGCTCACCTACAGGTACCCTGGGGTGGGTGGCGAGTCGTATCTAGATGTGATGGTCCGGTTGCGGCCTCTCATCAACGAGATCGAGCGCACCACAGACCATCTACTCATTGTGTCGCACCGCGTGGTGTTGCGCGTGTTGCTCGCGTACTTCTTGAACTTGGGCAAGTCTGCAATTGTCGACTTGGACGTCCCATTACATACCTTATATGTGTTGGAGCTGAAGCCTTACGGCACTGAGTACGCCATGTATGAGTACGATAAGGCTGCAGACTGGTTCAAAAAGGTGGAGCCAGAACACCAAAAGAACGTGCGCGAGGTGGGCGTTAATTTCCGCGAACGCAAGTACTCGGTGATCCCCACGGCGCCCCCTACTGCCCATCGCAATTCGGTCGCGTCTGCTACTCCCGGAACACAATCTGCTCGCCCGTCCCGTCCCAAAGTCGGAGAAAAAGATCCGCTGCTCAATTTCAGTGTGCGGCAAAGTCTTGCGGCAGCGAATCCGGACGCGGAAGTGCTTCAACCGAACATGCTGAGCTCCCGCAAGCTAGCAGACTTGAACAAGATGCGGAAACCATAGATTTGAAAGTGCAAGATCAGAGAGGTGTTGCGACAGATGCATCTGCGTTGGAACACCATAAACCTATATGCCAACCAAGGCATCAGCGGGCGCCGGCGCAAGTTCGAGAGTAAAATAACTACTTTCCCTAAGGCTTGGCGAGTAAAATATGTACAACCTCCCGAATATGTACGGAAAACAACTCTAATGAGACATCAATGGATGTCTGTAGCGTCATGTAAATACGAAACCGAGGTTCTCCGGCCAAAACCTTCTTCCGGCTGCCACAAAGATGGTTCCAGCGACTAATAGTTATGATTTCTCTTGGCTGAGGGCTTTACAATGCCCACGTTCTCTTAGTCGGGAACCACAACGCCGGGTGGTCATTGATGAACATCAGTACCTACACGTATTCAAGGTGCACGAAGAATTCACTGGTTGTCGCTCTGACACTTGGGCGTATTCAAGGTGCACGAAGAAGTATTCACTGGTTGTCGCTCTGACACTTGGGCGTATCCAAAAGGTTTACGTAAATTGACATTCGACAAAGAAGCGAGAGCATAACGCTTTCGTCTAGCGCATTCTTGGCCAATTCTGGCAACTTGAACAGTGTAAGCTCACTAGAGGTTACGATCAGTGGCACCCTGGGGCGGACCGGAATCTAACTGTTTGTTCCGTCAACTTGAGGTGTGCATGGCGACCGGGCTGGAAATGTAAGGATTTCTTCCATGTCACCGGGCTGGAGATGTACGGATTTCTTCCGTGTCACTATAAGCGCTTATCACTCGGGTGTTATCAGTTGACACGCGTATCGTACGAGACAATGGGAGTCAGCATATACCTCACCCATGTGTATTTAAGGACGCCGAACCCCTGTATACCACGGTGGTCAAGTAAACAGTACCCGCGATCTATGAGTACATTAGATCTTTGCCCAATTAAACAATTGCCCTTTCGGCAGTAGCACCCTACTGCGTATAAGCTAAACTCCACAGAACCTCACATCTCCTACATAGTCGCTGGGTTTCAACACCTCCAAGTGAGACTCCGGTCCATCAATTCGGTGCTGCATCAATAAGGCACGTGGCTGTCACGGCACAGCGGCTTCCCCGAGTATTCGTCGTGGGGAAATTGCACGCTACAGTGCCGGGTTCTTGCGTGCATACAATGCGCGTCATGTTTGTGAGGCGGCATTGCCACATCCGCACCTCCGCACCAAACCACGGTTGCACCCGTGCACCGCGAATACATAACCGTACCGCCTCCAGAGCTACACTAGACCCATGGAGTTTCATACGGAAGAAGGGGCAAGCGCAGCGGTTAAAGCGAGCGTGCCAACGGCAGCTAAAGCGGATAGAAAGCCGGGGCCCGAGTCCCCCGTCCGGTCTACTGAGGAGAGGCCCGGTCCAGACCAGATGAACCAAAGCACCGAATCCGCCAGCGGCCCTGAGGGCAAAGACAAGCCATCCCGCGGCCGAGAAAGGTCCACAGAGCGGGCTGTGGACTCACTGCGAGAGAAGCCGCAAGAAAAGCCGCAAGAAAAGCCGCTAGAAAAGCCGCTAGAAAAGCCGCTAGAAAAGCCGCAAGAAAAGCCGCGAGAGGCCAGAGACAGAGAGCCCAAGGACGCAGAGCCTGAGCCGCTCCGATCGCAGCTGCGGCCACGAGAGGTATCCGAAAGCGAGCCCGGACCCGTGGTGCTCGACAAGCTGCTTCTCTCGAAACTCAACAAGACCCTCAAAGAGAAACAGCGCATGGCCAAGAACCCCACCACAATCCAGGACCTCGCGCAGGCCACGCCCGAGCGCGGCACCCCAGACACCGACGCCGCGGCGGAGTCCAGCGACCGCGAGGAGCCGCGGCGCCGCAAGCGGGTGGCCAAGCAGACGTCGACGCGAACAGACTTTTTCGCCGCCAAACTCGCCAGCGCCGTGGACGACGTGGATCTGTCGGACTCGGACGAGACGTTTGTGTACGAGAACACGGCGCAGGGTGCGCGCGTCGCCGACGACGCGGAGAACCACCTGCTCGCCAACATCAACCAGGCGCCCCATCTGGTGCAGCTTGTCCACGACAACATCTCGGTGGCCGGCAGCGTGAACCCGCTCGAACCTGCCGCGGTGACCCCGGCCCCTGCTGGGCCATCCGCCACGGCCCAACCCCACGTGGCTCTGGCGCCGGCCGCCGCGCCCGAACCCGCAGACGACGATGCCCGCGAGTCGGTGCACCTGGTCCAGCTGTCCAAGTGGAACCTCCGCAACACCTTCGGCACCAACACCACGCCGCCCGCCGCGCCACGGGCCCACGGCGACTTTTCCAACCCGTACGCGGAGCGCGCGGCCCGCCGTAAGAGCAGCATACATCTGCTCTTTGCGGAGGACAAGGCGAAAGAGTTGCATCTGGGGCTACACCTGGGGCCGCATCCGGAGCAGGCGCACAACTTGGGCCAGCCGCTTCTATATCTGGGCAGCTACCTATTCGACGTGGGCGGCCTGAGCGCCGGCCTGCTGCACAGTGAGGAGGCGCCCAGCGAGCCGTCTGCGCCTAGCCACCGCTCTGCGCCCAGCCACCGCTCTGCGCCCAGCCACCGCTCTGCGCCCAGCATGAGTGCGAGTGTGAGTGGGGCGGTGAACCTGGCAAACCTAGGGACGGGGACGGGACTTCCGGGATCGGCCTTGGGGACGGGAAACTTGGGGGTGTTGACGGGCAATTTGCTGGGAAGCGTGGCAGGCAATACAACAGCAAACACCCCGGGGAATCTGACCGTGAACGCCGCATCCGGACTCATAACTGCTACCTTCGGATCGGCCAACCTGACGGCCAACCTGGGAACAGCCATGCCACGAGGTTTCGCGACTGTGGACGATCCGCATGCTGTTGGTCCAGAGGGCGGTGGGCTCGGCGCTTCGGACGTCCCGAACGGGTCCATGGCGGGTCTTCCTGCCCTCGCTTCTAGCACAACTCCTACCCCGAACGCAACGGTAGATCGCAAGTCGAAAACCTCGTCCTCAAAGCTCCGCTCCACCACTTCCAAACTCTTCGATAAGACCGGCACCCAACCTCGCCGATATAGCACTATCCCTGACGATTTCGACATCGAAGACTTTGACGACGAACTAATTTACTACGACAACAACAACATCCGCTTTCCTTACTACTCACAAAACAGCTCTGTCAATGAGTCCACGCTGCTTCTCGCAAACGCAAAAATCCCACATTACCGCTCGATGAACTTTCCTGGCCGCCGTGCTGCTAGCAATGTCAAGAAAAAGCGGTACATTTCGGCTGGATACTTACCAAATGGATTCGCCAAGTCCAAGAAGGGCGATATACTCCCTTTTGCCGGCCAAGAAAACAACTTCTACTACGATATCGATGAGTATGGCGAACACGTTGAAGGCCCAACAGACAATGCGCTAAGGTCAGCCCGATCACACTTGGGATCTTCGCTGCGATTCGTTCTTCCCCGGAAAGTTTCGAATGGGAGCCTTTCAAGTAGTCAATATTCGTGTTGCCGCAGTTTTCTCATCACTTTCACGACTTTTCTCTTCATCCTCTCCATTGGCTTTTTCATGGGCTTTTTGCTTGCTTCCACAAAGGATCTTTCCAACGTTTCTATCGTGAGTATTGAAAACGCCCTAGTCAGCGAGGACGAACTAGTATTCTCTGTGGTCGTGGAAGCCCTCAATCCAGGCTGGTTCACCGTATCCGTGACCGACATTGACATTGACATATTCGCCAAAAGTGGCTACCTCGGAGACTCATCCTCTCATTATGGAGTAGAGACGGTTCTTTTGGGTAGCGTGTACAACTTTGAATCCGCTCTCACTTTCAAGGGTGGCTTTTTGAACAGGGAATTACTTCAAGAAACGGGGGAAATCAAACTCGTTGGACCGGGTAAGAATTTGACCGGTTTGGCATCCAAGCTCTCCCAAGCAGATTCGAAGCACCGCTCCAAAGATAATGACCTGTCTGACAACTCAGCGAAATGGGAGGTTATTTCGAAACATCCGTTTGACTTGATTCTTCGTGGCGTTTTGAAATACAATCTACCTATCGGTTCTACCGTAAAGTCTGCAGTCATTAACAAAGTGAGTTATGTTGACCCCTCTCTGTCAAATGTTCAATTCCGCTAGCTCAGAAGAAGTGTTTGAGTAATGCCTGTGTCGTGCCTTTGCTCGAGCGAAACTCGAAATTCTTTGGGCTCAAATGAGGTTGCCGAGGGCCACAGATTGCCCTCGAAGGGGTCTAATTCCATCTTATAACACGAATGTTTTGTTTCTTTGATCCTAAAAAGAAGAGCCATGCGACACAAAAGAATGTACAACTCTTTGGTGGCGAGATGATTGCCTGAGCATTTTCTAGATCCAGCACCAAACGAAAAATGGGAAGCAGAATCATTCAATGCGCCGTGTTCATCAAGCCAGCGGCATGGATTGAATTGGTAGGGATTCTTAAACACTCCAGAATCGTGGTTAGCAGCATAATTATTCATAATCACGATAGTGCCCTGAGGAATATACATTCCGCTGTAATGTACACCCTTGAGCGTTTTGCGGGGAAGACCCAACGGCAACACAGAAAAGTGTCTCAAAGATTCTAAAATGAGTGCCATGGCGTATGCACAATCAGTTGAGACTAACGTGTCTGACCATGCTCTGCTTATACTGTTCTTGCTAGTTGTCAACAATTCGTCATATAGCTTTTCTTGCATGGTGTACCCATAGGAAGGTTGAGATAGTTGACCAATCAAATGGTCGAAAGTTAACGCTGAATTGTCGAGACCGGCACTAACCATGGTAAGACAGATACTTTGAAGCTCTACTTCAGATAGCGACATTGCAGAAAACTTCTCCCTAAGAATGTGTGCAAGCATACATTGAGATGCCAATCTTGTACCCTGGTGCATATTGTCGAGAAACTTTGAATAAAGCTCTCTCATATATGCGTCTCTTTTGTTACTCCAATACTTGGCCCGCGATTCAAAGAACCATCGAATAGGTGGCACCTGGCATAGGGAGATGTAATCCTGATAATTGGCTATGAGTGAACGCATGCGGATGATATGATTTTCCGTTTCTATAATGTTGCATGCAAAGTCTTTGTCAGCAGCATGGCAATCCAAATTTATACCGTACGTCAACCGAATAGCTGCAGAGAGAACATAGTATTGTGCATGTCTCAAAAGCAGCAAGTCCTTCCCCGGCGAATTTGCGAGGTTTTGCAAGCATTTTCTTGAGCAATAATCAATCGTTTCTGTAATCTCGGCGCCTGCTATCGTCTTCGCTGAGAGATGCAGTGATAAACACTTTTTCTTCCGCTTATACGACTCGCCTGCGGGAGTGCTCCCCACAGTGAGACCTTGCACTGCAGAGACAACATTATGGAAAGTGTGCAAAGTTGGCCGAGAGCCTAGGGCAAGAGAGTTCAGGAGCCACAAGTCGTGTACGCCGCTGAAGGAATTGACGACGACGACCGGGGTATTTCCCAAATGTATTACAAAGCAAGATTGACGGTACTTTTCAGACCACTCTGAGAACACTTTACTTGGGTTGTTCAACACCTGCCAAGTATTTCCGAAGTACGGCCATCCCGGAATACAGAATACTCCAACGACAGGCTGACTCACTGGCCGTACAGTGGCGAGCATAAGCGCGATTAGCAAAACGGTCAAAGCAACCCACATTATTTCTGGTATACGGATTCTGTTTGTAGCCTAATTCAAGCTTCTACTGTTGCGGTTATAGATAATAATCCTAGGTCCTAATACGGCGATGGGTACTCATCCGTTTTTCTGTATGTTCGTGAGCTTAATTAGCCACTAATCCGTGGATATTTATAAGCAATAATATGATAGCAAAGAATTTGATTTCCGAACTTGTTCCGTTAGAAACTAGCAAAGCCGTAAGAGTTTGCGCGAATCGCCTTCTTGAGCACAAAAAGCGAATATTAAGGGAAAATTGCAAAATGTGTGCCAGCTTTCTCAAGTCATATTTCAACTTTACAAATATTTGTATCACTTTTTCTGATCCCTACCAATTATCACCAATGAGTGATAGACTTAGGAGGATGCCAAGTTAATGGTTCTCCTTCTTATAATACTTTCTAGTAATTCTTGTCATGATCATTTTCCTATATTTGTTTTTAAAGCTAAGGAATGTCGGCACATGCATGAGTTCATGTCATACGCGTAAAGTTATCATTCAACATGAAACTCGAGACACTGTATTTCGTCTCCAATTTATTTATCATGACACAACTTGCTGTCAAAATTATGAAATTCCCTTTTCTTTAATATATGGCGCCCTCTTATTTGATATTACTAGCTTTTTTACTTTCTCAAGCCAGACAGTATCTACGGAATTGATTCATAATCTCAGGTGCGATTGTACACGCAGTGTCTCTCTGCTAAAAACTAGTACGGCCCTCTTCCAATCCATTCTAATTTATTGGACTAAGATATCTTCCGGCAAAAGTTCCGTAAGCATGGCTCGCGAATTTTCATGCGAATTACTAAAAAATTAACGGACGAGTTTTGCAGCCACGATCGAAATGTCTCCGGGCGCGTCAAGAATCGCTTTCAGATGTACTTAGAGTATATATAGTCATTGCTTTCCGCTCAATTTGACTTTTTGGTTCCATCTTTCCTTTTCCGAGGAGTAAAATTGCGGAAAAATATATATTTAATCAATTTCCTTTCGCGGGCAACCTCTCTGTGTTCCTCTTGACGCTGCATCAAAAACATATCTTGTAACACGACATGAGGATTTTACAGAAACGTGGCCGGTACCTGAAAAGCGGCTGCAAAGAATGCAAAAGGCGAAAAATTAAATGTGACGAGGCTGCAAATATACCTTCTCACGCAACTGTAATCATCAATGCTCAAGGTCGTAAACTGTGCTGGCGTTGCACACGGCTCGAGAAAGCATGCATATACCCGGAAGAGAATAACAGTTTGCAAGAGGTAGTACGTGTGATCAAAAGTCCACATATCAAAGAATCACAAATTTTTGCGTCAAGCTCTGAAATTGCCGACCAATCTTACATTCTGTTGCAGACTTCCAACATGAATTCAAGTTGTGGCACGACACATATTAGTAATGATTCTGGCTCACATGAAAAATTGCTAATTTCAACCCCGCCTCGGCAGACAGGTCAAGATCCCAGTGTCAGTTCTCCGCAGTCTTCTCTCAATCCAGCTCCAGATAAAAGTTTCCTATGTACCTCTGGTCGTTCATATGGACCACAACATCCGCAGCTGCAAAAGACAAATGTCGCGAAAATTGCGCTGACGTCTCGACAAGCCTTGAGGGTTGCAGCGGAGTCGTCGAGGGATGCCACTTCCAAAAGGGAATGGTCCTCTTATGCGACGCCACTGATTGTTTCCAATAGGGGCGATGTGGAGCCGCAAATAACAGCGAATATTCTGGAAGTAAGCAACATAATAACCCCAAATACCGTAAACAAGGCTCCTTCTCGGGTATTGAACTTCAAACCTTCTTCTTCGGCCAAACAGGATAATGAGATTTACAAGTTATCTCGTAATGGTCCCGCAATGATTTTCAGTGGGGGTGGCCTGCTCTTTCAAAAGGCGAGAACTTTAAATAACCTCACTCATTCCGACTTGTTTGAACTAAAGAGACACTTGAGTCTTCTATTGTCTGGTATGATCAAAAACTGTCATAGTTCATTCTCGAAAACTATACCTGAGCCTTCGTTTTACTCAAATCAGTACTCAGTTCAGGATGATCATCGTCGGGGCTTATTCTTTTCTAAGCCTCGCCATGTTGAAATTGCAACCATAGAAAATTTGACTGCAAGGGAAAAAATTTATATTCAGCAATTCTATGACGAATTTGCCAACATGATCTTTCCTTTTCTACTGTACGATCCAATTTCTCAAGCACAGTTCAATCCATTGCGTGATATTTTACTAAGTTATGCCCGTCTAGAGCCATTCTTGCTTGCGGCTATTATTTCGCAAGGAGCAAATTGCTGCTCGAGACACTCCACTTTGGAGGGGCATAAGGAGGCGTCTATCAGCTACCTAGTTTTGTGCTTGAATCTTCTTGATTTTGTCATTTCGCTGTTTGATGTGGAAGATGAGGTATTGTTAACGGTTCACCTCGAATCTGTACTTATGACAACCTTACTTTTGGTGTCTTCTAATGCAATAAATCTTGAACGGGATTTGTATCCACATTTGAGAGGGGTGAAGTCTGTACTCATCAAGTGCACGTCTAACATTGCACTAAGCCATCGCTCGCAAATATTAGTGTTTTGCAAGCACTGGTTCATTCTGCTTGAAATCTTGGCTAATTTGCAACATGATATGCAAGGCGCCTTAAATCTGAAGCGTGAGTATGAGATTTTTATGGCATGCGAAAGCCCCGCGGAGCTCGCAACCCTTTCGGAACTTGGAATACTACAAAAAAATGATTTTAACATATTTTATGGCTTCAAGAATCGATGTTTGCCTATATTTCGGGACTTAATGAAGATTTCGAGTGAAAGTCGCGATCAAACCATTGATGCAAAATCCGAAATTTCAGAGTATTTGCGGGTACTTGCTGCTTTACATGCTCGACTGCAGTGTGTATTTGGATATCAAGATGATGCTTCCCTCACTGAATTGACTCAAAAAGCCAATAGTGTTTTAGTTGATAGTATCCCCAGGAATGCAAACAACTCATTAGACAGCTGGATGGACATCTCCCATCAGGCGTACATCCTAGCAGGAACTATCACAATGCTAACAAAGTTTTTGGGACTTCCCCGCCATTCTCCGCATATACAACAGCTTACCCAACAGCTCACAAACCTTCTTGAGTGTGCAAGATTGGCATCCCAGTTACAGCAAATCAAATATGTGATAATTAAATTACATTGGCCTGCGCTCGTGGCCGGACTTAATTCCAATCGCTCAGTGGATAGAGCTATCATATGTGATCTTTTACACCTTATTGAGAAATCAGGAATCATTGGTGCGAAGAACACTTTGAGGAGTCTCAAGGGAATTTGGATGAATGATTGGAGAAATGATAAATCTCCAGCTATCCAATGCCAAGTCGGTCTGGTAGCGAGGGACGCAACGAGCGCGAATGCCAGCTAAGGGTCTCATATAGGGTACCTTTCCCTTCGCAACCAATGTCGAAACTGAGAAGCAAAAACTATGTCCTCTATTGGAATGGCGGATACATCCATGGTGTAATGGCATCCTTTATTGCAGAAGAGAGTGTTGCTACATCAAACTAGTGGTGGCTCTTAGAAGAAGATCAGTCAAATGTTAAAATCGAAACCCCACAGCCAGCTAGATCACTTCCATAGAATACAGCATCCTGCTGCTCCTAAAGGAAATACACAAGAGTCGAGTCGGTTCAGATGGGTGCACAATAGACTATACAAATCTCGAATTTTAGGTACTGGAATTAAAAAATGTGCCAATTTTGTTTTAAGTTTAAGCCTGAGAAGCTAATACTCTGAGTAAAAACCTTCAATGATTGCCAACAATCCAACAGCACCTGGGTCAGGTACCCCACCGTCGCCCTTGAACTCACTTTCGTTAACATACGAGGCACGGCCAAACTTAGCCCCTAAGTGAGCGGTGGCTTCACAGCCAGAGCGGGCCTCTTTCACTGCCTTTTTGAAATCTCCAGACTCAGCCAAAGTGTCCACAAAAGGTTGCAATGTGTCCACTAAGGTGCGGCCACCCACGCGGGCCTTGGTGTACTTGAAAAGGCCCTCATAAAGAGCGCAGTTCAACGCATCTGCCACCAGTTCAATATGTGTGTCCTTCTTTTGCTGTAAATGTTTGACAAAGCTGGTGAGAAATATGGCGTAAATACCACCAGAGGTACCACCCATGCGCTCTTCTACGACCTCGGTGATGGCACTCAACACAGCCACAGGATCGGATAAGACGGAATCCTTGGCGGACTCAAGCAATTCCAAAATTCCTCTGGCACCGTTCTCAAGAGTCTCGCCGCAATCGCCGTCGCCCACCTGGGTATCATACTTGGTGATAAGCGGCTCCTTCTCAATAAGTCGGTTCATGGCGGTTTTCAAAGCCGCAGAGAATTTCCCGCCATCGATACGAAGATTGCTCTGTGGCAATTGAGCATTGTCTTCGGTGGAGCCAACTTCCTTGTCCTCCCGAGCCCAGAGATCGGCTGAGTACGGCTTAGGCTTCCAGCCTGGGGCATCAGTGGGCAAGTCCAAGAAATGCAAAATCTTTTCCAGCGAAAAGGCGTCAGTAGCGGCTTTCTTCAAGTTGAGAAGCGAAAGCGAGAAGCCCGGTGCACTTAACGAGGTGACAAAGTCGGAAACGTAGACACGCGCTGGTTTGCGTGCCAATGGGCAGCGCTCCACCGCATAATGGGTGATGGCCAGTAACTCCAATGTGGAGGTACCTCCAATGTTGTTTACCACCAACACGTAATCAGCGTCATCTGAAAAGTCCACATAGTGTCTTTCCTCGTCGGCCGAGTCCAACATCTTCGCGTACATGAGGTCCACCAAGTCGCGGATGTCTGGAATAGGGATCTTCTCGCCCGGCTCATTGTGGATTCCAAGCCCCAACTCAGCCTTTCCCGCGCCCGTGAGCTCAGTTTCATCTGCATGCCTGCCGGGAACCGAAGTTCTGTCCAAAGCGGCACCCATGGTTACTAAAGCGTCGTTAACGGATCTTCCCAAATCGGCCACATGCTCCAACTCCCCGCCGCTTGCAGCCGCACCACCAACAACCTTGTGGATCACAGCGGTTCCGGCCAACCCACGGCGGCCTACCATGGCATTCTGCGTGCGGCCCACCGCGACATCGTCGGCAGCAAGAACCAATTCCACCCGATAACCATCACGTTTGGCACGCTCAGCCACAAGCCCGAAATGGAGAACGTCACCAGTGTAGTTTTTTACCACAATCACGGCTCCTTTCTGTTTATCCGCGGAAGAGCGCACAGCGGCCATGATCTGGCGTGTGGAGGGCGAGGCAAACACCGCACCGCTGACAGCAGCATCGAGCAAGTTGGAGCCAACAAAACCCAGGTGGAGTGGCTCGTGGCCGGCGCCTCCGCCTGAAATCACCGCAACCTTGGTTTGGGCCGTGGAGGGGTTGAACACAACTTTTTCAGAGGGGATTAGCAGGAGGGAGGGGTTAGCAGCTGCAAGACCGCGCAATGCTGTGAGCACCAAGTCTTCGTCCGAAGGGTAATTCCAGTGTTTCGACATAGCGAGGAAGTGGTTGTCAGGAGATAGGAATCGGCCTATGTCTTATAAGTAGCGCATTGCGTCACAGCGCAGTGCGTCGTGCATGCGATTACACGTTCCGGGCGTGTGCACACCGGCTATCGGATAGCTGTCTTGCTCTACTTCCGAGGACATTGCTGTTGGGATTGAGAGGCATTCAGCTAAGGCTAGTGAGGGATGTTACGAATGTGTGGTATAATTCCCCCTGAGCAATTTCTCCGAGTAATTTAGGGCCTGGGCTTGCCTTTTACGCGATTGCTCTACCGGAGGGCACCGTTTGAAGTAGACTAGGCCTCACAGCGGCCTCCAAAAACTGGTAGTGGCGTCGGTGTGCTAGACGCTACCATTGCCGTACTTTGTTTTCGACTCGGCTTACCCCGTATCGTATGAAAGACAATTTGCACGCCCTGTACGATTCAATTGCCATGAAAGACGACGATCTGAGAGTTGCCGCCGACAACCGAGATAAGCTTGCGCTGTGCTGTGTGTTGCCGCTAACAAGCAGACCAGCCTTTGGTGCGAACCCACCTACTGCAGAACTCGTTTCTGAGATATATCCTAACACCAGTTCAGCCTGACCTTACTAATTGCTCGGCGACAGCTCCCCCATGTGCATACAAGCTAAACTACACTACGGGGCGCGCGGTCTCCTGCTGTTTTGGGAAGTCATCTGCTCATCTGGCGCATTGAACACCAGTTCGTCTGTGGCCGTGTCGAAACTCCTCTGTCTCGAATGGTGCCTGCGCTGCGCAAATCGGCGCCCAAATCCTTTGCTGGATGCTTTACTTGCCGTTCCCGGAAGGTCCGGTGCGACCTCAACAAGCCGGAGTGTCACCGATGCAAGAAGTCTGGTTTCGTGTGCTTGGGGTACAACCTCAATCTCCGGTGGCTGACGCCGGTGACGTTCTCGGCGGACGCGGTCAACCCCATCCAGAATCCAGTGGTTTTCCCTGAGAACAATAAAGATAACGCACCTCTAGGGTTTTTCCAGCGCAGGCCGGTAGAATTTGTGGTCTGGGATGCGAAGCGCAACTGCCGCCCGTACAAGACTTACGAAGAAATTTCCAACGACATTGACGGGCTCAAACTCGACCGCAAATCCGCAGACTCAAAGATGCGCGGACCCTTCGGTGTGTTTCGTGCCCAGCCGGCCAAGACTACATCCGTCGTGGCCGCTGCCCCACCTGCACCAGTCCGCTCGGTTTCTGGTCAACCTCCGTTGGTTCAGACTCAAGCAGTTCCGGTCCACTCGGTTTCTGGTCACTCCTCTGTCTCGTCGGTGCACTCGGTTCCTGGTCACTCTTCCGTCCCGTCGGTCCACTCGCTGTCGGTTCAATCAGCATCTGCCACACCAGAAACAAACGTTCTAGGCCACGACCAGCTCTGGTTGTCGAACGAGTTGCGTGAGCATGCCCTCTTGACAGCTGCAGCACTTAATGGCGACCCACAGTTCCTCGACTTCGAGCTGCTGGCGGTAAACTACACTGCACAGCTGGAATCACAGTCCGATTTGTTAAACCTTGTGTTTCACCGTCACTCACATAACCACGGCGCCCTGCGGGCAGAAGTGCCGGCTGAGCCAACAGAAGCGGCACCATTAGCATTTGGCGATGCTCTTGCGGATCGCACCGCCGACGTGGCCATTAATCCGGAGAACCAGCATCTCTTTTACTCCAACTTTACCAACTTCTACTACAACAACCCATACGTACCCAATGAAAAATTGGACATCCAGCTCCACGCGCTGCTGACGGGCGTAAAGGACGACACTTCTACCGACATGGTTGATGGTGAGCAGGTTCAAGGTACCCAGATGCCCGACACCATTATGGAAATTGTGCACAGCCCGCTTCAGCCTAAGTTGGGGTTTGATGTGCTGCATGCGAAGCATGATGTTTCGGTGCCCACCACAGCTTTGCAGGTGCAGCCGCTCACACGCTACTTGCTCAACTACTATGTAACCCAGGTGGCAGATTTGATGACTGTGATCCCTCTCACAGAAAATCCGTGGAAGACCATCTACTTCCCGCGTGCGCTCATGGCCATTGGCGAGCTTTCTGCTTTAGGGAAAACTTCTACTGCCAAAAATGCTCTTCTCAATGCGTTGCTCGCAGTGGCTGCGTTTAATTTGCAAAGTAAGTTTTCCAAAAACTCCCCACAGATGCGATTTTTTCTCAATCTCGGCATTCGGCTCCGCAATCAGGCTAGTTTATTTGTCAAGACTTTGCTTGGCTCCCCTACCGATGCCTCTGCCGGTGTGGTGCGTGCAGTTTCTCAGGAAAAATACAAGGACATATTGTGTGCCGTAATGTCGATGATCTCGGTGGACTTGGTATGGGGCACGATGCAAGATACCAATTTCTACATAAAGTGGTGTGAAAAGGTGATTCACACCAAGATGACGACGAAGAAAAAACTATCGCCCAAAGCTCGAATCTTGCATCGCATTTTCTCGTCGATGAAACTAATCCAGGACTCCACCTGCCTTGATCTTGCCAGCATTAAGGATGACCATGATCTCACTGCTCAGTTTGGGCTGGATTTGCGCAATCGGTTTGATGCGGAATTTCTAGGCAACCGCACCAAAAGCCGCATTGCCTACATTGTCGATAACTCACGTGTGCAAACACTACTCTTTGTCAATAAAAAGTTGATCAATACAGACAAAAACGACGAAAATTTTGCGACTGATGCGCTTAATGGACTTCCAAGCTCGCTCATCTCCATTTTTTCCGAAACAGTGCGGTTGTTACGCGAGAAGATCTACCACCGCGATATGTACTCGCGCGAGCCACCAAAGTTCCGAGAGCTTGTCTCAGTTTTACAAAGCAAAATGGATCTGTGGAAACTTGACTGGAAGCTCTACGAGGACACAAATACGAAAAGGCGTTTCTTCTCGCCCATGCACGAGGCGACTTTTCACCACATCATGGCCTTTTATTATGCCTTGACAATTTACTTTCGCCGATTAATCCAGGAGGTCGCACCGGCTGCGATCCAAGAGAAGGTGGCTCAAACCCTTGAGCACTTGAACCTGGTACAGAAATTGATTGCCACCGATGAGGCGCATATGATTCCTCTCTTTTGGCAAGGCTTTATTGCCGGATGTGAAGCTACGTCGGTATCTCTTCAGACGGGTTTCAAAAACTGGGGTGCGGACATCGCGCAATACTTGGGCAGCTACTGGGGTGCCCGTCAGATTATGCTAGAGGTGTGGAGGCGCAAGCGCTTGAAGGAGGCGCGCGACGACTGGGTTAGCGTGATTCAGGATTGGGAAATGAATCTTATGCTTAATTAAATCTACAACATCATTCGACAAGGCCCGCTTCTTTTAATGACAGCTGTAATTATCATTGCTTAAAAAAGTGCATGGGCATATCTGCTAACTTTTGTTGAAACGGCAGATAAGGCACGCGTAATCTCGCCATCGCAGCAACCAAATAATATCGTATTTGTGATGAGCTGGGTTACGAGGCGCAGAAAAGAAGGTGGATTATGAGGCGCAGGAAATAAGGTAGATCAAAGGCGCAGAAAATAAGGCACATCAAGAGGCGTAGAGAATAAGGTAGATCAAAAGGCGCAGAAAATAAGGCACATCAAAAGGCTAGATCAAGAGGCGTAGAGAATAAGGCAAATTAAGAGGCAGAAAATAAGGTATATCATGAGGTAGAAAATAAGGTAGATCAATAGGCTTAGAGAATAAGGTAGATCATGAGGCTAGATCGAGGCTTTGACCACGAGGCGAAGATCAGGGCTTAGATCGTAAAATCTACAAGGCTTAGATCGTAAATGTACATGGCTTGAATTGGGGAAACCGGAAGGGGCTTTCAGCGACGCCTCGCGATGTTCAGCTGAAGGCTTAGGTCAAGAGGCTTAGATTAAGGAGGCGGTCTACACCCGCATCACGGGCCTGGACGCAGTCTTCTCTCTTGCATCACGATGCAGTCTCCCTCATCGGCGGCTTGATTGCTTCGTAGACGGCACCAGATATCCGCAAAGCATGCTCTTGTTCTGCATGAGAAGAACTCTGGCACTCAGACATCCTTTCCGTGTCATTGCGACCCAATCGGGGTGACGCGTATGTATGCCGTGAAGCAGCGCGAGGCGGCTCGTCTGCAGCCCTGCAGGATGTTTGTTTGTTTGCGTGGCGCATGTTTACCAAACACGCACCCCATTTACTGCATGCATGAAGACACGCACGATCCAGAGATGCCCAGGAGGTGTCAAGCCCATGTTATCAAACAAGACGCGTACCTGATCGCGTCCGGAGAGCGTGTCAGATACACGGAATGTCACTTCTGCACCCCCCGTCGTGTTTGGAAACGCGCAGCAGAAGCCGGAGAAATCCTATTTAAGTTGGGCTTCCTGCCCCCGTCTTTCTTCTCATCATCACATTTCAATCCATTCCACTCACTCACAATATCTACAATGAAGTTCGCCGTTGCCTCTGCTGCCCTTGCCGCCTCTGTCGCTGCCACCTCTGTCTCTGAGTCTGTTTCTTACGACCTCGTCTACGTCACCAACAACGTCACCACCGAGGTCACCATCACCTCTTGCTCTGACAACAAGTGTGCCACCACTGTGTCCCCTGTGGCCCAAACCACCGTTACCACCACTGTTGAGGGCGTTGAGACTGTCTACACTACCTACTGCCCATTGACTGCCTCCGAGACCACTTCCTCCGAGACCACTTCTTCTGAAGAGTCCAGTCTCACCACTGTCACCACCACTGTCGAGGGTGTCGAGACCGTGTACACCACCTACTGCCCAATCACCGCTACCGAGTCTGCTTCTTCTGACTCCGTCGAGTACGTTGACGTCACCACCACCCCAACTGTGACCACCTCTGTCGGTGTCGAGAGCACTACCACTGCTCAATCTACTTTCACTTCTGTCTACAACAGCACTTCCTCTGTCGCTGCCGTGTCCTCCTACGTCGGTGGCGCTAACAGAAACGCTGTTGCCGGCGCCGTTGGTATTGCTGGTGTCGCTGCTTTGTTGTTGTAAATCGCATGATTCCAGGCGGGACGCCTGCTAAAAATATCGGTATAGGGTTCAATTCAAACAACTTAAGGTTTTGAGTGTAGATGACAACCGCGCGATTGTAGAAGCCTTCGCGGCAAGATATCAAGCCTCAGATCGGATCCGCAGCGCGTCGCTAATACTGCAGGCACTCTTGACACCTTTCTTATTGAAAATCCTTCTGTACACTTCCTGAACCTTCTTGCTCATGCTTACGGAGATGAAGCCTTCGATTTTGCCGCACTAAATATGTTTCTTGTTCGTCAGTGGCTGAAAATTTTAAGAGGGTATGGTAGTGTTGGATGATCTGACCACCAGATTACGTTAAGTCCCAATTGTAATTAATCGTGTGCGCATTGTTCGCATCTACTTCGCCTCGGAAACGCACAAACGGAAAGCATTATTCCTGGATCCGCGCCTTCAGATCACTCCTACATTTTCCATGTATCAAACTTTTATTACGGTATCCTATCTATAACTCATCGCCTAACTTAGATTTCCCAGCAGGAACATAAATCGATCTCCCCACGAAAACTTCCCACCAACCATTAATGTAATATAATGAAATCTCCAATATAGTCCGAGGAAACTGCACGTATGAGTTCCAGATAAACCGAAGAGCTTCTTTGACATTTTCCAACTCATCGGCAAAGGTCTGATGCTTTACTTTGTGCGTGATAATTCCCTCTTCTTCCACTGGTGCTTCCACCTTTTCCTTTTCCTTTTTCAATTGTGGAGCCGGCATGAAAGGAAATTCGATTCCACGGTTGTGGAGTGGCTCGTAGTCACCGTGTTGCGCCCTGCCCGCGGCCACATCCTCCAAGTGTTCCAAGTACATTTTTTTGAAGTTGTTGATGGAGGCCACAGACTTAGAGAGACGGTCAAATGTGTTGAAAAGCGCAACCAATTCTATACGACGGAACTTTATCAAGTGTTGAATGTTTGGGTCCTCGAGGTCAAACAAGACCTTGAGCGCCGTCCCGTAACCCATAGTCTGCAACTTTCCCCACATACGGCAACGATCGCACCCCACACAATCCATGATGGCGGAAACATTGCGGAACCGCAGACGGAACTCGTTCTTCAAATCTGGGTCGGTGGTTTCTGGGTTGAAAAGGCTATGGGAGTCAAAAAGCTTTTGCTTCGACAACTCGTCGGAGATCTGCGTTAACCAGTCATTGTACTTACGTACAGATACCTGAGAGTTTATGACAAGTTCATCAGAGTCGGCCTTGGCATTTTCGGCAATGAAATCCGGAACCAGGATTAATTCCGACAAACGAACCACCGCCTGAGAGACAAGAGCATAATTGAAATAAATATTGGACAAACGCTCATTGAACTTTCCTACCCGTTCCATAAACACCTTGAGGTTAGGAGAGAATTCTCCCGTAGCCAGGTCCAAGTATTCATTCGATAAGTGAACAGCAATAGAGGCATGGAGACCGGATATCAACCGGTAGAACAAGTTTTTCTCGACGCACTGTTCATGTTCGGATCCGTCTTCCACAGACATGGGGTTGGTATTAGGAAAGCAGTTCTCGGAATAGATGGCTTTCCATACATCAAAAGATTGGACACCCCCGTATCCCGTGAATCGTTCTGGGTTTTCCACCAAGTCAACAAAGACACAGTCGCTTCCCTCATCAGACTGGAAGTAGTCCAAATCCTCGCACGCGCAATCTTCAGCATGGCCCGCATCCTCGCGGGAAATTTGACCCAACTGCGAGGGCGTGAGCTCGTCGGATACTTCGGTCCAGTTGAAGTTATCCAATACTTCCACCGCACAGTTTTTGGTGGCACAGAAGTGTTGGGCGTTCCAAAACTTGCACTGCTTGTCCAAGTCTAGCTTGAAGTGGCGGAAAAATGGCGATTTGATGAGTTTCTGGAGCGCCGGCCGGAGGTTGGCGTTTGTCTGGTCAATGTATGAGAAAGTGGTGTTACACGTAGGGGTGATGATCTGCAGACAGAACTCCAGCGAGTCAAACGGAGACACCGCTACCGCGTTCACCGCTGCACTAAACGTTATAAGGCCCTGGACAAGAGAAAACTTCATGCTGGCTTTGTAGCAGTATCAGAGGTCTGCGGTGGCCTCATGTGCGCAGTGGCCAGAGGCAAACGCAGGTCTCATGTGACCTACGTCACGTGCATGTCAAGTGCCGCGTCAGTGATAGAAGTTGGTAGAAAATAACAGAACAAAAGGCCCCCCAACGCCAGTTTTCCCGATTCTTCGGATTCGTGCATAGCTGAAGTCCCCTAGCTCGTACATATGCGGCTCAAAAACCGCCAGTACGGTACGAGGCGGCGATGATGATACGCATTGCCACTCGCATATCACGCATGCACCACTGGGTGCGCTGCATGTGTGCAAACGCTCTATATCGTAGTGATGCAGGAGTGAACATTCGATCGAGTCTCCTGAGGACCAGTCCATGTGTTCCGTTTCCATTCGCTCACTTTGTGCAGAACATGGGAGAAGACCATTCTACTTTACCCTGTCCTCCTTATGAAGCTACTGGTACAACGTGTGTGGCAATCAAAAATTGGAATGCTTCATTAGGTGAGACCCACAACGCTCTGCGCGTTTCGTGCTTTCACTCTGTGCCTTCATTTTCCTATACACTGTAACCTAATCATCGAACTTAATCTTCTTGGCTGTCTTGGTCATGTCCACGTCCTTGAAGAAAGCACCGTAAGCCGAATGCGCCTTCTTCTTTGTGTGGCCACCAAATTTGAGCAATTCGTCTGGAACAGGTTGGTCAGCACCACGCAAGATATTCATCAAAGCACCACTGAGATGCTTCTCGTGTTCTGTGAAAAGAGTGTGAGCAATACCGGTCTTCCCGGCTCTTCCAGTACGACCAATACGGTGCACGTAGTCTTCTGCAGTCAATGGGAACGTCAAGTTGATCACGACCTTCACGTTAGGAATATCAAGTCCTCTGGCGGCAACATCGGTGGCCAACAACAAGTTGGACTCGCCCAGCTTGAATTGTCCTAAGGCTTGAGTTCTTTGTTGCTGAGACAAGTCACCATGGATAGCAGCCACTTGGAAGCCTGAACGGTTCAACAAGTTTTCTATACGCAGAGCCTCCTTCTTGTACAAAGCGAAAATGAGGACCTTGTCGTTTTTGTTGGCACCAGACTGGTACTTTTTGAGCAATTGAAGCAACTTTCTTTCCTTGTCGCGGGGGTCGATCACTTCCACAATCTGGGTGATTCTCTTGTTTGCTGAAAGCTCATCTCTCTCGCCGATTGTGACCTTTACTGGTGCAGTCATGAACGCAGCAGCAAGGTCTCTGACCTCCTTTGGCCATGTGGCGGTGAACATCAAAGTTTGACGTTTGCTCTTTTCGGGAGTGTGGCCAATGATCTGCTTGATGTGCTCCTCAAAACCTTTGTCTAACATTCTGTCGGCCTCGTCGAGAACCAAGTAGTCTATGGATGACAAGTCAACCAAACCATCCTCCAATAAGTCCACTAAACGGCCGGGAGTGGCAACAGCGATACTAGCGTTCTTCAATTTTTCGATCTGGTCGATTTTGCTGACACCACCGTAAACCGCAACGCAAGACACTTTAGTTCCCTTGGTTAATTCTTCCAAGTTATCGTAAATTTGCAAAGCCAATTCACGTGTTGGAGAAAGACAAAGTACCTTTAAGCCCTTCTTTTTTTCCTTCAATATGCTGTGAACGGCTGGCACACCAAACGCAAATGTCTTTCCGGAACCAGTTTCGGCAACACCAATGACATCCTTGTGGCTGAGCAAGTATGGCCATGATACCGCCTGAATGGGGGTGGGCTTTGGGAACTTAGAGATCGCCTTTTGCACATCGGAGACCAAATCGACGTGGTCAAAAGACAACAATGGACGATAACCCAAGTTGTGGGGGTCTTCAACAGCCACTTCATTCTCCTCCATGAATGCCTTGATTTCGGATTCAGGGACACTATTCAAAGAGCTCAGCTGAGTGTAAGATTCACCAGAGACAATCTGTTCAGTCAGCTCATCCACCGCCTCTTTCTTGTCCTTCTTTTCCTTCTTGTCCGTCTTTTCCTTCTTTTCCTTCTTTTCCTTCTTTTCCTTCTTGTCCTTCTTGTCCTTCTTCTCCTTCTTTTCCTTCTTCTCCTTCTTCTCCTTCTTCAACTTTTTCTCAATCTTAGCTTCCGAGGCCTCCTCGGCTTTTCTCTTTTTGTCTTCCTTGCCCATCTTGATTCCAAGAAAATGCTACTCGGTTGAAAATCTCTGCGAGCTGCACTATGCGATGCGAATATCTGCAGGACTGCATTGTGAAGACTCCATGTACGTAATATTCCCTATAGTTTATCTAAGTCTAATCTACGTCCCTCGTCCAAATTAACCTCGTCGAGACGCACCCACTTGGTCTTGTTGACGATTTTCAATAAGAGGAACAAAAGAACTGAAAAAGGGATCAAGATGTACGCATCCACAAAGTCCTTCGCAGAAAATGGCTTAAACGTAGACCATCCCTGGATCAAACCAAGGAAAACATTGATGAACACTCCAAGGATCGGAAGGTAAGGAAACCACATTCCTTTAAACGGCAACTCGTCAAGCGATCTTCCTTGAAGTTTCCATGCTTTCCGGAACCGTAAATGATACACATTCACTGCACCCCATACGATAAAAACTGCCACTCCGGAAAGATTCACGATATACAGATAAGCATTCGCCGCTCCTGTTTTCACGTTCATCAAAGAAATTAGGCCGAAAAGATTGAACAAAATAACGGCATTGTATGGGACGCCCTTGCTATTGATTCTGTTCAAAATTCTAGGAGCCGAGCCTTCGTTAGCTAAGTGCACAATGGTTCTCGAGCCAATATAAAGTGAGCTGTTAATGGCAGAAATGCAAGTCAACAAAATGAATGCATTGATAAGATGAGCTCCACCTTCCCAACCCGCGCGTTTAATAGCCACAGTCATGGGTGACCTGAGGGTTTTACTGTTATCAGTCAAGTTGGGATCATTGAAAGGAACTGTCAAACCGTAGAAAAACGCGATGCCCATATAAATCACCATTATACGGACGAAAGTTTGTCTGACAGCCTTTGGAAGGGCTTTTGACGGATTTCTGGCCTCACTGGCAGCAATGGCAATCGACTCAGTGCCAGAATAAAAAGTCGACGCAAACACAAAAGTGCTCACCACTGATTTAAACCCATTGGCAAGAGGGCCCGGATTGTGCCAGTATTGAAATCCAAAGGCCTTTTGACCCTTGATCCCACCAGAGGCATATACGATGGAGAAAATGTAGAAAGCAACCATTCCGACGATCTTGAAGAGCGCCAACCAGTATTCCGCCTCTCCAAAAGTGGCCACGCCCAAAAACTGGAATGCCAAGAAAGCAACCCAGAATATTAATATGTAGCCGTAGAGAGGAACCTCCGGGCCCCAAAACTGCAAAATCACTGCCACGGTGTTGTACTCGTTAGCAAGAACAGCAATCCAAATGATGGCATAGTTCCAGCCTATAGTCCCCCCGAGTGCTCTGTCCATAAACTTGTTTCCTAAAGTGGAAAACACATTACCCAGCGGGTAGAGCGTGGCCAACTCTCCCAAACTTTGCATCATCGAGAATGCAATCAAGCCAATAATGCCAAAGCCTATGAGCAAACTTAAAGGTCCATTAGCGGTTGGTAATGCGGCCCCGACCAAAATTCCAGGCCCGATAATACCCGCAAGCGCCAACAACGAAATATGGCGGTCCTTAAACCCTCTCTTTAAACCCACTGCATTGTCTGTATCAAATGAATCCAACGATGAGCTGGGAAACTCACCGCCATTTTCTATGGAAATCTCGCTTTTTTTCAGGGAAGGTTTCCACATTTCACGGTTAGAGAAAATCCAAAAAGAAAAAGTCTTCGGCTCGTCGATCCATCAGGGCCACAATGACGTTTCGTATATCAGCTGCACCTTATGTTTTCATTGCACGTGACATTCTTAATATGAGGGATCTGGTTCCATTTGGGCTAGACTGACCGATGGCAATCCCCTCGGCCATCTCAGTTGCTTCTTCGCGGGTTCAGGTTACAATATTTCTCTTCCTCCTTCATTATTCGTTAGCTAAAGTGGTGCTGGGGTCGCATTCTGGCTACATGCGATTGCGTCTTTCTACGCCACAGGTCTGCGCAATTCAGAGATGACTTGCATGTCGCGCGGCGGTCCCTTTTCTGGGGTTGACATAATTTTGTAAGCTGCGCACCGTCTTTTCCCAAAAGCGGCTTAGTTACTTAGCCTACAGATCAGATTTGAGCTACGTAAGTGAAATATAGTGGTAGCAGGCCGACCATTACAACAAAATGTATAATAGTCTTCTAGGCCCACACGTCCACACGATCCCGTCAAAAGCTTTTGCGAGGTTACAAAATTCGCGAGGCCGTCTTCGAGCTTATTCTTCTCCGTAACAAGACCTATGATTCAACGAGGATGAACCGAGGGCAGAAATAGGAGTGAAGAAAAAACGTTCTTCAAGCAGTCGCGAGAGTTTATATAGTTTTACGTTGGTTACCCGGACATGATATCTAAGTTCATAGCATGGTCACCATGGGAGACAACCGAGATCGATTTATTTCATTTACTGTAAATGATGTATTGAAATTTTCTATTACCGCGGCATTAAGCGAGAAATGAAAGCTTTCCAAGGAACTGGGCCTCGATAAAGCAGTGTAGCCACCTCGGGCTGATGAGAAAGTCCCAATTTCAACGGTTCCGTAGAGCCATTACTTGAGCTCTTGTCTCATGTCAGATCTTCTTGGGGCTTCCAACGGATGTAATTGTGCCAAATAAGTGATGGCCCACATCAAGTAGCACATTACCAAGCCCAAGATGACAGAAGACCTCCACACGGTACGGTTTTCCTTAGGGGCAAAGTTCCAGGCCAATACAGACAAGGCGACAGTCAACAACAACACGACAACAATTGTGTATCTGTAGGTGTTAGTGGCAGTTCGATGATGCATAGATGTAAAAATCGGAGGAGAAGCACAAGAAAGACCAGATCAAATGGGGCGGGCCCATCAATCAAAATTTGATCAGCCAAAGTTTTCCATGGTCGCCCGAAGGTGTACGTACCCACTCATCTTTGTAAAAGTTGGAGTAGAAAGATTAAGGTGTCCAATCAATATGAGAATGTCCGTGTCTCTACCCCCGTACATCCTCGAATGGATTAATTAGGCGTGGCGAAGAAAACTCTGAAATTTGCCAAAATTATATCATTATCGAATTAGGTTACGTTTCGATAATGATATAATTTTGCTTTTCAATTCATTTGAACGGTGTTGTTCTTGTGTGGCGCAATTTCCCTTTCACTCCCTCAAGCACAGTTTGTAAACTTTGGAAAAGTAAGCTCAGATCCGACAAATTCATCGGAAGGGCAAGATTGCACAAACTAAAAATTGACGTAAAGATCTACCGGCTCGTCTGAATAGATGATCGCCAATGTAGCATTATCTTGCTAGTCAAGGATCCAGCTAGTTGCCCACTATCTAATAACGGAACCATTGATTTCCTGCACACCACCTCATATATCTGGTTGGCAGTTTCATACAATCATCATTGCCATGGCGAAAGTACCCAAAAAAGTCATTGAATGGCTCTGCTCAGTGATAAGTGCCCAGTACAGATACGAAGAGTTAGCATACAGAGACATTTACCGTTTTCTTTCTGTGTATTCCAGCCAAGGTTTTCGCATTCGAACAGCAGTGTACACCTCCAGTTCGGGTAAAACTACGCTTCTCATACAACTATACGGAACGATTGCGGCAGGAGACCAGCAAGTACCTGTGCAAATATGGATTCCTCAGAACTATCCGTTTGCTGATAGGACGGTTGCCCACTACGAGGCGGATGGAGTTCCTCTCATTTACGTTGTACCTACGTCAGAGACGGTGGTGCGCCAGAGCAATAATGTGGATCTGCAAGGCCGGTTCTACCATCCCTACCTCTCGCTGTGGCATCAAAACCATGTATCCGGCTCTACAGAGAGCGAATTCTCTTTATTGCAGTTAATGGGGTGCTTAGGCGCCACATTCCAGAAAGAATTGCCATTGGGACTTCGGCCCATCACTACAGGGCCACAACTTCCACCCAAGCCATCAGGACCAAGGGAAACGACTTCTTCGACGGCCACACAGCTCCGCCGCGAGTTAACCGGACCGCCCCTTCCGCAGAAGGCAGAATTAGAGATTCCAATCAAGTATAGGGCCCCGCCACCACTTCCATCACAGCATTCGCCATCTCCGATAGAAAATCGGATGCACGCACAGCCATCACGCTTCGCGGTTTTGGACGCGGACCAGCACGATAGATGGGGTGGCACGAGGAAAGATAATGGTAGAGAGGGAAGGAGCGAGGAGAGCGAGAGAAGCCACAATGAGGGCAGATCTCGCAACAAAATACAAGAACCAGCTCCCCAGAGACCCAGCTCAACGAAAGTGTATCAAAAAAGTGCAGTTTCATCAGAAATCGCAGATCTCATGGATCAAGCTGCTGAGGGCCAAGCTCAAGGCATATCCCCGGCCACGTTGGACATAATTTCAGATCAGATCAACGCTTTTCTCTCCGATGCGGAGATCAACACAGTCGTGACCCAGGTGAATGCCATCGCCCACCGGGTGAATGCACTACACTCACAGCTTCTGCATCACCATAAGCAGGCAGAAGCCAACCGCGAGAACCTTGAGAGCCATGTAGCGTATCTCGAGGGCCAGATCGACGCCATCACTGACTTGAATCGCAAGTTAGGTGAGCTAGATGCGGTGAATACCGAAGACGCGACGCACATTTCGGTTGGGTTGAATCCCAAGTCCAGTGTGGCGCTAGACGAGGTGGTATGTGCCGATCTGGCTCTTGTACACCAACTATACGAAGTTTGCGCTGACATCAAGGCCCACAAGGATACTATCAACCTTGTTGCCGGGAATTTCCGGACTGAGGGAGAGTTAATCAATGATGAAAACATAGATGTATGCATCAAGACGGTGAGAAGCCTAGCACGTGAAGCATTCTGGCTTGAAATGGAACGGTTGCAGATAGGGAAAGCCATGGAGTTGCAAGAGATATAATGATTATTTAAGCAAGAAAATGGAGGGGCCGATCGGCTGTGATGATCTTGGAGACATCTCAGTTACACAGCTTTTGCGGTTGCGAGGAGAGACGTGGCGAAGGAGATGGTATTGGTTAATGAGGTGGGTAGTGAGAATGAAAGTGGATAACAGAGGTTGGAATGGGTAAGAGAGGATGTAGTGAAGAGTAAAGGTGATGAGGCCATTGCGCAATAGACAAGTTGGCTGAGCTGTAAGTCAACTATGAACATCAGAAATTAGTATTAAAAGTGCGTTATCACAATTAGCTAAGAATCTCATGTAAGTGCTTGTGAGACCAGGCCCACAACCCCTCGAGCTTCAATAAGGTTCAAAACCAATAGAGACCGCAGGAAACAAAACAAAACAGTCGGGAACAAGAAGTTTGCTTCGCAGCTACCGATTGCAAAATTTCAGTTGTACTCACAAAGCGCTACAGTGTGGATGGATCGCAGCAAAAACCGTGCACCAACCAAAGCATTGATTGTCATTGAATGCAAGAGACAGCGGTAACAGGACACTCAATGACCAGAGCAGAAAAATTGGACTGGCTCCCCATCATGGGGCCAACGTACTTGGGTGGGATGTACGGGGTGCGCCCAATCGGGTAGGTCCCACACAAAAGTGCGCCGCACGATGCTCGCACTGAGAAAAAATAAAAAAAAAACCAAAACTTTTCTCCCCATCGTTCTTCCATAAAATGTCTGAGGAGTACATGATCAAGCCAGAAAGCGTGGCGCCCTCCAAGGACACCTCGGAGTGGCCCCTCTTGTTGAAAAACTACGACAAGTTGTTGGTTCGTTCCGGACACTACACCCCTATCCCAGCAGGTGCTTCTCCTTTGAAGAGAGACTTGAAGTCGTACATCTCGTCCGGTGTAATCAACTTGGACAAGCCATCCAACCCATCCTCGCACGAGGTTGTCGCATGGATCAAGAGAATCTTGCGTGTCGAAAAGACCGGTCACTCTGGTACCTTGGACCCTAAGGTTACCGGTTGCTTGATTGTGTGTGTTGACAGAGCCACCAGATTGGTCAAGTCGCAACAGGGCGCGGGTAAGGAGTATGTGTGTATCGTCAGACTCCACGAGGAGTTGGAGGACGCCAAGGAGATGGGCCGTGCGTTGGAAAACTTGACCGGTGCCTTGTTCCAAAGACCACCTTTGATTTCCGCCGTCAAGAGACAATTGAGAGTGCGTACCATCTACGACTCTAACTTGATCGAGTTCGACAACAAGAGAGGCTTGGGTGTCTTCTGGGCCTCGTGTGAGGCCGGTACATACATGAGAACCTTGTGTGTTCACTTGGGTATGTTGCTTGGTGTCGGTGGCCACATGCAAGAGTTGCGTCGTGTGAGATCCGGTGCCATGGGCGAAAACGACAACATGGTCACTTTGCACGATGTCTTGGACGCCCAGTACGTCTACGACAACACCAGAGATGAATCTTACTTGAGAAAGATCATCCAGCCTTTGGAGACCTTGCTCGTGGGTTACAAGAGAGTGGTGGTCAAGGATTCTGCGGTCAACTCGGTGTGCTACGGTGCCAAGTTGATGATTCCTGGTTTGTTGAGATACGAGGAGGGCATCGAGTTGTACGACGAGGTGGTCTTGATCACCACCAAGGGTGAGGCCATTGCCATTGGTATTGCCCAAATGACCACTGTCGACTTGCAATCTTGCGACCACGGTGTTGTTGCCAAGGTCAAGAGATGCATCATGGAGAGAGACACTTACCCAAGAAGATGGGGTCTCGGTCCAGTTGCTCAAAAGAAGAAGCAAATGAAGGCTGACGGTAAGTTGGACAAGTTCGGAAGAGTCAACGAGAACACTCCAGAGACCTGGAAGCAGGAGTACAAGGACCACGCCGACCAGCCTGCTCCTGCTGTCCCTGAGTCCAAGTTGGCTGCTCCAGAAGTCATTTTGCCAAAGAAGGCTGAGCAAAAGGTGGAGGAAGTCAAGGAAGTCAAGGAAGAGAAGAAGGAAAAGAAGGAGAAGAAGGAAAAGAAGGAGAAGAAGGACAAGGAAGAGAAGAAGGACAAGGAAGAGAAGAAGGAGAAGAAGGAGAAGAAGGACAAAAAAGAGAAGAAGGAGAAGAAGAGAAAGGCCGACGACGACGAGCCTGAGAAGAAGAAGAAGTCCAAGAAGTAAACCAGCATCATATCTTTCGTTGCAAACGCAGCAGGCCTTTGTACATTGCTCTAACAATACATGAAATCCAGAAGTCAAAGTACCATAATTACCCATTTATTTCCGTAAATAAAACCCTGCTCACACCTAGAGCGTTTGAGAAAAACGACCAAACGCGAGCCTGGCTTCAGCATTGTGCGAGAGCTTTTCGATCTTGGTATCTATTTGCTCAATACGGTCGCGGTCTCCCACCTCGGATCGGCTGCGTCTTTCTTCCTGCGCAAGCAAAAGACGTAAAATCTTACTGTTGTCGTCCTTGCCCGCTGTAGCCTTGTAGCATTCTGTAAACAACTTTTTCCGTTCTTCAACTTTGTGAGATAGCCGGTACAAGACGTACGACACCAACGACGCGAGAAAACCAGCTTTGGGCACTTTCAGAAAAAGCTCGCTGATTTCTTCGCTGTGCTCGTCGTTACGCCTTCCCTGTCCCAGGAAGAAACCTTTATTTTGATAGATGGATACCACAGCTTTGTATGTCAACATATAGACAGGACTTGATCTCGTAAATGAGCGGTCCGTGTCGCCCAAAGCTAAGTCAGAATACAACTGGGCAATGAAGTTTCTGATAGCAGCTGCGTTGTTGTGTGGGTCCAGCCGAGAGAGGGCTTCAATCTCGTACTCGGAGATAAGGAGGAGATGGAGGGTAGAGAATAGATGGTACTCGTTGTTTGCATCCAAGGCCATGATGGCCTCGCAGCCTATGCCCAGATGCCTCTGAAGGGTTCCAGTTTGCGGGGACCAAAGCTCGTGGTGTGCTGAAGACGTCAAATTTTTGACCCGAAGAAAGTAATATTTTGCGGCAGCTGTGTCACCATGAGCGTGGTAGTAGATGGCGGCAAGATAGAGGATGCGTGGAATAAGAAGTTTGTAGTAGCACAACTCCTCGGGGGAAAAGTTTTTCTGATCAAAGTCCCGAATGAAGCCTTGCAAAAATGAAACGCCGGAGAAGTCGTTCTTCAGCACAAAACTGAGCCAAACATTGTAGTAATAGACACAAAACCGGATGTAATTCAACCTTACAATCTTTCCAGTCAAGAGATGAAGCGGAAAACAGTGGGTGCTAGGTTTGGCCAGTGTGAGCTCCTGGAACTGGGAATTGATGATCTCCAAGCACGCAGAAAACACCTTCTGCGCCTTTCTGGCTGACGATGGGTCAGCCAAAAACAGCACTCCCGATAAGAAGTAAAACATAACCACAAATTCGTCCAGGTTCATCCATTGTGCGCGGTAAGGCACCGCAACCAGGCCCACCTGGAGATTCAAGGCCACGAACCCATCATCGGCCCAGCCAGCCCAACCCAGTTTTCGCTGTTGTGACACAAAGCGCGACACCACTTCCACGTAGGACGCAGAGTCTTGGTTGGTGTGACACAAATGAGCGAGGCGAAATAAGTGGGCCATGGCGATTATCTGCGGCGGTGAATTGGAAATGAGCGAGAAAACGGTGTCAAGAAGAGGTGCACATGCCTTAGGCGAACCACGATATAAGTGGAGACTCACCTGGAGTAACAACGCCAAGATGCGCACCTCAGAAGTGGTTTCAGGGCCACAGAGCGCGTGCAACGCCAGCTGAGCCGCGTTGGGATCGGAAACCAACATGCTGTCTACTCGCATCAACGAGAACAAGTCAGCGGCAGCAGCCGCACCTTCAGACGCGTACGCTGCGTGGCGTTCCAGCAAGAATGGTGCCAAAAGCCGCGGGTTGGAAACGTGGAGAATCTGGGCGTACAATAGCTCACTGCAGACGCGGACATGCTGAAGCAGATGGCGGCCAGTCAAGGCCATGGCGCGATGGACATATTGGTCGGCTAGATCGATGTTTTGCGTCTCAGAGAAGTAGATGCCGGCAATGCGGTAACACACGGAAGCCTCGATCGTAGGGTCCACTTGCCGCGACACAAGGAAGAGGAGACACTTGAGGGCAAGCCGAATATGCGCAAAGTATGCTTTGGTACCCGGGATATCGTTTGCCTCGACCACAGACGTGTGTGCGGCCTGGAGGTAGACGTCGGCCATGTGGAGACACATGCTGGTGTGAAAAGAAGAGGCAGAAACAGAGGAGAAGCCACTTTTCGCGGGATCGAGACTCTGAGCGCCGTTTGAACGGCTCAGGCAATGATTTTGCGGGTCGCTGTTGCGTGGGTCATGTGGAGGACTGCTGGTTTGGGAAACTTTGTCTTGAGAAGCTTCTTTTTCTCCCTTTTGTAAAACTGGGTGCGGTTTCTGAGAGCCATCGCTCTCTGGACGGTCCGCTGAAGCCCCAATTGGCATTGCAGATAGCCCATCAGGCTCGGTGGAGTTAGACCCTCCAAGGTCCGATTTGCACGCGTCGCCCTTCTCCGGGCCAGCATCCGCGGCGTCTCCTTCGCTCAAGGCAACAAAGTCGCTGCCTTCCGAAACAGAGAGATATCGCTTCACGTTCTGCTCGTACTGGCGTTCCAAGCCGGTTTTGGGCCGCTCATAAAAGGCAGAAGTAGCTGGGGCCACACTCGAGGGACGAGAGGTCAAGATCCGCGGAGAAGAAGACCGCGGGCGGCTGAGGGGAACCGAAAACTCTCGTCGCGCCGCGGCTTCAAGCTTTTTGCTCGGACGGCTTTTTTCTGACCGGGGCATGAACTTGCCACAGACGAGTAGCGCGCGCTATGTGGAGATGTGCAGAGTACTGCGAGCGGCATAAGACCATAAGTTGTGAACAACCGTGAACATTTCTGAACGGTTGTGAGCAGTTATAAACAGTCGTGAGCAGTTATGAACAGTTGTGAGCAGTTATGAACAGTAATGGACAGCTGTGAATAGTTCTGAACAGTTGTAAACGATTATGAATAGCCACGAACAGTTATGAGCAGTACGTTAACAGTACACTAGCAGTACATAAATAGAGCTTTAACAGCGCATCAGTAAATCAGCACATTGACAGTGAACTATTAGTACACAGTACTTGAACGGTAACGCAACAGTGAATCAGCATTTAATCAGCAGAACGCCAATACCACATCAGCAGAACGCCAATACCACATCAGCAGTTTATCACTATGCATACACACAGAATTCACCAGTAGGGTTCTGACAAGTCGATCTCGCTGAAATTATCACCTGACTGAACTAGTCAACTCAATGGGCCAGAGGATCGTACCGAAGCACGAAAACGGCGTCGAACCCGCAACGCGGCCGCTACAGAAACTGAGGGTATCCTATAATGCAACTATCATACAGTCAGCTCCGCTTGAGCTGTTCCTCCAACTGGCGCCGCAACTGGCGCTCCTCTGCCACCTCCACCTCATGCCTGTCGTGGATTTCCGACACAATCTTGCGGAATTCCTTGCGCAAAAGTCCTGCGCTGGTGGAGCTCTTGGGCGGACGGACCGCGTTCTCGTCGTCGTCAGCATCGCCCAAGAAGAGCGACTGCGACGAGAACGCCGAGCCGCGCGGCGACTCGTCGCCCACACGGTCGATCTTCAAGAGGCTGATTTCCTTTCGTAGCCTGGCGATCTCGCGCTCGCGAGCATCGGCCGTCTCGGGTGACTCCAAGCGGGGCTGAGCCGCATTCTGGCGCGCCGCGGCCACCTCGCGCTCAAGCGCCGCGTTCTTCTTGCGGTATTCCAGGATCGTCTTCAATGCATTTTCTTTCAAGTAGTCATACTCCTTCATGAAGTATTGGTGCGAAAACCGCAAGTCGTCCAACGCTACCTTGTACTCGGCCACGGTGCGGTCGCTTGCAGGCTTGGCGGACTTGTAGGGCGACGCTGCCAAGAACGAGTGGTCCTGCAACATAGACGTCTCGCGCAGGTCGGGCACGGAGCCGGACATCAGCAGCGGCCCCACTGTCAGCACAGGCGTGGCTGGTGGGCCCCCAGCAAGCGCGTCAACGCACTGCTTGGCCCAGGAGATTTTGGCGTCCTCGGCGGCTGTGTCGGCATCGAAGGGCGGCAAGGCAACGCCCTTTTGCGCTGCAGCCGCCGCGATGTGCGCGAAGAGCGCCTCGAACAGCCGGTGCGAGCTGTCTGCGGGGGAGGGCGAGGCGGGTCGCAGAGTGCTGTGGGGCGCGGCAAACTTGACGTCCTCCACGTAGCCCAACACGAGGCACGCTAGGTTGTGGTTGTTGAGCAGGGTCTCGAGCCGCTCGAGCTCGGCACAAGCCGCGGTGTATTCCAGGGCGAGGGCCGCGTTCTGGCGCATGACCTTGACCAAAAGCGCCGGGTCCACGTCACGCTGCGGCGCAGCGGGACCGGTGAGGAGGGTGGTGCAAAACGCATTGGCGGTGGCGAGCCGCTGTTGCAAGTACGCGCGGCGGTCGCGCTGGTCCGCAATCTGGGTCTTCAACCGCTTGACCTTGCTGAGCGAGAGCACGGTGTGGCTGGCCACTTTGGACATGTCGAACACGGAGTTTTCGATCAACACCTTCAAGTTGAGATGGTTGGGCGCGGCGAATTTGCCCGAGCGGTCCAGCACCGCGGAGGCCGGCAGCGAGGCGCCGGATGCGGCCGAAAAGCCGTCGGTGCCGCTCTGGCTCTCGGAGTCGTCCACCAGAACCGCGTTTGACGCGAGCGCAGCCTCCAAATGGCTGGCAAACTTTGCTTCCATTAGCAGCGGCGAGAGAGGGGCGGCGTCCGGGTCGTTGCTCTGCTCCAGGAGCTGGAACTTCAATAGGTCCGGCGTGGTGTTAGCCAAATTGAACTGCGGCGTGGCGCGAAGAAACGGGCTGCTCTGCCTGAAAAGGTCTGGATCCACCATTTCGAGAGATGTGGCGGGGGGCAAAGTGGTGAAAAGAAGTTCTGGCGGAAAGAGAAACGGGATTCGCGGTGAAGGTTGGCCAGATGCGGAGTGCACACTAGCGGAGACGCGTTTCGCGCCCAATGGGCCGCGCACCGGGCTGCGGGGCGGCAGAATGGCTGAAGTTCACGTTACTGCTGAGTTGGGTCGGATTGCTGCCACAGAGAGTTTGGTCGTGTAGCCAGCGACAAGTTTCTCGACCTGATTTGGCAAGCCGAGGTTTAGGTCGAGTCAGCATGGGGCCAGCAGCAGAGAGGTAGAGAAGTCGAGCATGGGGTCAGAGAGGTAGAGAAGACAGTCCCAGTGGATGGCTGGAGCACCTTCGTGAGACTTTTATTATATATTGGCTGAGGTTTTGCTTATGTATTGACTGAGTGTTTTGCTTATGTCTTTGGTGAGTGTTTTGCTTATGTATTGACTGAGTGTTTTGCTTATGTCTTTGCTAATGTCTTTGCTGAGTGTTTTGCGTATGTCTTCCCATATGTTGCCCCATTTGCTCTTTTCTTTCGCACCGGTTTTCCATCACTCATGATTTCGCGAGCACATCAGGCTGAGACATGTAGAGCCGCGCACTCCACTCCGTTCATCTTCACATTGCGTTCGCTTATCCCCCTCTTCCCTCCGTCCGCCCTCTGCTTCTTTTTCTGGCACTCTCCATTTGTCTCCCCTCTCTCGTTTGCCCAGCATCCACTGTCCGATGGAAAAGGCCCGAGATACTCCGCCATTGAACAAGGTCCCCCCCAAACCAGAGCAGGGCCTCCGGTTCGTGTCGTTCAACATTAATGGCGGCAAATCGCTCTTCAACTACCACCCCTGGAACCAGCTCCGCACCTACGACAACGTGGCGGACGCACTCCACGCCGATATTGTTTCGCTCCAAGAACTCAAGATACAGGCCGACGCCGTGGCCCCGGTGGCCCTCGTGGACCGTTTCCGGGCGTTCGTGTCCGTGCCCCGCGAGAAGAAGGGCTACAGCGGAGTGGCGCTTTTCGTGCGCATTCCCACGGCCCAGAATCTGCCTCAGCTACGCCGGGCGCTCACCGTGGTCAAGGCAGAGGAGGGAATCACGGGGCGGCTAAACCTCCCCGAGACAGGCGGTGGGCCACCCCTGCAACAAATTGGCGGCTATTTGCAACCGCAGGATGTGGCGGATGCGGGTCTCGACCAAGAGTGGATGGCGCGGTTGGACACAGAGGGCCGGTGTGTGGTGGTGGAGATGGCCAACGGCACAGTCGTCTTCTCCGTGTACTGTCCCGCCAACTCCAGCGCCACCGAGGACGGCGAGGCGTTCCGCATGGCGTTTCTTGACGTGCTCCTCCGGCGGTGCCACAAGCTCCACCAATTGGGCAAAAACGTGGTGGTCATGGGTGACATCAACGTGAGCATGGACCTTATCGACAGCGCCGAGGGCATCGGCATGGCCATCAAGGAAAAACGCGTCATCAACAACCTTCGCGACGGCCCGGAGGCATTCGAGGCAGCAAACAGATCCCAGTGTCTCCAGTTCCGCCACTCGCGACCCCACCGAAAGCTTCTCAACTCATATGTGCTCCCGCTGATTGAGGGCGAGACCCCTTCAGCAAACCAAATATTCCACGACACCACCAGGCTCGTGCAAAAGCGCCGATTGGCCATGTACACGGTGTGGAACACCCTCACCGGCGCACGGCAAGCCAACTTTGGCTCGCGCATCGACTTGATTCTCGCTTCAGACGCCGAATTTGCCCACAACGTGGTGAATGCCGACATTCTCCCGTTCTTATACGGCCTGGACCACTCTCCCATCTTCACCGACGTGGATGTGTCGTACCAAAAAGCTTGCCTCGAGGTTGCGGCGCCAAAACTCTGGTTCGAGGCAAGGTCATTTTACAAACTAGTGAAACACAGAGACATTTTCTCCATGTTTGGGAAGCCCGCAGAGAAAGACCAGACGGCGCAAGCGACAGCGGCAACCAACGCAGCGGCCGAGGCACAGCTGGAGCTCCGTATGTTTCCTCTGACCGAAAAGACACGGAAACAGTCTCCGAAGCCGTATGCGTCCCGCAAAAAGCAGAAACCTTCGTCCCAACAGTCCATCCGGAATTTCTTCTTTAGCGATTCTCCAAGAACACCAGACCCTTCATCAGTGACGGACTCAATACCAGACCGTTCGTCGAGCCAAAGTGTCGCTTCGGACCCCACTATACGATCCGTAAAATTGGATTCTATAGAGACGCTCAAGTCATTGGTTTACCCCGACGCGCCCACTTGCAAACACGAGGAGCCCTGTATCCTTAAAACCAGCCTCACCAAACTCAATAAGGGTCGGCGGTTTTGGTGCTGTTCCAGAGATGGCAAGGGCAATCCCCAAGAAGTGGGTGAATTCCGTTGTGATTTTTTTGAGTGGGCCAAACCCAAGGGAATGTAGCCACTACAACGACATTCATTCTTTTAACCATTTTATTAACGTGATATGCACGCGATAAAAACCGCTGATAAAAAAGGCAGAAAAACACTCGGGAATAGCAAGGGATGAAATAAAATGCAACCACGAATACCCAACGGCAACCCAAACTAAAAATACACTGAACCAAACCCTCGTGTTCTCCACCGCTGCAGACGACCTATAAGCCCATCTGAAATACTATTGTACAAAATATTTTACGATTTACGGAATTCGCTCAACACAGGGTAGATGGCTTCAAAAGCAGCATAAATCTCCTCTCTTTGCTTTGCACCTGTCAAGACGATCTTTCCGGAAACGAAAATCAAAAGGACAATCTTCGGCTTCACCATTCTGTAAATCAAGCCGGGGAACAACTCTGGTTCATACGACGAGAAAGTACCGTGTGAGAAAGCCAATCCCTCCAAACGAATGGGAAACTTGACATCACAAGATCCCACAATATTTTGAATTTTGAAATCCGTGAACTTGGCATTGAAACCCAACTTTTGGATGATACGAGCATACTTTCTCGACGCCAACTTGGAGTCGTCTTCGGACTTTGCACCTGTGACAACCATCTTACCCGAGGCAAAAATAAGCGCTGTAGTCTTGGGCTCTCTAATTCTCATGATCACAGCTGCAAAACGCTTCGGGTTGTACTCTGCATTACGGGCGTGCAATGCAATGGTCTTCAAGTCCAAGCGGCAGTCCAAATTGACAGTGGCGACAATATTCTGTAGCGTGGGCACGATACCCGACATAGCACTGTCATCATCGTTCTGGTTAGGTTCCTTAATACCAATGTCACTTTCGTCCTTTTTGATTATTCCGTTATCAGAAGTATCGATTCCTTGGGGAAAGGACAAAGAGCCAGGGCCGGTGAAGGCAGAGGCAGCGGCAGCATTTGTAGGCAACTTTAAAGAATCCATATTCTATAGCAGTTGGATGTTTTGGTGTGTAGTATTAATATTTCTGTTCAAACAAAGATGACAAATTAATGTATCCCTGACTACGAGAAATGAATAATTACCTCGAGAGGCGTATTGATTTCAAATCTCAGTATATAAGTGGAAAGTTAATAAGGAACAGCGTTAGATGCAGAAACACTGTATATAAAACGCCAGATGACACAAAACCCAAAAAATTAAGCCACGAGAAAGGGCGGGTTCTCCGCGGCTTTTATAGCTACGTATTTTCAGTCCGGGTAACAGCACTGAGAGATGAGAGTACTGCACATTACCGATTTGCCCATCTCATAGCAGTTCAGAGGGACCGTAAAAGAATGCTCAGTTCGTTCGCAATGAATATCAGTTGTATAAAGCAGCTGGCCGGAAAGCTCGAATGAGCAAACGCTGTTTTTTGTAAAATTTAATGTGCTTGAATTGAAAGAGCGCACGTGCATACCAGTGCTCTCACATGAAAAGAAAGAGAAAAAGAATAGCTAGGCCACAAAAGACTTAACGCTCTCTCAAGAGTTTGTTTCTCTTTTCCTTCTTTCTCAATCTTTCGACCTTTTTTGCGTGCATCTTTGCTGCAATCTTCTCGAATCTTTCCTTCTCCTCGATGGCCTCTCTCTTCTTTTTGATAGCTTCAATTCTTCTGGATCTTTCGTCAGACTTCTCTTGCTTCAAATCATTCATGCGTTGCTTAAACTGTTGCTCTTGAAGCTTCTTTTCTTCTCTGAGCTTCCAGGTATTGATCTTCTTCACCCCAAGGGATTTGACTCTGAAAGCTTCTTTCTTCATTTTCCAGTCTTTTCCATTTACACGAGAGCCTTCGCCCACATCTTTCTCTGCGAGAGGATCGATGTATCTAGTGGGAATGTCTTTGATTTCCTTCTCGGATGTTGCAGATATACCAGTCATAGTGGTGGAAAATATACTTTTCGCACAACAGAAGAGGTGATGCGATGTAGTTCCTACTTTGAGTGCAGTACACCTCGGGTAAACACCTGCTTCAGAATGGCAAAAGCGAGATATGGCTTACAATGATTGCCATATTTGTCAAATATTAAAGGCAAAATGTTTTTGTTAATCTTGATGACGGACTTGTTTCAAAATTTGTATAGTGTTGCAAACGAGCCCCAACCTACATTTGCCTAGACCGTGTCTGTAACTAAATATTTCTTTGCCTCAAGAGGAATGATCCCCTTTACCTTTTCGTAGGAAACTTTCACAGCCGGATAAAGCCAATTCAAAACCCAACAAAATAGTTCTTCCATCTCTAGCAAGAATTCGGCAATGGCAACGTGACTAAATATTTCTTCTCAACCATCTAGAACTTCTGATTGCTTATCAATTAGTAATACGGCCCGCCGTATCCACTTTCTCGAACGGGTGTAGCGCGAAAAACCATCGTGATACACGGGATTCTCCCAATTTGTATCGAGATAAGCCCACCCCGATTCAGACTTATTGTGATTATACTCCGAGTCGAGCGTCCAAACATCGTCTGCCCACTGCCAGTTATGAGAATACAACACATTGTCAAATGTTGGAAAAGAGAAATCGAGGTCACTATTTGGATCTGGGGCAGGGAGCATCAGTGGTTGATAACAATAATTTGCTCGCTCACTGGGAAAGAGTAATTTCGTCCATCCCAAACCAATCCAGCGCCTCTCGTTTTCCAAAATTTCAAACTTTACCGTTTGCTTAAGTCGAGTCGGCGAAACGATGACTTTGCGCAAAACAGTGTAATTTTTGCTGACTTTCACCGTGTGAGCTATTTCGGGAGAATTGTCTTCTGGTTCGGTGACATACGCGCTCGAGGCAGAGCTCTCATTTGCCTGAAGCGGCCGCAGTCTCCGTGAAAGGCGTATGTCAAGCCCAGTCAACTGAAACGCCAAGATTCTGACGTAGACCGAACGCCACAAAAGACGCCGGATAGAGATGGCCCATGGCGAGTGGAGAGTCAAAAAAATTGTCCCGACAATCCACGTGAAAGAAGCGGGTGAAAGAACTGTTTTTAGGACAAGCACATGGAGCGGGGTGATTGCAACGATTGCCACGGCCAATTTGAAGTAGTTTTTCGCCGTCAACTCAAGCCTTTTTGCAGGGCGGAGAAAAATCTCGAATCGGGCAGTGATGTTGTGAAGTGTCAGCAATACTTCTTCCACCGTGGGTCTTTCGCCAAACTTGGAATCGTACACAACCGAATTGGTGTGCCACACTAAAGACGTGAGCACCAGCACAATGAAAAACGGAACTATCCAGTACTTCAAAAATCTCCAGTAAAGCACAAGAACCGAATAGCATACCACAAACAAAAAGTTCTGATATGGATCGTCGTTGGTCCAAGTGATGATTTCGAGGAGATTGTCAAAGAAAATTAGGAACGGGAAGATGTTGGAAAGCGCTGAGACGAGAATCGGATTCTCGGCCAAAAGTCGCGTGTTTGAAGACGAGACTAGAAGCTGCGGTTCGGAAGGCTCGAAGATCGCATAGACGGCCTCGTCAGACATGCTGGTGATGAATTAATGCTCCGTTGGAAATACCGGTTGAAATGTGGAGAAGGCACATGATAATGTTAGGATGTAAGGGTGCGAATAGGGAGTCGGGTCTCACGGGGCAAGACACAGGATCATAGAACGGCGAAACTTGGGTCACAAGTGTCCAACAAAATCAAGCAAGCCGCTCATCTGATTTCAGGGTTTTATTGCTCGAGCCGTGGCCATTTGATGATGCCTAAAGATTGCGTTTCAAGACATATTTAGCACGCGACATTGATGTAACAGACTGCACGCAGTGGCTACGACTTGAGGTTGCATCTTGACGATCGAACCACCACGGCTATTTTGACCTTCATCTGTAGTAGACTCGTTCGTCCTGTACATCTGAAAAGCCCCAGCGTGTTCAATTGCAATCAGGTGAGACAACCGGGGAGCGAAAAGGTACCAGGTCCGTCGGCTGGCAAACAAAAATTATATCCTAAAGAAGGTACAAGCGTTTGCTGAAAATCCACTAGATGAAGCTTAAAGAAATAGACCCGCAGTGACCACCAACAGGCCCTTTCATTTGCGCTTAATTAATCTGATGCATGTATCCCACATCATTTGTCGCTAGAAGCGACCGTGTTTCACAGAACCACCTCAGTGCAAAATCACGCCAGTTGTACTTACCACGGTATAAGCCACAATTGCCCTATCGGTACCACCTTTGTTGGGAAACGCATCTTTGCGCGCATGGACGTACATTTTGCACCCAATGCGCATACGTCGACCCATTGAAGCTTAACCAAAATCGAGCATACAAACCACAGGTTGGCGCATCGAAACTCTTGAGTGCTCACAAATCATCATGGAGCATTTTACAAGGTCTTGTGCTTTACAACGTCTCGTGCTTTACAAGGTCTTGTGCTTAACAAGGTCTTGTGCTTTACAAGGTCTGTGTGCTTTACGACGTCTTTGTGCTTTACAAACCTAACAAGCATTTGAACCATCGAGCGCAGCCGTATATTGAATATTCACGTAGTCCTGACTACACAGATTCAAACTCTTTTTCCTCAAGAACACGCTCCCAGTGCGGCTTGGGTGCTGGCACTAAGTGAGCCAAATCTTTCTCATGGATGCTGAGAGCCACAGTACTCAACAACAATAGCACAGTAATGGCCTGAGCGTACATTCTGGCCTGAACTGCTTTTTGCGCCGTAGTCATGACCCGATCCTTACTAACTGCTCTCCAGGCCCATCCGAGCGACGCCGCCCAACTTGCAACAATCAATTCGTACCGATGTTCGTTTACTTTGAGAAACATCCGATCTGCCAAGGTGAGCGAGCCAACGCGCTCTTTCTGCTCCTCTTTCACCTTTCTGTGGTATTCAGAGCGGTGCATCATGTCACTGAACTTGACCGAGCCTTCGTCCGCCCAGAATCCACCCAATCCAAGTGTAGGCAAAGTCCACATACATGCCTTAATGGTGTAATTATATTGGGCATAGTGCATAGGGTATCTTCTCTTGAAAGCTGCCACGAAAACTGCCGAAACACCTAAACCGATCGCGAGACCCTTGGCTCCTTGCTGCAAAGTGTGTTGCCAGTGTTGGGTTTTGTGGGTTTCATCGATGAGCTTCATAGTGGTGCGTTAGTTGTGGAAAGTAATTGATGGTGCATTAGTCAAGACAGTGTTCCGTTTATATAGCCTTTTTGCCAGCACCCCTGGCCGGCGTTATCGAATACTACTCTACATCACTCCACTGGAGCGTCGTTTAGCCCGGTTGCTATGTAGGATTATCGTCGCATTCTTTCACGTACATACCAGGTGCGCAATTCCGCATGCACGCATCAATGAACCACATTCCACTCGTTTAACTGCCCAACAGAACTAAGGGGTGCATTAAGGCACAATGTCAGGCAATTCGGACAGCCTCCCTGTTTTCGCATTGCGCTTTTCGAGCATGCGCCTGCGTTTGTTGATAAACAAGAGCTCGTTTCTGCCAGCTCCTTCGGCTGTGGGCTTCAATATATTATTAATGCTTGTAGTGCCCGAATAGTACAAATCGTTCTCGATCAACTTCTGGTTTCCGAGATACAAGATCTTGACGTTATTTCCAAATGCAATAGCAACAGATTTGAAGCCATACTTCACGATGAAGTTGGGTCTCGTGGATGCAAATGTGGGTTCACCAAGCTCGTCGTCAGGTATATTGTATTCCAATAGTCTCCCATTGTTTGCTGTGATGACAAACCCTTGCCAGAGCTGCTGTATCGTGCGCTGTGTTCTCTTTTTCTTTGTGTGTTTCTTGCGCGTTCTGAGCGATTTGACGTTGATTTCCAGGAACATAGAATAGCCATACTCAGACTTTTCCGTCGCATCATCAACATTCTCTTCTAGCGTGATTTTTTTGATACCAAGGATTACGTTCATATCTGTAACTTCCCACTTGTCGATATCTTCGTACCAAAACTGTTTTTCAATCGTGGAGTCCAAACCCACGCATCTTATTTCACGTGGATCTCTTTCCACTCTTAAACATATATTGTTTCTTGATTTCTTGTTCTCCACGGTGAAAGTATGAATTATGAGCGTTTTATCGTAAAAATCCTCATATACCAAAGAGAGAGACTCAAAAGACGCACACCCGCAAAATTTGCAGTGTGTCGGTTCGGAGTGTACTACCCTAAATGTGTCAGGCTTGAAGTGGCCAATTCCAAACACTTTGAGAACAGTCCCAGTCAGTATATCAATAAGTTCTGCCAGCAAATCCTTGACTCTTACAATCATTCCCACAAAGTCAATCGTAATAACTGTTGATTTGTTGATAACCTCATACTTTCTGAGATCAGTGAAAACGGTAGACTTCATTTCTTGCCGTTTCATATGAGTTTGTCTTTGCAATTCAAATGCTGTTGAAAAATCGTGCTTAAAGCTAACTGCCGACCCGCTTCGAGTCATCAAAGGGGGCGCGAAGTTAGTTATCGGTTTTGTTGAGGAGTAATAAGAGTCCAATACAAGTTTCTGGAATCTCCAAAGATTGTTCACGGTTGTACCAACTATGATTTCATCGTTTGATAGGTTGCATACGACTCTTTCGTTCATTCTAGGCGTTTTGAGAAATTTCAGGGAAATGATTTTAAGATTCCGAAATTCTGGTAAGCCCTCATACAATTGTGTTAGCATGTTAAACACTTTTATCTCAACATCTTGACAGGAGACGGTAATCATCTCACCTGTTTCGAGGACTAAGACGAACTCCTCCTGAACCAAGTCGTTTTCAAGAGATTTGTCTGACTTTTTGCTCTCAGAAGGTTCCATACCTGGGGCAGGAGGAGGATAATTACCAGTGAGAGGTGTGGCCCCAATTGAAGATGAGCTATATGATCTGCTTTTTTGCTTTTTCTTTTGCAAAAGTTTTCTGGCAAGAAATCCCGCCACGGTTTTCTTCCTGAAGAACGCGTTCACGACATGCATCCTTTTGCGTGATTGATTTAGTTCACTAGTCAATGAAACCTCCCACACATAACTTAAAGATTTTCTGTCAAAACACTTAATACGGCAGTGTTTGTTGTTGATGAGCACAATATAGTTACCGTCATCGTTGACCTCGACATGATTCACAGGCCAAAATTCCGCCTTTGGAATTTTAGGATCTGGGTTATCAAAGACCGTAGCAATATCGTGAGGCTTCTTTGCCTCAACTTTGCTCAAAGGAGACCATATTAAAATTCTGTGATCAAGATCTGCCGAAACTAAGAAGGAACATTTGGGATTTGTTGAAAGTTTAAGGACATCGGACTTATGGACACCCGATAAAGTTAAGCATTCAAAGAATTTGGTTTCATCGTTTTTGGCTAGTTCTTCGCTACTCAATTTGATTTCAGGAGCTATTAGCGTTGTCGAAGAGTCCAGACCTATTTCTCTTCTTTGCCTTTTAGAATATGTGAGGGTGAAAGTCAATTCAGCAATGGCAAACACAAAAACCAGCAGTGACAAAAGCTCAAGAGCAAAGAGGAGATCATATTTTTGTGCAAAAGCTAAATTCTCGTGTAGTGCGATAATTTCGACAAGATGGGAGCCTGAATCTGTAGGTATGATAAGAATCATTAGAAGAGCACTGGCGATAATAAAACCTGACGATAGCAAAGGAATCCAAACACCCAAAAATCGTCTCAGTGACACTGGGGTCGTTTTGAGGCAGTAGGTGCCCAAGCGTTGCCTCCACGAATTCAGAAGTGGGTGGCTTCCGCTTTTAAGCCCCAAAAGAAAAGATGAAATTGGATTTACCTCATGAATGACGGAATCCACATCTCCTTGTGCTTCAAATACCAGCAGTTTGAGCAAATCCGTGAAATCAACTCTGTTCAAGTCGATGATGATAATTCCAACAAGAAACGTTAATTGCAAAAAGTGGTCGATCAAGAGTGCAATGAAGGAAGTAACCTGGAAGATATAAATCCGCGACAAAAAAAGTTCCTTGAGGTTATCAGGCATAAACAGGGCTAGCAAGTTCTTCAATACCGACACGGCAGTCTCAAATGCTAACACATTGATTAGTAACACAACCGTGATGTTGGGAACAGGAAATATCCAAGCAGCAAACTTGTCAACAAAGAAGTAGCGACGTAACCACCGCGTAAGCTTGAAAACGCCTCTGGAGTTTTGCACGCTGTTGTTGATCCCGAGATAGAATTTGAGCAACCTTCTGTGCAAATTTTCCGGAGCATTGAAGGCATTGTCACCCGCTAAATCATTGATAGTCCGGAACATATTGCGTGAGCTAAAAGTAAGAATGGAAAGAAAATAGGACCCCAAGGCCAAAGTGTTAATCGGGCCAAGCGAGTACCAAGACAAGTTTTGCCAGCGGCCAACGATAAAGAGGGCCGCAAAGTTTGACACAAAAGCACTGGTAAGCCAACCAGACAAGAGACCGAAGTTAGATCTGATTTTGTGCTGATTGGAAATTGACAAGTAGCTGTGAATCAATAGCAGGATGAACGCTAGAGCTTGAAATAGGCTCACGCCAATTACGGCAGCATTCACAGCAAAGCGTTGGCCTGTGATGGAGTGATAGTACTTGGCGAAATCCAAAACCGAATTTTCTGTTTTGTCTTCAAAGGATCCCACAACAGTGTACTTCTCAGATTTAGGAATTTCTGGCACCTCGCCTGCGGGCGAGATGATAAAGAGGTTTAGTACGCCGGCCCTGTTAACGAGGTGGTTGAGCTTACCCAAATTACCTAGGAAGAGCTTGGTAACTTCACCCAGAAGGTTGTGGTTGAGATGTTTCAACACGTAACGTTCGACTTTCCTTTTATCCAGTTCAGAAAGCAGATAGTTCAACGGAAAAGGCCACAATGCTAAAGGAGACAATACACAATGGGTCTCTTTCTCCAAATCTGCCTGAAGCTGCAGCAACTCATAGAAAAAGTCGTAATTGAGTACGTTGTCGTATTGGGGATCAGCCAATGAAAGCCGAGTGATGACCTGCCCAGGAAGGCCCGTTAGCAGCGGAAATGTTTTAGGAGCAATGTGATTTAAATTGATGCCATTTTCAAGCGTGTAGTTGTCAAAGCGGGATACAAGTTGACTGTTCAAAGGACGTAGAGTGAAGTCGTAAGCAGTGTTGTAAGCAAAGAGGAACACCGAGAGTATAGGCAAAAGGATGATATACTTGGGATTTTTCAAGACAAATGCTGTACTTCGTATCAACCAAGGATGGATTTGTGTCATGTTTGGCTCATGAGTCCGGCGAAGGTTATTTTGCGGGATTGATTATGTTGTATTCGAGGTTTGCAGTCTCTTTTAGGACAAATGGATTGGGCACGCCAGCTTACAAGTAAAGATGAAGACGTAGATGCAAAAGTAAGAATCCAGTAATTTGGAGAAAATTGTAGCGATCCAGTGATTATCTGCTGAAGAGTCTGTGGTTTATGCGAACGGCCCACTTTAAAGGTGTAATGGGTTCCTAAGAGCGCCCATGCACAGGACGAAATCGGCTGATACTTATAACGTGACTCTCTGCATGGCCGTTTCGAAGCTTCTTCTAATTTTCGGAAAATTCGGTTGGTGGCCTTCGATTTGGATACTACTGGCTACAAAAATGTTTCTTGGGAAATTATTTCCGCTGGAACCGTAGATCAGGTCCCGATGTGAAGAGTAATACACATCTCCGGTTAGCACGGATGCGAGAAAAAACTTACGTTCCCTCAACAGCAAAGGTTCCACAGGGCTAACGGTCAAGAGAAATTCTTAATGACCCGTGGACGAAAATAGATCGCCCAGGCGAAGATCTTTTATTGACCACGTCATGTGAGACATTTCGAGCACAGTTTAAAGTGAGCAAGCTTGAGTGCGCGCCATTACTTTTTCAATCATGTATTATGCTACTTAACCCCTAAACTGGTGATGTTTAAACTGTTCATTTGCACAAGCAAATCGTCAATCTTTCCGTCCAACACTCCGTTGGCATAATCGTCTCTGCTCTGCTGATCCAAGTACTGCTGGACCTGCGCCAATCGAGAATAGCCTTCCGTGCAGAACTTCAATTGGATCTTCACCAAACTCTCGAAGGATGGATCGTAGAACGGCACTCTCAAGCTGATAAGTTGGGGCAACTCTTCCTTCAACTGCGCATTCAACTCCTCGTAAATATCTTTGGCCATGGCCAACTCCTTTTCCGCCCGAGGCAACTTGGCTGCGTCTTTTGCTGGCTTGTCAATCATGCGTCTTACCTTAGCCTTGCACTGGTCGTAGTCAGTTTTCTTGTGGGCTCGTTTTTTGATGGCCTCGTCGATTTCCGTGAAGTAGTTGGCAAACTTGGTCACGGGGTCCAAAATGGTTTCTCTGAACGGAGCATCCACCTGTTTAACCGTTTCCTCGTCAAATTCTCGAACACACAGCAAGTAGTAGTTGCCCACGGCAGAGTACGACAGGCCTCCTCTCGAGTCAGACTCTTCATACAAGTTGGAAACGATTTCGGCAATAGTAACCTGGGAAGCGGTCACCGCTCTCAATGCGTCCAAGTACGACTTGGAGGCCTTTTGCAAGTTCTGGCCCGCAGTCTTTAAAGTTTTGTACCGTCTCTCTTCGGTGTCAAAGTCCTTGTCGATTGTCTTGTCGACATCTTTGACCATAATTGAGCCGCCGGCTCTGTTAATTGCCTTTTTGAATCCTTCCCAGGACATTTCTCGAGAATGTGTGTGGGGAGGAAGTGTGGGTGCTTACAAACCCTCACTGATACCCGATCGCGAGGTCACGTGAATATCCACCCGTCGCTCGGCTCCAGTGTCGCCCCCGGAGCGGTGCTATTGCCGGAGGTCAGCCTCAAAAAATTGTTTCGTCTTCTGCTTTTACACTATCAATGGCCACTTTTTTTAATCCGGGAGCCCGGTGGCACATGTTCGGCTAGAAAGTGTGGCAAAGTGCCCCTACAATGTGCTGGGTGCAATCTATGATCCGATATTGAATTGGAGCATCCAGTTTCCGTTCAAATTCTTCGGTGGAAAAACATGATTATAAATGTATTTGGTTTCTTGTCCCAGTGGAGGCTCTGGCGCAATCGCAATTCGCGATTTTGTGCTTGGGTGCAAATACAACTCCCATGAACAACGAAAACCACGCCTCTCCGCTCACACAGATAAATGCCTGTAGAAGCGTAGCGTCTATGCGTGCAAAAGTGCCTTTGGCTGTCGACCCCAATGCGTGCAACTATCCTTCGCCCAAGAAATATAGTGCTAGTGCCGCCGGCGCTTTGCACCACGTTCACGAGATCTGCAGTGCGGAAGATAGCACGATAATCGACCGTAAACCGGCCTTCAAAATAGTTTCTCACATGAGCCGGCCTTTACTAGATGACAGCGCACCTTTGGATTTGTCGGCGTTGCGCCATCTCAAAGGCATGGTGAACGTGACACAGGCAGCTCCATTTGCAAGCCACTTGTGTGCTCTGTGTCTGTTGCCGGATTATCTTCCAGAAGATTTCAGCAAAGAGACCTATAGTGATTGTACCAGCTCTGCGCAATAAAAGTTAGCCCGTCCAACTGTAGACTGCTCGACTCGCGAGCTTCATGAATTGAGGACTTGAAGGTCTCCCCACGAGTCTTTGAGAATGTCCTTTGTGATCTCCTTGATTCGCCAACTGGATTTTTCTTCTTTCAAGAGTGCCACCGAGCAATATAAAGACGCTCCGGCCCATGCTCCCAATCCGGCCTTTTGCATCACTGTGATATGACCTGCCGCTTCCTTCACTGCCAGTATGATTTTACCAGTGAGCTTGGAATTGTTACTCAATGGCCCACTGAACACAATGTTGCCTGCGACCAGAGACCGGCAATCAATACCAAGACTTAAAATCTCGGAGGCGATCTCCTTTGGCAAGCCGGCAGAGAAAAAGGCCTCGTCGAGCAGTAAGCTGGCAATCTCCGCTTGAGTGAGGTTGGATGCCTTTTGTTCCTCAGATTTATAACACAAGTTTTCTTCGCCAAACTGCTCAAGACGTCTGGTAGATATCGAGCGCAAATCAAACACGCTCACCAAGACGCACGCATCCCATCTCAAGTCCACAAGCAACCCATTGTCGACTCCAGCAGCTACCATGGCACACAGCGCACGCGGGAGAAAAGAAGTTGCCACCGCTACTTTGCGGGCAAAGAACGCTTCACACAACTGAAACTTTTCGGCAGCAGCCAAACCCCCGTCAACGACAAAAATCTTTGCTGACGCGTTAGACACGAGAAGCAGTGACAGCACTAGGTACTTCACAATCCTGGCAAGTGTTCGATACTTATCCGAACCCCAGCAGAACCAGCTATGACCGAACTCTCGGTTGAATTGAGTAAGGGCATGTTTTTCGTTGTCAGATAACGACGCGACAATACGTTTCTTGTCTGAATCCAGCAAAGAGTGCGAGCCTAGGCCAAGCACTGAAGGATATCGAGTACTTGCATCAGAGGGAAATACAAATCTTTTCCAAACAGGCGACATTGGTCGAACAGAGACGTGGGCTTCTTGTTCGCCGGCGAAACCCAAATTGACCGATTTCAGCGTAAATTCCAAGATTAGGGCATAGTATTCATTGGGCATCGATGTGGTTCTTTTTCATTATATTTGGCCTGAGTGCGAATTAGCAAAGCCTTAATGTGTATTTGAGGAATATCGCGAACTTGCTAGCGAACCTCACCTGGGTTAGTTTCACTCAATGCTCAGCGCACTGTAAAAGGTGATAATCTAAACAATCGTGATTGTAGTTCCGATGCATGATATCTATTGTACATAGCTTATAGAAAGTCGAGGTCTGCGTCATCAATATCCATGAAATCGTCGTGGGTGGCTTCTTCGCGTTCATTTGTGGCCTCAGGCTCTATCTTGTGTTGCTGCTGTCTTTGGAAGCTTTCGAGCTGCTCCAAGTTCCATACGGATATTCCTTCCTGATCCTTGGGATTCGACGGTTGCGCGAGATTGCGCAAGAACTTCTTGGCTGAGGCCAACGCCATATCGGTGGACAAGTTCAAATCCGACTCGAGAAGTCCCTGGGCAATCCATTTTGGAAGCTGATTTTTTTTGTTCTTGAACCTCCTGTCAGCCAACACCATGATTCCATAGTCGTCCTTTCCTCGCAAAACTCGACCCAAGCATTGGGCGGCATGTCTCATGGCATCGAAAGAAAGAAAGTCGTTCTCCTTGATCTGGAAGTGGTCACGCAAGAACTCAAGGCGCGCCTTCAAAATTCTTGACTCAGTGTACTGGAACGGAATACCGATCATAAGCACAGTTCGGCCGTAATGGTGGTCGAAATCGATACCTTCGGACACCTTACCACGAGCAACGGAGAGAAGCACTGCTCCGCGGCCGTTGGAGCACGCTTTTCTGTACGTCTCCAATGCCAAAGACGTTTCTTGCGCATCAGGAGTCTCAACGAGAATCAACTTGTACTTCCATACCTCGTCTAGCACACCCATGGTCTGCCACATGGAGATAATGGACTCCATATACAAGTAAGACGGAAAAAACACCACCATTCCGTCCGGAGTGATCTTAGAAAACTCGATGAGCAAAGAGCCATAGTTACGCACGACGGAAGGATCGTTCCTGATTTCAAAACGCGACGAGATGGACGTTTGGTCCGAGCCCTTGGTCACGATCATGGGCAAGAACGAGCGGCGATCCAAGGTCATAGTGTAGGACTCCTGGATCACTGTTTGGAAATTAAGCATTTTTGGGTACATATCCAACGGCGAAATGGTACCGGAGGTGATGATGACGGACAGAAAGCGGTCGAACACCGGCTTGATCGCAATGGACGCGTCCAAGCAGGTGAAATGCAAGATGGGGTTGGGGACCGTGGATCCCTCGGTCTCATAGGGCTCCAAAATGAGCTGGAAGCCCGTTTCGTACGTCGAGACCAACGTGGCAAAGGTGGCAATGTCCTTCAACGCGTTGAGGTCATCCACATCGGACAAGTCCAAGGTGCGTACAAGCAAGGAGAGTCGCTCGGAGCAGAAACGCAAGGGCTTGCGGTCTATGAAGGTGAGCTCCTTGAGGTGCTGCAAGAAGCTGGTTGGGGTTTCGCTGATGACGTGGAGCACCTTCATCCGGGTCTTCAAGTACTCGATGAAGCGCTTCAAGAAGGAAATGAAGTGTTCTGCCTTGCGGATGTTGCCTGGGACCGCCTCTTCCAAAAGATCGGTTGGCAACACGGGGTTGGCCATGAAAAGCTCTTCGTCGCGGGCAATCTCGTTCTGCCGGAGGCCCTCCACCAACTTCTGGTACTCGTTCTGCAACTTCTCGCTGTCCTGGGCCTTCATGTCGTCCACTGCGTCGGCCAACTTGTTTGCGCCGCGGCCGGCGCGTTTCAACGTGTCATCGGTCAAGTAGAGCGATAGCGACTCGATGCAGACATTGTCGATGTTGTGCGCCTCGTCGAAGATGATGATGCTGTCCTTGCTGAGCTCCTTGGACACGCGCTCCGCGATTTTGGGGTCGAGCAAGTAGTGATAGGAGTAGATGATCACGTTACAGTAGGAGATCATGCGTCTGACGGTGAAGTAAGGGCAGGTGCCCTCGCCCTTGCAGTACTCGAGCAAGCCCTCGAACGAGTACACGCCACTCGGAATCAAGTCGTGCTGGTCGTAATCGTACAACTTCTCGTGGAACGAGCACAAGCCGTAGTGGTCCGGGTTCCCCTTGATCTCGTCTTCCGATACGCTCTGCAGGGCAAGCTTCGTTTTCAACTGGCCGTTGGTGATCTGGCGGCACCGCTCATCCACCACTGCACCCTTCCGCTCCTGCGACACTTTTGGGTGCAAGCACAAGTTCTTTCTGGACGTGAGCCCCAACCCGCGGAAGTCCTCCACGTACCCGAGCTCCAGGCTGCGGTATTCCATGAGGCGGTGCAACTCGATCAACGCTTTTTCGATTTCCGACATGGTACGCGAGCAGTACACAATCTTGCGGTGCTCGGGGTAGTGCATCTGGTACGCCACTGTGAGGGAGAGCAACGACACGGTTTTGCCTGTTCCCGAAGGCATCTCCAAGATACAGTTGCCGCCGACGTCCAAGGTTTTCTTGATGTCGCACATGTAGTTGTATTGCTCGGGGTAGATCCGCGGGTACGGGAAAAGCACCGGGAGGTCGTCGATGTAGAACTTCATGGGAAGAGATGTGGTGGAGATAAGTTTCGCAATGCGTGCACGCAAGCTGGTGATAGTGTAGTGGGTGCGAAATGGCACACTAGATCCAGACAGGGATCCCGGCTGATCATGTGGCAGAGGGTTTGCTGGACTTGGCTGACATTGGGTGTAGACACAATGATAGGTGTCTAGAGGAGATGTAAACTCGGCGTAAAAGCTACAGTGTGGTTCAGGTCTGAAGAAGGCTCATAGATAGCGTTGGACTTATGTGACGGAACGTTATTGCGGCAACGTTGGACTTGGGTTAGATAGAAGGGCCAAAAGCTTTTATCTTAGTAATCAAGAAAATTTTGCCCATCAAATGAAAAAAGTAATAGGTGACTTAAAGTAATTAATGAAGGGCCAACTCCGAAGGAGCTGTCCTGCTTGTTTCAGTAGCCACTCGTGAGATTCAGATAAACGGTAGCGACTACATCCAGACGCCTAACGCTGGAAAAGCAAACAATTTTGGTCGGAACGCAAGGTGTCACGAGGTGGCTCGTAGTGTCAATCAGTCATATAAGCGCAAGATCGAGCGGATGGGCAATTCCGATAGTACGCCCGTATTACATTGATGAGTGAAGAAGTGTTCATATGGATCTATTTGTGTGTTAAACGTGGCAAGACGGCGATGGCCGGCACGGCGGGATTCTGACAGATTCTGACATACAAAAACGGGCAATCTCTTCCGGGTGAGTATCGTATGGGAAACAGTTGCGCGCGGTTCTGAGGTTGGGTCAATATTGGCATGATGAATCAACTTCAAGAGTCATCTAGAGAGCATAAGCCGATTCGACTTGAGACGGCAAGGTGCCAGGTATCAGGCGTCAGACATTAGTAACAAGGCGTCAGATACTAGTAGCCAGGCGTCAGATACTAGTAGTCAGGCGTCAGATACTAGTAGTCAAGCGTCAGATACTAGTAGTCAGGCGTCAGATACTAGTAGCCAGGCGTCAGATACTAGTAGTCAGGCGTCAGATACTAGTAGTCAAGCGTCAGATACTAGTAGTCAGGCGTCAGATACTAGTAGCCAGGCGTCAGATACTAGTAGTCAGGCGTCAGATACTAGTAGTCAAGCGTCAGATACTAGTAGTCAGGCGTCAGATACTAGTAGCCAGGCGTCAGATACTAGTAGTCAGGCGTCAGATACTAGTAGTCAAGCGTCAGATACTAGTAGTCAGGCGTCAGATACTAGTAGTCAGGCGTCAGATACTAGTAGTCAGGCGACACTAAACCAGGTGGTAGATGCCTGGTCTGAGCCAGATGTCAGCTTGCCCACAACCCCGCCCGTAGTCGAGCTCAACACCGATGCTATCGTGCAATACGCAGCCGACAGTCTACTCACGCTCAAACATCCTCGCCACTAGCAGCAGCAACTGGGGGAAAATCTCGTCCGAGGTGTTGCCCGCAACCGAGTGAAACACGCCGCGGTCCTCGTAGAAACGACGCAACGGCGCACTCTCGCGCTCGTGCACCGCCATGCGCCGCTCAAACACCTCGGCGGTGTCGTCGCTGCGCTGCACCAACGGCTCGCCCGACACATCGTCCACGTACGGCACTGCGGGCGGGTTGTAGTCCAAGTTGTACACGCGGCCGGACGCCGGGTGCACCCAGCGAGCCTCGATGCGGCGCAAAATCACGCTCGGGTCCACGTCCAACTGCACCACGAGATTCAAGTCCGCGCGGTGGCGGCTCAACACGGGCGAGAGCTGCGCGGCCTGGCCGCATGTCCGCGGGAACCCGTCGAGGAGCCAGTTGGAGCCGCGCGAGAGCCAGCCACGCTCCTCGAGCTGGTTGGTCACGAGCTGGGCCATGGTGGCGTCGGGCACCAACGCCCCGGACGCCACTGCGGCGGCCGCAGACCGGCCCAACGCGGAGCCGGAGGCGATTTCGGCCCGGAGAATGTCGCCGGACGAGAGCGAGTGGAGCTGGGGGAAGCGCTGGAGGAGCCGCGACGTGAGCGTGCCTTTGCCGGACCCTGGGGCGCCGATGAGTAGAATACGGGCGGGGGCCATGATGGTCGTGGTATGATGGTCGTGGTATGATGGTCGTGGGTGTACGATGGTCGTGGTTAAGTGGCGGTCAATTGGTAGTTCGGTGGGGTTAGGTCGCGGTCAATTGGTAGTTAGGTGTGGAGAATTGGGTGTGGTCAACTGGGTCAGTTGATGGGGGTGATGCAGGTGGTGAGCAGGAGGGGACAGCCACGTGGTACGAATCCGGTGAGCGGGCGATCGATGTTCAACAAAAAGCCCTAACCTTTCCAAGGAAGTCGTGGCGTCGAGCTGAAAAGTAGCGGCGGAAAATTGTGGGGTACCGCGCCTCGGACATGAGCCGCGATGAACTTTGCCGTATGACGGAACTTTCCGCTAGTCCAGCAACCGGCCCTCTTTGCGTACGGGCAAGCGGCCAATTGGGGCGCTTTGTGGGTCATATGGCATTGCCTCACCGGTGGCTCAGCACCACTCCAAGCTGGAGGTTCTCGTAGAGATTTGTAGATTTAAGTGCATACGCAAGTGAGTGGGAAGTGGTCATAATGCATACGCAAGTGAGTAGGAAGTGGCTATAATGCTACGAAAGTGAGTGGGAAGTTGCTTATAGAGCATACGTAAGTGTGTCTGAAGTAAAAGTACAAGTAGATGTGGGTAATAAAGACTCACCAGATACGGCAGACACAAGAGAATAGTCCCATACAAGCCCACTTTTTGTCTAACCAAAGCGCTGGCGGTTCATGAGCATAATTCCCTGTCACTCGAACATAGCTTAGTACTCAGTATCATTACACCCTGCCATCATTGTACAAATAATGGATTCTGCAATTCTGCTCTCTTCGTATGATCCGTGCACATTTTGATCCCACACTCAGTCTATGGACACGCACCACTACGCATCATTGGATCTGCTTCTATAGGTGAAGTAAAGGCGTGCGTCCCGCCTCTTTCAGCACTATCATTACATTGATGTCACAGCCACTAGAACTAGCACCAAGTCACCAAGTCTTGTATTTGGGAACAGATACGGTAAGATCATGGGCCAATGAAGATGATCACTGAGCAAAGCAGGTCACTCGCACCAGCTTATAGTGCGCCTGCTACGTACTTGACACTTTGGGTGCCATTTCTGCAATCAAGCGGGAACCCGGTTTTGATCGTCAGTATCGACAATCCGATCAATTTAGACCATATTGAAGTAGAACCTCGAATATGAATCTAAACCCAGAGAGAAAATCCAATACCTACAGCTTAGGTTCCGTGCACCGCAATACTTTGGGAATACTTTGGTTCCGTGCACCACATCACCGCAATACTTTGGGAATACTTTGGTTTCGTGCACCACATCACCGCTGATTTCGTCTCATGGCACTGGCTGCACTGTCGCCATTGGAAATCACCCGTTTCCGTCAAGTCTGGTCTACGCGGCCCGTTCAATAGTCGCTTAATATACACAGCAGCCCCGGCGGGCTCTAATCGTCCTCGTCCGAGTCGACAATGCGTCTCCGCTTTCTGCGGTCGTCTTCCGCCGCAGCCGAGGCGTACCGCGCCGCCCCCTCTGCCTTGACACTCTTCAACCGCTCGGCGCCGCGCTCAAACGCATCCTCCTCGTCCACATCCAAGTGCACGTCGTCGTCGTCGTCCATCTCCACCTCGTCGTCGTCGTTGGCAACAAAGTCGTCCTCGTCGTACTCGTCCGCCGCGTAGGTGCGCTCGAACCGCTCGTACGCAGACTCGTGGCTGCGTCCCGGCGCCGGGCTGTCGCTCTTGCCCATGCGCTCCTCCTGCAAGCGGCGCTTCTGCTCGAGCTGGCGCCGGGCCTTGAGGTTCTTGCGCTCGTTCTCGTCCGCCAACCGCTGCTTCATCATGGGGTCGCCGTGCGTGAGCGTGTTCAAGATCTTGTCCTTTTTCTGGATGTTCTTGACCGCCTCGGTCAACTTGCGGTGGGTGGCCGTGAAGGTGGACGACGGGAGGAGCGACGCCGAGTGGGTCACCTGCGAGTCGTTCTGCAACACCTCGTGGTCCACGTGGCTGCGCGCGAGGTAGTTGTCGGGCAAGGGCAACGCCCGGAAGTCAAAGAGCTCGCTGCCGATCTTCAACGACATCAGCCCGTCGTCCCACTGCACAAAGTGCGCGTTGGACTGCTTGATGATCTCGTCGTTGCCTGCGTTGGAGTAGCGCCACCGCACGGTGTTTTCGTTCAAGAGCATTTCCGCCGTGGCGTCCTTGGCGATGGCCGACGCGTCCATCGTGCTCTTCTGCCGCTCGCTGGCGTTCGCTGCCACCTTTTCCTTGAACTCGGTGGGGTCAAACGGATGCGCATCCACCTGGAGAAACACAGGCATCTTGATCACATACGTGTCGTCCTCGGGCTTGTGCGACACCGCGTGCCTCGGAAGCGAGAGATCGAGTGTTTTGAGCGCCGCAGGCGGCTCGTCGTCCGACTGGTCCAGGTTGGCGCTTTCGTCGCTCCCGCCGGCTGGCGCAGGATGCAGGCGCGTCTCGCTTTCGTCGCCACCGGCGGCCACCTCCACGTTCTCGTCGTCGCCAAACAAATCGTCGACGTCTTCGTCGCTCATGCGGTGCGGTGTTTCTGGGTCAGACATGTTGTGCTGGGAATGCTCAACGCCCGGTGCGATTTTGGTCCCGCGCGCACGTGACCGTGTTCCCGGCCGGCCGCCGCTACACATGGTGATTAGTACATTTATAGCACAGTATAAACCCAAGAAAACAAAATCCATAGAAGAGAAGCGAGAGACTGGGGTGAGTGTACACCAGAGCGAGGGGCGGGAGTGTAGCGGCGGCCACGCATGAACGGCACCGCGCAGGCGCCTACGACAGCGAGTCCGAGTGAATCACACTCATGAGATTGGGCGCAGGCGCGTGCTTCGGAAGCAGATACGACAACTGTGACACGAGCTCGTCGTCGCTGCTGGCACTGCCAAAGTCGTGTTCCGTGTCGGAAACAGCCAAGTTGCGCGTGTTCTTGCCCATCGTGTGGTAGCCAATCATGTCCAAGTAGTCGGGGTTGGCGTTGGAAAGCGACTTGCTGTGCGTGCGGCCCGGGTCTGCCAGCGCCTGTGGCGGGGTCTTGCGAGGCAGCACCTGGTCGCTGGGTAAGAGCTTGTAGGCGTATTGGATCAAAAACTCCACCACCAGCTGCGACAAGGCGTATTCATCCGGGTCCATGTCGTGGCTGGGGTGCAGAAGAATGGACGGCTGGAAAATCGCAGCCAAGTTGCGAGCAGACATGAGGTTTTCGTCCGAGTTGTTTTGCACCATCGATAGAAGGTCAAGAATATAGAACAAAAGCTGCCGCGAAAGGCCAGGAAGCTCGTCGAGAAGGTGTTTATAATCGTCGATGGCGGCGTAAACGTCTGTGGCGAGCTTGCGGTAGGTCTTGGTGGGTGACAGTGTGGGTTTGGATGCGTCTGCAGGTTTTTTGCAGTGAAGATCGACGGTGATGGCGGGAATCGCCGGCGCGGCAACGTCTTGCGAGTGTTCCGGGTCCTTCAACTCGACGTTGACCAGGTTAGCGTTTACTGCATGCTGCGGCTGCTTTTGAAGCTCTTCCGCGGCTGCTGTAACTTCCTGGTCACCCTCCGCCTCACTGGCGATGCGAGAAACCGCGTCTTCCTCGGCAAGAAGCTTTCCTTCGGTAAGATTCTCGCCTTCGATTTGGAGAGCGTTCACTTTACTTCGGAGAGCCTCAGCCTCAATTTGGTGGGGATCAGCTTCACTTTTATGGGGATCAACCTCGTTTTTGTGGGAATCAGCCTCATTCAGAGAAGCCTCACTTTTATCCGGATTTAGGCCATCCAGGGGTACAGCATCGGGCTGCGGCGCCTCGATTTCTGTATTCGCATTGCCCGCTTCCGACTTCTCGTGAGTTTTCTTTTGCTTTGCTTTTCGGGGGTTCTCCGCTCGGTATTTCATAAACTTTATGATACGCAGCCGCAGACGCAACGGGTCGCGAAATTCCTCGTACAACTCGAGCGGAATGAGCGGCTCAGGCAACGCGTTTAAGTAGCGCCGAAGCACTGATGCCGCATCGTGAACATTGTAGCCGTCCCAGTCGAGCTTGCGGCCAAAGTCTGGCGGCGCATTAAACACCGCTTGAAGCTCGCGAATCCGCTTCGACAGGCCGCCTACACGGAAGATGCCCTCCACTGCTAGGCCGTTTTTCTTGAGGAAAACGCCGCACTTGGCCACGACAATCGGAATGCGGCCGTAGTGCGGCATGCCCGGGGCCGGCAGGTCCTGGGCCATGATGGATATCTTGACCAGTGCTTGGGAGATGGCCACCTGGAGCGGCACGCCAAAGTACTGCGAGTTTCCTTCTACCAAAGAGTGGTTCTGCAAAAACAGGTCGCGGTGCTGGCGCAAACAGAGCAGGTCGGCGGACATCGAGGACGGCCCGGCCGAGTCCAGCCGCAGGCGATGCACGTTGTTGGTGGAGCGGGACTTGTGGTTTAAAATGGGGCGGAGGAGCTCGTGCGACTCAGAGGGGCGCGGGTTTACGGGCAGGCGTTCTGTCTCGGTGTCGGAGATGGTGTTGATGGAGTCGCTCAGCGCAAGCGCCAGGCGCTTCAAGTTCTTGACCCAGCCAAGAAGCGAGCTGCGGTTTGGGGATGCGGGGGCGTCAGGCATGGCTGAAAGTATGCGCGGCGGTGAAAGCTATGGGCGGGGCTGAGACGAGTAGAAGCCAAGTAAACAACGAGGAAATCAGGGGGCAGAACGAAAGAATTATTCCACGAAGCTAATAAAACCAGGAAAGAAAAGAAAGGGTAATGACAGAGCCGGGAAACCAGTGCAGGTACCTCTTCGACGCAACTAGGTGTCTGCCAGAAGAGAAAGCCGGAATTGCAGGAGCCAGACTGGGGTCAGGATGTGACGGTGGAGACCGGAAGCTATGTCTGATCTGCCTGATCACTCAAACCAATATTGTACGAGCAGACAAAGGACTCGTAAACGCACGGATTGGGCAACAAACGACTTTGTGAAAGAGACAACTCTGGGCAAGCGATGGGCAAGCGACTCTGGGCAAACAGACGACTCTACACCACGGAGTAAACCAAAAGTGGAGTGGTAAAAGCAAGCAGGGGCGAGACGGCAACAATCAACCGAGATGGCAACAATCAACCGAGATGTCCGGGTAGGATCAAAACAGAAGAGAAGGCGGTTGCAGTTGAGTAACGGGCTGACGGCTGGCTAAACACTGCGTGGAAAGCAATCGACAGCAACGGCAGTGAAGCCCAAAACAGACTGGACTCAACGAGGCACGCTTAAACGGGTAATGGGCGAAGATTTGTCCTAGGTCCAATTCCGAGGTGCGAGGCGGAATTTCGGGTTGGGTGGGTCGTGGTTCTAGAGTTAGTGGGAGCGCAAAAACGCCAGGGTCGCGTGTAGGCCAAAGTGATGGGAGCAAATGGAGCGCGCATATGGCACAGCCCGGCGGAACACCTAAACCAAAAGCGGGGGGCCTCTAGCGGTACAGGTTTTTTTTTTCTGGTTTTGCCCCACCGCTAGCGGGCCACGGCTTTAGCGGTGGCAGGGGATGCTCTGCTAGGGCGGGACACACGAGGGATGCAGGCGGCTATAATTAGCCGGGGGAAACATCCGGACCTCCGCGCCCCACGACGCTCCATCAACCGCACATTCCCAGGCGCACCAAAACATACTGCAGAAACACAAATCCCACGGCACCCATACTGGCCATCTGCACCGATACTGGCCATCTCTAAGTTGATCGTCTACCCAGATTATCACTCCCATCTGACCGGATATCTGCCCCATATCGGAAATCTACCCGGCCATTCGTCTGCCACATTGATCGTCTACCAGATATTCGTCTACCAGATATTGATCATCACCACATTGATCATCTACTGATAAACACATCGGCAGCGCCCTCGTGTACCACCAACCTGCTACATCTCCGAAACTAGTGTCGCGCGTAGCAGAGACACTACCGCACCGAATCTTCTGGAGAGCTTCGCATCTTAGTTCCTGACCCAGACTCCTCCCGTGCCTAATCGGGTCTGTGTCATACCATATGCCCGTGTCGCCCAAACGCCGGCCGTTGAGCCATGTCGCTCTCAACACTGAGCGGCACCTCTCCAAGGAAAGGCTGTCCAAGGAGAACCTCTCCAAGCAAAAGCTGGCCAAGGAAAAACTCTCCCGCGAGAACCTCACGAAAAGCAAACCAGCCGGTGTGGCCAAATCCCGCCGAATCCCCGGCAGAACTCCCCGTAAGCCCGAACGTGCCAAACCCAAAAGCCCGCTCCCGTCCACCCAAAGTGGCTCCAGGTTTGCTCTTTCCGACTTTGAGATCGGGAAAACCCTCGGCAAGGGGAAACTCGGCAAGGTGTACTGCGTCAAACACAAGGCATCGGGCCTCATCTGCGCCATCAAGGTCATGGCCAAGCGCGACTTGGTCGACCTCAAGCTCGAGAAAAACTTTCGCCGCGAGATCGAGATCCAGAGCACCTTGGTCCACCCGCATATCAGCCGCTTGTACGGCTTCTTTTTCGACGAGACCAACGTGTACTTGATTCTTGAGTATGCGGTGTACGGCGAACTCTACCAGCTTCTAAAAACCCACCGTCGCTTTGACGACATCACCGCCTCTCACTATATTGCCCAGGTGGCACTGGCGTTGGAATATCTCCACGCGCGCGGAATCATCCACAGGGATATCAAGCCTGAGAACATTCTCCTTGCTGCTGACAAAACGGTCAAACTTAGTGATTTTGGCTGGTCGGTGAAAACAGAGCCGCGCAGGGCCCACAAACGCCTCACCATATGTGGAACACTCGACTATCTCTCGCCGGAAATGGTGGAGCTGAAGGAACACGACTTTAGCGTCGATGTGTGGCTGTTAGGTGTTTTGTGTTACGAGTTCTTAGTGGGCAGGCCACCGTTCGAGGAGATAGATAAGAACGCCACCTACAAACGCATAGCAAATGTCAACTTCACCATTCCCAGTTTCGTCGAAGAGGACGCTGCCGATCTTATTCGCAAGCTCCTTCAAAAGAATCCAAAGGAACGCATTTCAGTGGCAGAAGTGGCAAACCACCCCTGGATCCTGAAATACAAGCCGCTTTGGCCCAAACCTAGGGCTTAGTCACCCTCTAGTTTCATATGCGCCGAATCGTTACCGCGAGATATTTCTTTGGACAGTAACGCGTTGTGCTTACCACGCGCATACTAAAGCCTAAAGTTTCTTCGGTGAAATGTATTGGCCTGACAGCATAGCTGACTATCCTGGTGGCTTTCCTGATCGCCATGCCCTTCCACAGTGTCACCGCCTCAAATTAATAATTGATTGCTTGTTGAATCACCACCGTCATCTACTATATCTAGCATATCCCGACAATGTGTCCGTTGTCCTAATATACACCATTATACACTACTGCGCCCGTGCCGGCACCTGCTGCCCTTGTGCCAGCTGTTGCTGCTGTTGTTGCTGACGCTGCTTCAAGAGCATCTGCTGCTGCTGCTGTTGCTGCTGGAGCTTCATGACCTGTTGCTGGAAAAGCTGCTGCTGCTGCTGATTGTATTGAGCCGTCATCAAGATTGCCTTCAGCGGCGCCCGCACCTGGTAGACTTCCCCACTAACTGCCGCATAGGTTTGGGTGCTGGACGCCGCCAGATCCACATTCACCAACGCGCATCGGCCCTGAAGACCGCCGATAGATCCCAGGATCGCCTGGTTTGCTAGTGTAAGGTCAGCTGACAGCGTCAGTGAGTCACCCCCAACATTCCCTCTTGTGATGAGCGCGTTGGCGTACGCCTCTCTCATGTACAAAAACCTCTGGCGATTGCGCACAGGAAGCACGACTTTCCGCTCCAAAGGGATGGCATGGTTCTTGGAGAGCCCCTCGAGAACCAAGTGCGTTTCCTCGTCGGGATCGAGCACCATGTTCATACTGCCCGCTCCTCCCAATTCGTCAGAGTCGCCCAACTCGCTAAGCTGGGCATTTTCGCGCCGCTGTGCCGCCAAGGCATTGCTGGCAGCAAGTTTTGCTTGGTTTCGTTTTTGATACTGCTGAAGCAAGACGTCGTACGGCGCGCTACGGCCTGGGACCGCCCGCTTGGCACCCATAGAGTGCGTTTTGCATGTCAAAGAGCGTGCACAGAACCCGCCCAGCGGCAACGGCACACCACATTGCTTCTCCACATCCACAGGACCTTTGGCCTTGGTGGAGTTTTTCGTCTTTGAGGTCTTCTTCTTCTTGCTGGTGTTATTAGCCCTTGCAGCTGCGGCCTCCGCCGCGGCAGCGGCAGCAGCAGCAGCATTGGCGGCTTCCTTTTCTTTCTGCATTTGTGATTTTTTATATTTCTTCTTTGGGCGCGCTGTGACCGACGACACCGACCCCGATGCTGGGGTATCTGGCGCAGGAGTAGCACCACGTGACAGCTCTATGGATGGCGGTTCCACATCGAGCAACGCGTTAGCAGTTCTGCCGCGTTTGCGTTTGCCCGGAAAGGATGCAGAGGTTGCCAGTTCCTCGGCGGTTCTCTTTTGTTTCATTTCCAAACAGCGAATGTGGTGGGTATGTAAAGAATCTTCGCCAATAGGGCGTGAACACGAATCACAGACGTGGAACTTTACGACTTGCGAGAGGTACGACGAGTCAGAGAGAACGTTGACTATAGCCGACGAGCTGGTGGATGAATTGTTGACAAAGTCGTGATCTAAGCGCCAGTCCAACTTTTTGTCTAAGTACACACCAAAATCTTTCCAGATGAGACTTTTCTTGGGGGATTCAGCGGGTTTAGGAAATTTCAAGCTGTCGAGAGTAACTATCCGACTGCTGCTTCTTCTGGGGGACATTCTCTAATGTAGAGAATGCGGTAAGAAAGAACAAGTTGTGGTTGTGTCACTTGATATCTGAGTGGACGCGGGAGGTACGGATGTAATAATATGACTGTCGCGGAGGCACCGAGGGCCACAGTGAAATAACTAGTTTTGCATTTTGGTGGATAGCATTGGCCGCTCACTCGGGCCACTCAGAATTGTAGTCTTTATGTCGCTTTTATTTCCGAAACAATCTATTGAGAATCACCGACGCCTCTCACTGCTTGTCATATAGCATGGGGTCTACGTTACTGCGCATGAACGTTTTGGTCAAGTTCTGGTGCTTTTTCTTGAAGTGGCGGAAGTAACTCAAAAGAGGGTTTGCCTTGTTCTTCCAGCACGACACCTCCACCACTTGGAAGCAAGCAGGGCACTGTATGGCCCTGACTGTTCGAGTCTTGTGCACGTCGACATTGCGCGTGATGGAGTACTTTCCGTAGTAGAGTCCCTCGGGAACAACAAAGCTATTGGCGTAAACCCCATGCTCCAAGGTCAAGTGAGACAAGTAGCTGGAGTTTTTGAACGGTAAAAATTTTATAGTGGGGCAGAAGGGACATAGACCGCACTTGGTTTCATTCACCACAGATCCGCGGTTATCGAGCTCGAAGCGATGGATTTGCGGCTCGTAAGGCAAGTTGATGTTGAACTTGGGCAGTTCCACGTACAGAATCAGCGACACTGCATTGGCTACTGCAGAAATGTCACGGATATAGATTTTTCGCTGGAGAATCCCCGACACAATGGATATCGAAGGTGCAGAATCGCTGCCAGGGAAACCCACAAATTCCATATTGCAACCTGCCACATACAGCTCGCTGATAGGCAGCGAGTAGAGTTTTCGCTGTTGTTGTGCATCATGCTTGGTGTACGCAAAATTGGTGATATTATTGTTCACCACAATGCGCTGGATCTCGCCCTGATACCCTCTATAGTCCAAAACGACGCTGAGGCATTGAATTGCCGAAACCATCACGTCCACGGGCCCCGTCGAAACAAATCTCTTGGGGACTCCTGGAGCCGTTTTAGGAAGAGAAAAAACTTTTTGATTGGAGTCGGGCTCGTCGGGTTGACTTCCTTCAGTGGAGCTTGTTTGATCAGTCTCATTTACCGAAGTGGGCCCACGAGACGTCTCCAAAGAATCGTGACTATTGGCTAAAAACCAGCCCCAAAAAACCTTGTCCTCGGGGGATAAGGCTAAAGCTCCCGTTTCTATGTCCTCATCTAGGGCCAAGTTCGGGTGGGCGGTCAACGAACCACTAGGGTGATTATTAGCAATTGGGCCGCAGTTGGGATAAAATGATTCCAGCTTCGACGAACCCTTGCCTTTAGCGAACGCTTTCCCATCTCCGAGACTAGCTGGCTCTAGGCTAGATTCGCTGAAGTTTTCAAATGATCCCAGTGAAAAGGTCCGGCCGTAGACATCGCTGAGTCCGGTGCTCCATTCGCTGGGCGAAAAGGGATCTGTAAGTGCAACCAGAGTTGCGCTGTTTGGAAAATTCACATACGGAAAGTCACCAGGATACCCAATCTCGTTAGAGAGAGAGTAACTGGCAGGGAGAAGGCCTGAAAATGGAACTTCGCCGGGCAAGCCCAAATCCGCATTGGAAGAGCTATGTTGAGGAATGTCGACGGGCTCATATATGCCAAACAGTTTATCCAAGAAAAATCTTGACCCAGCTTCAGACCGGCCGTCTGAGTCATCGGTTTTTTCCACACCCGCATGGAACACATTAGCTCCGTCGTGGTTGGCTGAAGATGGGGCGTGCGGGTCAAACATATTCCACGAACACATAAATTCTTCTTTTTCGTACTTTTCCTTCATTGTGGTTTGACGTAAATGGTGAAGCGGAGAATGCCCCGAACATTTGTATTTATCGCCTTCATAATATTATCATCATTTCTGGTCGGGCGGACATGAAAGGTATTTGGGTGCAAATCCTGCACCGCGCTCATCACTGTTTTCTGCTTACTTTTCTTTTCCAATGGATCTGACCAGTATCATATTTGCGGTCTGCTGCAGCTTTTACTACGTTTCTGGTGGACGAGTATCTTTCATCGCAGCTGCAGTAGCATGGTATTTTCTTTCCGCCAGCGAAAAGCGTCCCAAGATCATCCCAGAAGTGAAGAAACCTCTGCCCATCTATGAGGTTGATTTCACCAACTTTACGCCGACAGAAAAGAGTGTCTTTCCCGAAAAAGCAGCGTCTAGGCGCTCGCGTCGTACCCGTGAAGCAAAGATCTTCAGGGGACTGAAACCCGTCGCCAAGACCGCTGAATCTGCCTTGACCTCCACGGCATTGAAGCTCACGGACTCTCCCATCTACATTTTCTACACGACCTTGACCGGCTCTTCGGAACGTGTAGCCAAGGCTATGTTCAACAAATTTGAATCGATGGGTCTTTTGAACAAACCTACTTTGGTATCGCTCGACAATGATGTGGACGATTTGGAGGAGTACTTTTTGAAGACACCCAAATCCAGCCACCCCAATATCTACTTATTGGTTTTACCCTCATATGAAACTGACTCCCCTATCGACTACTTTCTCGAACATCTTACGGAAACCTTCCAAGATTTCCGTGTGGACAAATACCCTTTGCGGGCATTGGCTGGATTTGCCGTTTTGGGTCTCGGTGACTCGGAGTCCTGGGACGGTGCCAAATTTTGTTACCAAGCAAGATTGGCAGATAAATGGCTCGGCAAATTGGGTGGCCGCCGTTTGTTCCCTGTGGGCCAGGTTTGCATGAAAACTGAGGGTGACCCTAAAACTCAAGACTGGATTAATGGTTTTGCCGAACTTTTGGTTGATGACACACCATTTTACATTGATGAAAACGATGAGGCTGACGATAGCGATGGAGAGGAAGCTGAAGTCGACCCATCGGAGGTGGTGGATGTGGAAGATATGGGTGAAATCATTAGATCATCCGATGGTGTTCTTGAAACCAAGCAGATGGTAGCACAGGACTCTCCTACTTTCAAGTCATTGACGAAACAGGGCTACACTGTTGTTGGTTCTCATTCTGGGGTCAAAATTTGCCGGTGGACAAAAAGTGCCATGCGTGGACGCGGTTCGTGCTACAAGTTCGCTTTCTACGGTATCCGTTCGCATTTGTGTATGGAAACCACCCCTTCTCTCGCTTGCTCCAATAAATGCGTTTTCTGCTGGCGTCACGGAACCAATCCAGTGGCAAAACTGAACTGGCGCTGGGAGGTGGATGCCCCAGAAAAAGTGTTGCAAGGTGCCCTTGAAGGACACTACAAGAAGATCAAGCAAATGAGAGGTGTGCCTGGAATCCAAATGGACAGATTCCAAGAGGCATTCCAAGTGAAGCACTGTGCATTGTCGTTGGTCGGAGAACCGATTTTCTACCCACATATCAATGAGTTCGTTGGAATGTTGCACGAAAGACACATATCCTCCTTTTTGGTGTGTAACGCGCAGCATCCAGAGCCTTTGGCGAAATTGGCTAAAGTGACCCAATTATACGTTAGTATCGATGCACCAACCAAAAGTGACTTGAAAAAGGTGGACCGTCCACTCAATTCTGATTTTTGGGAGAGACTAATGGCGTGTTTGGACATCTTGAGAACAACCCAAAGACACCAAAGAACTGTTTTTCGTTTAACTCTAGTCAAGGGCTTCAATATGGACGACATCGCCAGCTATGCTGATATGGTGGAACGCGCTCAACCGTCTCAGATTGAAGTCAAGGGCGCTACATTCTGTGGCTCATCAGCCGGAAACGGTAATCCATTAACGATGCAAAACATCCCATTCTATGATGAGTGTCGCGAGTTCGTCACCAAGTTAACCAGGGAACTTCAGTCCCGTGGTCTGAGCTACGAGATTGCGGCAGAACACGCCCACTCGTGCTGTATTTTAATTGCACACACCCGCTTCAAGATTAATGACGTGTGGCATACTCATATCAACTACCCACGCTTCTTCGAATTGTTGGAGAGCGGTCAGGAATTCTGCGACATGGATTATGTCAAGGAAACACCTCCATGGGCCGTTTGGGGTTCCGAGGAGGCAGGGTTCAACCCAGATGACACGAGATACGACCGAAAAGCTGAAAAGTTGAGAAAGAAGCAGGAAAGGGAAGCGGCAGAAGCAGCCCAAGAGGAGTCTGAGTAGAAAGTATTTATTATCAAGCATATTGTCATGGCGAGACAGAAATGGATGCACATGAACAAAAATTGCTCTCATCAAGATCAGAGACAACCCGCAGATTCAGGACCTCTTAAATAATAGATGGGCTTCTTTGGTCCAGCAGAGCGTAAATTTTTCTTACCATGAATTCAAACTCACCATGTTATCTGATTCGCATTGTATATTATATCATCGAGTGTATGAGCCCGCCATGCGTGTGGACACACCATACATTTGGGCCACGTATTTGAGGTACTCTATACGTAATGCTGTGATTGAACTAGATTTGTATTAGAAATGCTAATTAATTTGAAGTCACCACGATTAGTCGCTGGCCACCCGACACGCCTCCACATAATGATTCGCGCTCAACCAAATTATTCACTACTCCATGACTCGGATTGCATTCATTCATCCTGATCTAGGAATCGGTGGAGCTGAGCGACTCGTGGTCGACGCCGCAGTTGGACTTCAAGAAAGAGGCCATGAAATCACTGTTTACACTTCCCATTGTGATAAGTCTCATTGTTTTGATGAAGTGAGCTCAGGCGTGCTCAAAGTCAATGTTCTTGGAGACTTTCTTCCTACGGCGATTGTCGGGAAGTTTCACATTTTGTTCGCAATTCTTAGGCAGCTCTATTTGGTGCTCTACTTGGTATGGACTAGGGAGATCCTCTGTTATGACTACTTTGTGGTCGACCAACTTTCGTTCTGTGTTCCAATTCTTGGTATCTTCAAGTCTGACCACGCCCGGGTGTTGTTCTACTGCCATTTTCCCGACCAGCTTTTGGCAAAAAAAGGCGGCCTTGTAAAGAAACTATATCGTGTGCCTTTTGATGCGGTGGAGGAGTGGTCTACAGGTACGAGCGACCGCATAGTGGTGAACTCAACATTCACCAAATCGATTTTCCACCAAACATTCACGGGACTCAAGAAGATAGATCCAGGTGTGATCTACCCTTGTGTGGATGTCAAAGAACCGCTTAAAGATAACGGTGATGCAGAAGAAGAATGGAGCGGATTCATGAACGGAAGGGAGTGTTTTCTTTCGGTCAACCGTTTCGAGAGGCTGAAAAACGTGGCGTTGGCGATCAGAGCGTTTGCAAAACTCCCCAAGAATGAAAATCGCCCCGTTCTTGTGATTGCTGGTGGCTTTGACGCTCGCGTGCGTGAAAATGTCACTTACTTAGCTGAATTGGAAGACGTCTGCAAAGAGCTTGGTTTGATCCACTACACTTTTCGCGGAAAATTGGTCACTATGCCAAAGTCAACCGAGGTGATCTTCTTGCCATCCGTAAGAACCCCTATAAAGAATGCCGCTCTAAAGTCCGCTCGTCTTCTTCTTTATACGCCCACATTCGAGCATTTCGGCATCGTCCCGGTTGAAAGTATGCTTCATCGCACTCCTGTCTTGGCGATAAATCGCGGCGGCCCATTAGAGTCTGTAGTAGACTTCACGGGTGAAAATGAAGACAAAGCTACAGGGTTCAATTGTCCAGATGATGTGGATGCGTGGGCAGACGTATTGAAACAGTTTTCTTCTGGAAGGGACGTTGACGCTGCTAAACTAGGAGAAAATGGGTGGAGGCGTGCCAACGAACTCTTTTCTCGTGAGAAAATGAGCGAGCAATTCGAACAAAATTTGAAGGCAGCAAAGGTCTCTCGAGACAAGGGAATATTGTTTGCACTCTTGAGACAATGGAAAATCTGGATATTAATTTTGTGTTCTGTGCTGCTTAGAATTTTCTTCTCCAAATATCAGTAAGTATAACGGCAACGAGAATGATATACCAAAGTTTTTTGTTGCAACTGACTTGTGTCAATTTGAAGCATACAATAGAATCGTATTTCGCTTTTCAAAAAGAACCTGACAAGATCACTTTTCCTTTCTAAAGATCAGTTTCACCAGCTTCCAGAAATCTAGCTTTTCCAGAGCGGGGCCTGTCAGCCTGACGGGACCCGGATCAAGTAATCCTAACATCTTCGAATTTCCCGTGGGAATGGCCTGCGCATCAAACCATTCGCTTAAAAGATCGTCGAAGCCGGCGACAACATGGTCAAACAGCTTACGGATCTCTGTGGCAGGAACTAACTTCCATTTGTGAAGAGCAGGGGAGGGACACTGTAGGTTATAACTGCGGATCTCTTTATTCAAAGACAGGGTCTTCTGCTCGATATAATTGAGGTGGGCTCTCTCATAGTCTTTAACATGCACTGAAAATTCCCGAAAACCCGTCGCACGCGCTTGTTCCACGGCAATAATCTTGTCTTTGCCGAGTTTTGTCACCAACAACGAGAACCATTTCTTTTGCAAATCGAGCCTGAAAGCCAGAATTCCTCTCTCTGTACCCTGCTGGCTCTCGATCCACGGAGGAAGGCATTCCTGGCGACTCAAAATGTCGTTGATGAAAAATGCAGTGTCGTTGCTGTTGGCCAAGCGGGCGCGTTCCAAAGGTTTGCCGCGAACAGAATCCATCTCGGGAGCTTCGAATTTTCCTGTTCGCTGGTCGATTGCAGCGTTGATCCTTGCATCTGCTAGAGTTCCAATAAGCCCGAGCGTCGCCTTTGGCAGTGCAGAATCCACAAACATGGAGGGGCCAAGAAGACGTTCCTTGTACATTTCTCGGAAATCCTCCTTCTCTTTATCCGTTCTACCCACTTTGTAGTCCATACTCTGCTCTCGCGCAGATATCACTCTTTCCTGCCACGGCACTGGAGCTGACATGATGCGGTTTGGGGTTTTGCGGGTCTCTGGTGATTTCATTGGCGGAACAGCATCTGTGATCATCCGTATTGAGGCTTGGACCATCAGCTCTGCCCCGTCCCACGGCTTTTGATCTATGGTATTTGCCGTGGAACGAGCACTTTGCGATCGGAGAAGCGATTCACTGGCCGCGTAGGCGATTTCCTTCTGGTACACATGAGAAAACTTTCGGTCTTGGAAATGATTCTCCGTCTGGGCGTCAGCAAACGAAGCAACGGGTACTGCCGTTTTGCCTTTTTCTGTGTCCTTGTCACTTCCTCGCAGAGCGTTACTCATGTCTGAAAGAGTGGGGTCACGGTGTATTTGGGAAGCCGTCAGCGAAGACAATTTCTCGTCTAAAATTTGCTGGAAGCGCTCTCGCAAAGCAGATTTCTGGAATTTGGGGATGGTGTATCTCATGGTATCAGCATCGGAGAGGTGTTGAAGTGATCAGATAAGAATGCACACTACATCGCGACTCGCTTTTTCGCAAGATAAGCTTGGAACCGGACCTCAGACCGATACCTTATAGTTTTTAAGTTAGTAAGTGTTCGTTTGGGGCTTTACGAGAAGCTCAAAGGCCATTTAACTAAAAGGCCACGTCTCGATAGAGTCTCTGCTCAAGCTGTTATTAAGGCCACATATGTGCTTCCTGTTTGCAAGCGAACCTCGAGGCTGCTCGTCATAAATCTGAGGCCTTTCTTCACCTATCAAATCCTGCCTATATTTTGTGTCGAAATGGTTAGGTTCTGCTCCAGCATTCCACCGAACACTCTAAGCCGTTCGAATTAGAACCGTTCGGTTGAACACACATCTACAGGTCACTTAAGGTAATTGTGTCAAAATCTGTTGGACTCCACTATAGCCAAAAGCTCTAAAGAGCATAAAATACGAGCACTCCGCATCCAAGTGCTACAGCAGTCAAGACTGCCAACTTCAATAGGAAGCATAGAATGTTCTCTCTTCTGCCGCCCGCGGTGATGATGATTTGGTTTTCCAAATCCTGATCATCTCGAAGATATATCTTCCCCTTACCTAGAGGAGTAGAATCGAATTTCTCCGACATGTTGGACGTCACTGAGGACACAGAAGAAGAATGGTTCCGCTTAATATCCGGGTCATTCACGTACGCACTTTGTACGCAAGAAGCCGACCGGGCCCTGCCTGCATTTGCCGAAACCGAAAGTTTTCTTTCCACCATTATGAAACGTCTTTCAGTAAATCCTAAGAAAGAAATCGTAATTGAAGAATTGTAGAAATAGTGCACGTCATATTCTTCGTGATGCTTTACGGCAGGGGTATGACACCCGTACATCGTGCGGGGTGTAAGTACATGTGCGTCATGAAAGTGAACTTGGTTGCGAGCGCGGATAAAAGACACCAGGGCTCTTTGGTGCGTGTCGTCAGGCACGATGAAATCAACTTACTTGGACTATGAGGGCGCCTTTGGAGACATTTCAAATGACGCATAAAATGCTGCAATTCTATCTGCGTGGGGTGCATTGAAGGTGTGGAGTCTACGATGCACCTCCTGCGACACGCCGACCAGCTCCATCTTTTGCGACACTCAGACTCTCGCGTCGTGCCTCCATCTCAAAATAGTAATAAATGAAGAATGTCGCCTCCCGTACATATGTGCCTGAGGTGCACGTAACGCTATGGAGTGCAGACAGTGAACGAGGTCGGCTGTGTAGATACAGGTCTGCACCATGGAGATGCAAATCTGTAAGAGACAGCTATTGCACCAAAACGTTTTGGCTCTATGGAACGGGCTCTAAAGCGGCTGAGTGAGCTTCTGTGCACCCACATGTGCATGATTTCTTGCGCCATTATAAGTCGTTGCACCGAAGCATATTGTATTTGACCTTTAAGTACACCGTGGCCATATTCCATAGATCTGTGGATAGCAGGTCACATCATTCTCTTCGGATTCTAACCGGCTAGCTGAGTTAGCTGACAGGCTTGACCTTAAGGCCGGGCAGAGCAACGGAAAATACAAGTATGTAATTGCGAGACGAAAGCGTCGCATCTCCGTCATATCCAGTGCAAAGCCTTAAGTGGAAAAGCTAAGAAAACCCAACCTCTGACTCCGCCTAGATAAAACTTTCAATCCATACTCCAAGTACTTCCCTGCTCATGGCGCTGACTTTTGACCTAAGCCTATTTGCGGAAAAACCCCCGCGCGTCTGCATGCATACCGGATCAACTGGGAGGGCACGTGACCATACTCCTCTTTGGATGTGTGTAGTGAAACTCGTAGGGTGTTTTCTTTCCAATGAAGGTCAGTTCTCTCCTTTGTATTGCAGCTTCCGTCTCGCAGGTTATATGTGCGGCAGGCTCCATTGGCGATTCCGCGGCTCTTGCCGTGAGTGATCCTCTCGAAATGTCCGCCAACACCCTATCAAAGAATCCAGTGAGCACTGATGAAGAGTTGGAAAATAATTACGCACAATCGTTCTATATGTCCATTTCCATGATTGTGGTGTCGGAGATCGGGGACAAAACCTTTTTGATTGCTGCTCTCATGGCCATGAAACACCTGCGTCTCTTTGTGTTCACCGCAGCATTTGCTTCTTTGGCTGTGATGACCGTTTTGCTGGGGATCGTGGGTCACGCGTTACCCTCCATGATTTCTCAAAGAGTTACGCAGTTTCTTGCCCTGGTTTTGTTTGTCGTTTTTGGAATCAAGTTGTTGCTTGAAGGTCTTGCCATGTCAAAGGAAGCCGGCGTGGATGAAGAAATGGCCGAAGTAGAAGAAGAGTTGCAAGCCTCGGAGTTGAATGCTCGTAACCACAATTTGGAGTCAAGCACCTTCAGCTCCGTTCCATGGTACAAGGAAATCGGCCACCAGATCACGGATTTGGCGTCATTTGTGCTTTCTCCGACGTGGATTCAAATTTTTGCCATGACATTCTTGGGCGAGTGGGGCGACCGTTCGCAGATCGCAACAATTGCTATGGCTGCCGGCTCTGACTACTGGTTTGTGATCAGTGGTGCTATTGTTGGCCACGGGATTTGTACTGCAGCTGCATGTGTTGGGGGCCAACTTCTCGCCACAAGAATTTCCATGAGAAACGTGACATTGGGTGGAGCAACTGCTTTTTTTGTATTTGCAGTGTTGTATTTCTACGACTTCTACAATTACGACGCGTCTGCGGATGCGTAAGCCAATAGGACTGGGGACGGCCTGATTGATCCAGACCCTAGGACTTGATGTACGTTATGGAGATTGTATATAAAGTTGTGTATACCTGAAATAGAACTGGAAAATAGATCAAAAACGGACTATCGGGGAAGTAACGACATTTGCTAGCAGTGGCTACCGCAAACTTCGATTTCGACTCATTCTAAACCTATATAGGGGAAGCCATTTGCACCCAGATCTTCGGTGGCCATTATACGCTATAGAGGATTGACCCATACACGGTAGACGGTGAATTTACCATTAAAATTACAGTTGCTTCTAGATAAAGCTTTGGATGAGGGACCATCCCATTCGCTTTCCTCTGAACTCACAATCCCACCACAAAGCGTAACAATCGCTGGCTGCGACGGTTGATCTTCATAATACTAGGTTTCTGTGACAAAAATATAGTTTCTTGAAGTATTCCCAACCGACAGTTTCCCTTTCGTGGCTCATGCTTAAAAAGCCAAGAAGTAGCATCTTTCAGTATTACTAGCTCGTCTTGCTTCCTCACTAAACCTGATGGAGTATATACCAACACCAAACAAACCTTTACCCTAGAACGCCACGGTGCATGAACCGTAGCACTTGGTTCGCAGACATTGGTGGTTCGTCTCCCAAAACACGTCTTGCCGCTCTTTCCCGCTCGGCAAGGATGCTTTTCCGTTTGCGTTCCTCCTCCTGTCCCTCGGCCGATTCGAGATGCTCCTGCTCTGCTTCCGTGAGAAATCCCTCGAACGTGAACTCCTCCTCCAACTCTTTCACCTTCAGGTAGCACCACTCGGCAAAACTATCATCCTTTTGAATGGGCATTTTGAACGAGGTGCTTTCGACAATCGCGCGAGCAATCCACTCATCCACTTCGGGCAAAGGTTTTTTCCGCAAAAGAGTGGTGACTAGCCCCTCCTGTTGTGTGGTAGGAAAGGAAGGAAGCGGATATGCCGTGGTGGTAGCAAGAATCTCATCGTTTGCGTCTAGCTGCAGCGCAATGGTCTGTAGTTGAGTGATCAAGACTTGGAACTGGTTCTGCAAACTCAGATACGCCGGAAACTTGGCCCGCGGCACACGATTGGTGTGGTTGATTTGGTCCGCTAGTTTGCGGAGAGACTGATGCACTTGATTGAGTCGGTTTCGAATGAGCTCGAGAGAGTCCACGGGAACCTGAGATGTGGCTCCATTCATGGTCTAGATGTGGTGCTGGAACGACTAAAACGGTGATTGTTGGGGCGATGGCCGAAAGAGTAGATGCAAGTGCAAAGAAATGGATGTGAAGAAGATAAAGAGCTGAAGTAAGTAGCCAGAGAGATTCGGTAGGGTGCGGGCAGTGGAAAGTCGCACTTTTCGCGGTACCGGCTCACCTAACGATCATCACACCCTTTAGATCTGGAAAATTCACATCTGTCTACTAGGTCGCAAGCAGTTTTCCTGGCGAGTTTCCGCTTTGTGATACCACGCACGCGAACACACATATTCAATGATCCGAGGGAACTACAGTCTAGCGCGAGAAGTGCGCAAGAATGAGCTGCGGCAACGGCAGCGGCTCCAGCAGAAACAGAAGGACGCTCATCTTAGGGAAAAGCTCCAGGCGGTTGATCCGGCGCGGCTTTTTTACCGGATCCAGAGACTTGAGGGCGATCCGAAGGCCGTGGCGCAACTCAAAAAGCTCCGAAGCGAGTGGGCGTTTATGGAAAAGCACGGCATTCACCGAGAAAAGGTGGCGCAGTTGGTGGCGCAGCAGAAGCAAAAGCAGATCCAGGAAGAAAATGCCCGCAAGAAGCTCTGGGGCCGGCAGTCGGTATACTTCAACCCGGAGTTGAATCCGCTCGGCAAGGTGCCGGCCGGCTACCCGAATGTGACGAAACCGGTAGCGTTCGAGAAGCCGGAGGCGGATGCACGCATCGAGCAGTGGGGGATACAAGCGCCGGCGGGCGAGCCGCCGCAGTACTACAGGAAGGTGCAGAATACCAGTGTGGCCGAGGCCACGGCGGCGCACAAGAAACGGCGTGTTGGCAAGCAGTGATTCCACTATATACAAGAACCTGGCCCATAAGAAACGCTGCGTACCCGAGTAGATTTGCGGCTGACCGCTCTGGGCAGCCTGGCATGACAAGACGATGGAACAGCGACCACGGTGCGACATTTGACATGACGGCGGACGGCAACCACGGCCCCGCGACATTCGACACGACGACACGGAACGCACGCACCCCACCGCGCCGTCCCGCGCATAGCCCACCGTGCCGCGACATCACCACCTCACGACAACAACCTCACGACAACAACCTCACGACAACAACCTCACGACAACAACCTCACGACGACAACCTCACGACAACAACCTCACGACAACAACCTCACGACAACAACCTCACGACAACAACCTCACGACAACAACCTCACGACAACAACCGCACCACCAACTCCCACGTGCCGAACATGATCACCAGGTTCGGCACCGTGCGGAGCAAGTGCGGCGTCAAGCCTCCGTACATGCTCGCCAAGCCCTCCTCCTTCACCACAAGCTTGAAACACTGCACGAGACCCGTATACTTTGGCCTGCCCGTAGCAGCCAACGGCGCCTGTCTCAAACGAGTCCGCACCACCTCGTGCGGATACGTGATGAGCGAGGCCACGAACTTGGCCGCCCCCGCCGCGCCCGACCGGGCGCACCACTCCAACACATGGTCACGGGTGGTTTTCAGGGCGCCGTCGTGGCCGTGGGCCTCCACGGACTTGCGCTGCACAAACGCCTTCATCTGCTCGTACAACACCCACTGCAACGTCAGCTCTGCGCCGCCCAAGTACAGCGCACTCAAGCCCTTGTACAAGCTGGCCACGCCCTCGTGGCGCACCACGTACTTGAAGCAGTCCCACGAGTTCTTGTAGTGCTTGCCCTTGGTCTTGTCCAACTGGAGCCGAGTCTTGATCAACCAGATCGGGTTGGTGGCGGTGGACGTGACAAAGCCCGCGCTGAGCCCCGCGCCCAAGTGGATCCACGTCGCCTCCTCGCCGTGGTTGAGCTGCGCCAGGAGTATCTCCTTGGACGCTCCGTAGGTGAAGAAGTTGATCGACCGCGCGGGGATCACTCCCACCAAGTTGGGGCCGAGCCCGCGGAAGAGCGCCCGCCCGCCCTCTCGGCTGTAGATGGACCGGAGCACGCCCCCGGTCTCCTTCAAGTGCTGCGCCGCCTGGACAAACGGGTTGCCGGACTTGGGCGTCTGGTTGTACGCCGCGTGGTACGCATCCGACTGCAACCGGGTCTTGACCACGTCGAGCGGACACGTGACAATGGCGCCGACCATGCCGCCCACGCCGCCGGCGACAAAATGCACCCACTTGGGCGGCGCCCTGGGCGGGCTCGGAGCATTTGGTGCGCTTGGCGCGTTTAGTGCGCTCGGCGCATTCGGCGCGCCCACGAGCGGCTCGGGCGCTCGGGTGGTGCTGGACTTTTCGTCCGAAACAAGAAAGGCGTACGACTCTTTGGCGTCGCTCTCCAACTGTGCCGCAATGGCGCTTTTTCGGCTCATGGTGCTGCGGTGAAGGTGTAGTGGTACCGGCCGAGCATTTTTTCATGAGATGGGACTGCACTGGAGCCAGTCCATCACGAGCACTCATGCGCCACCGCCGCCAGACCGTCTACTCGCGCTCCCCGCCTCCGGGAAACGCCGCTGCTACTGTGTGATCCGTGTGGTCTTTTATTGCTGCGCTTGCCTGCCGCCCGCACCGCCCCGCCCACCGCACCGGACGGCGGGCCCGGCAGTTGCTCTGTCCTGCACGCACCGCCGATGCTCTACTTGAGCGTCTTGATGAAGGTGTCGAGGTTATACTCGTCCTCGTACTGCGACTCGTCCCAGAGCTGGCCCAACTCGCCCACCGCCTCCGTAGGGATGAGGCCGCCGGTCAAGTCGTCCTGCACCTTGTCCTTCTTCTCCTCTCCTCCCTTGTCGATCTTGGTGGCCGCCTCGTCCACGTCAAAGAGGTCGAGCAACTGGTTGGTGTCCATCGACGAGAGCCCGGCGTTCTGCTGGTTCACAATCGTCGACGCGATGTTCATCTTGAACTTCTGTAGACCCATAATCTTCTCTTCTAGCGTCAGCTTGGTGATCAACCGGTACACGTTCACCACCTTTTTCTGGCCAAGCCGGTGGGCACGGTCCATCGCTTGCAAATCGTTCATGGGATTCCAGTCGTGTTCCACAAATATCACCGTGTCTGCTCCCGTCAAATTGAGACCCAATCCTCCGACCTTAGTTGTCATCAACAACACGTCAATCGAGGGATCCTCGTTGAACTTGCGCACAATCGCCTGTCTGTTCCTCGGATCGGTGCGCCCGTCTAATCTCATGTACGTCACCGAAGGCATGTGCTTCTTGAAGAGCTCCTCCTCCACAATGTCAAGCATATCCTTGAGCTGACAGAATATAAGCGCACGGTGCTCGGATATCACTCCTTCAGACGAGATGAGCTGTTGCTGCTTTTGCTTCGTCTTGTACTTCGATCCAGCGTACTCACTGTCCCGCACCCCGATACCGCATTCGAGTAAAAGTGTTTTTAAAGATGTCAATTTCGGCGCGTGCTCAATATCGCGAAGGTCCGATTTCCTGCTAGCCAAGAAATTGGCAACGTCTGCCGCCTGGGGATGATTTGGTGACACCACCAAAGCCGGGTGGTTGCACAATTTCCTCATGTACTGTAATGCCTGGAAAATGTGGGTCTTTGGCGGACCTTCATCGGTCTCCATTGGATCGTCCTTCAGGAGTTCGTCCTTCACCAATGTCTTTTGTTTATTGGCAAAATCTTTGTAGAGCTTCTTCTGCAAATCCGATAACTCACAGTAGTAATCTTGAATGATCTTGGGAGGTAAGTCGGACAACACATCTTCTTTCAAACGACGAAGCATGAAAGGAAGCACCTGCTTGTGCAAAGACTCCAACGCCAACGCACCTGCTTCTTGCTCTTTAGAAGACGTCTTGCTGTTTCTGCTAGCAGCGATCGGCTTGGCAAATTTCTCCATGAACACTTTCTCCGTTCCCAAGAAACCAGGCATCAAGTAGTCAAATAAAGACCACAACTCCAACACATTATTCTGAATAGGAGTACCAGACAAGATAAGCCTATGTTCTGCCCGGACCATCTTGACTGACTTTGTGAGTTTTGACGCAGAGTTCTTGATGATATGACCCTCATCCAAAACACAGTAGTTAAATGACAAATCGGTCAACACATCAATGTCGTTTCTGCAAACATCGTAAGATGTAACAACGATATCTGCCGACGGGATCTGTGCTCTAATTCCAGCCCTAACTGAAGGACCTCCAGCGAAAACGACAACTTTTAAGAAGGGAGCGTACTGATTGATCTCTTGCTCCCAGTGACCCGTCAACGACGGTGGACAAATAATCAACGAGGGTAACTTTCGGAACTCGTCCGACTGAGTTTCAGCATACTTCTCCGCACGAACGTGGTGATCCGAAGCCACAATGCAAATAGTTTGTAAAGTCTTTCCTAATCCCATATCGTCACACAAAATACCGTGCAAGTGATATTTGTTCAAAAATGCTAGCCAATTGACACCTTCCTGCTGATATTTACGCAAAGTAGCCTTGATAGCTACAGGTAGCTCAAAGGGTTTGATACGTGTCGGGTCCATCATCTGGTGAATGAATTCTCTTTCGCGTTCTCTGCCGGCCAATAAATCGTCAGGCATGTCTGGAGGGTCTGGAATACCGGCTTCCAAAGGAACGAGTTTGATAATTGATGCAAAAGTGGTACTTGCCAATATACGAACGTCCTGGTCAGCATCACTCATCCTACCTAAAATAGGAACAATAAGGAAAACGATGTATGGAAGAATATCTGAGCCCATAGTGCTAGAAACATGGTATATCACTTCGACTGCACCTTGACGCTCTCTGAATTCACCAGCATTATTAAGCATGGGCAAGATGTTCTTCACTAAGAATGGAAACGCCTTAGATGGAAGCACCGAACAAATCGTTGCGAAACACTTTGCGGCTGAATAACGGAATACTGAAAGTATGTTTTTCAAGCCCCCGAGAAGTTTCGGAAGATGAAGAGCAATTTCCTCGTACATTGAAGAGTTCAACTTGGGGATGATAGCTCTCAATACACCCAAAGCATCAATAATACTTTGACCCTTTTGGCCATCCTCGAGGACAGTGTTGGGACCAAGCTCTTTCAATATATCCAAAGGATTAAAGAGGATCTCTTTGAGTTTCGGTATCTCCGTGAAAAGATCGTCTTTGTATATCGAGATGATTTCATCCATTGCAAGCAATGCACCATTCCGCTTAGTTTTCGCCTCGCGAACAGCCTTCTCGTGGGCTGCAATGTCAGCAGGATCAGTCTTGGCTTCTTCTTTCCTCAACGACAAGATAGAATTTTCTAATGTGGCATGATGAATGAATTCTGGCACCTCAGAAGTATCGACACAGATAAAGCCACTTAAGTTCTTAATGATTTTATCCGCCGCTCCTTTCTTTCCAACCTTGTTGAGCTCATAGATGAGGCTTGCCACAGCGGATGCTGATCTCTGCTGTAATAACAAAGTTTCTTCCTGTTTGATACTATCCATCAAGGATCTAATAACAGGATTTAACTTTTTAGGGACACCCCCCAACGCCAATACAGCGGCTGAATAAGCTGACAAGATACTTGTAGCGCGCTGAGTACAAACTATCTTGGCTTCGGATAATGCAACGAAAATTCTGTGCTTCGAGTCTTCTAAGCCTTGATTGGCAGAAATACGGAAGGTCGCTGAGAGTGACTTGACCAACTTTGGATAAGTCTCATCGATAAGTTTTTCAGCACTATCGATTCCAAAAGCACCTGGCCCGCAGCCTGCTTCACCCTGAACAATTACGGGCAACAGTGGAATCTTATGAGGAGATAATTTAGCCTTGGTCAAAAACACATCAAAAAGTTGCAAGCACGACGTTCTCACACTCTTCAAGATAGGCACAAGCTCTCTAAAGTAGGGGAGATTTTCTGGCGTGGTTAATGTCTCGAGCATCAATGCAATGAATTCCTCAGCAATGGCAGTCGGTGGCAACTTTTCGGCCGACTTCAATGCTTTTGCATACTCCTCGATAACAATGGCACCGAACAAACGAGGTGTAGCATGTGGAGAAGTAAGACAATTCCTCAAGCTGTCGAAGATTTTGCGAATTGTTTCTTCCTTCTCTATGTATGAGAGGGCAAGACCGTATCCCTGGGCGGCTGCCGTTCGAGTGGCTATGAATACATCAAACCCAACAAACATGACATCGCCGTTGTGGACAGGGGCATCAATGTTGATTCTGAGCTCGTCGTTTGTGGGGATGACCGACTTGACCGGCTCCACTTTCCGCTTTCTGTTGCGAGTCGTGGCCTCGGGAGTAGAATTGGGCTCTGAGAAGGATGCGGGTTCTGACGAGATGTCCTTGACAAACTGAATGTCATCGTTGGATGCAGAGGGCCTCATGATCAAATTTGTATTGAGGTGGTAGTTGTGTCTCGCAATTCCGATCGGGGTCATTAACAATGTAATTAATGGATGCAAATGAGGGGTGAAGTAGTCCTCGACCGAGTCAAGGAGCGGATTTTCCCTGATCTCCAGAATAAGGCCTGTGAACACTTTTTGAGAAAGCAGCAACACTTCTTGGTTTTGCTCCACCAACAAGTTTTGGAAAATCAAGCGGACGGTTTTGGACGTGATCCACAACTTTGTGGACTGATCATTTATAGACAAGAACTCGAAGATGGTGTTAAGTGCGGCCTTTCTCACGTTCGTGATCGAATGACGCAAGAAAGGGAAAAGTTTTGGAACAAGGAATTGGAACGAATTGTTGGAGTTCAGCGTGGCCTCGGATTGCATGATATCGATCACCTCCTTGTGGGTGCACAAGCGCGAAAGCAAGTCCATCACCGAGCCAATGGAGGCGGACAAGTCGTCTTCGAAACTGGACAAGCAGTCCCACACCACCTGCAAGAGCGAGTGGATCACCTCCTTCCGGGTCTGAACAAACTCGCTGGCAATGGGTGCCAACGTCAACGCCGCCACCGACTGCACATCGTCCTCGCTCTCTTTCAAGCAGTGCAACACCATGTAAACCACCGAGTCCAACAATTCGGGGTGCAGAAGAAGCACATCAGTGCGCACACTGACGAAGTAGCGGACGCCGAGCATGCCGCCGTGTTTCGCCTCCCAGCACCTGGGGACGTCGTAAGCCTCCGAACCGTTTTGGGGCAGCTCTTGTAGCACCAAAGAGCGCAAACACCCAAAAGTTTTGATGATGGTTGCGATATCGAGGTGTATCAAGAGCGCAGCCAAGGTCTGGGCGCCGGACTCACGCACGGGCGCCACCACGGTATCGTTGACGTAGTCGGCGAAGCGGTCCAACGCAAACAAGGTGCATAGGCGCACAGCCAAATCCTGCAAGGTGGCTGCGTTGTTGGCGTCGTTGTCGTCCTTTGATTTGTTCATGACCCTGCCGGCGCCCGAGCCGTGGCATTTGATCAACTCACGCAAGCCTAGCGCAGACCCGTGGCGCACCTCCCACTTTTCGTCGAACAAGTCGTTCAAGAGCAACTCGTACACGCCCTGGAACTGCCACACAAGCCCCGCGACCTTGGCGTGCTGCGAAATGAGCGGCGAGAGCTCGGGCGCCTTGGTTTCCATCACCAACTTGGAGCCGCCCTGCTGCGACGTGATGTCGAACAGCGGCGTGTCCTCCTGCTTGACCGCGTCGCCCTCGCCGTCCTCCACCAACTTGCGCGAGATGGACAGCTGTGACAAGTCCACGGGCGCCACTTTGGCTGCGCTGGACTTCGCGTTCACCTTAGCGCGACGTCGCTGCATGGCCTTTAACCGGGCACTGGACGCGGTTTTGGCCTCCGCAGGCGGCGACGCGGTGTCCTCCGTCTTGATCTCCTCTGTTTTCACCGGCAGCGGCGACGGCGACTCCTCCGGTTTGATGAGCAGCTTGTGCTTCTTGATCCGGCCTAGTAGGCCGGAGTCCTTGGACGCGGCGTCAAACTCCGCGCCGCCGGATGCCAACAACTTTTTCCCGCTCTTCAAGAGCTCCGTGAGGCACCACGATTCGAACGTGACCAACGTCAGCAAGTTTTCGTCAAGCTTGCGGAGCTCCTCATCCTGCTCCAACTTCACCGCAGGCTCGCCGGCGCCGGAATTGGCGCTCTCGATACTCTGGAGCTGTTTTTCTTTGGCAATGGCCTCGTCCGAGTTGGGATCCCATTGCGGTGCGTGCGCAACTATGCCTCCAAACGCCTTGGCGGCGGCGATTCTGGTCTCCCACTTCTCTGCTTTTAGAAAGGGGTACACGCGACCCAAAAGAGAAATGATGTCTTCCGGATGGGCCTTGGCGAGGTCCGAGAGCTGGTCTGCGGCGGTGTTTCGGATGAACGGCGTCGAGCCGGTTTCCAAAAGCACCACCAATCGGTCTAATCGAGACATTTGCTGTACAGACGCAATGGCGCGGTGGTGGGGAAGGGTCTATGTCGGAGTCCTCTGCAGAGAATCCGGTTTGGAAGCAATGTAACAGCAATGCGTTTCCCGCGGGCCAGATCGGGTGCAACTGTGGTGTGTGTGTTGGGAAAAGCGAGAAATGTCCGCGCTTTATATACCTGGGACGATGCGACTAGCATTTTTTTCCGTTGTGCAGATGGGATGTATTGGAGCATCGGCGTGGTACGCATGAATGTCGCCTGGAGTCTGCATCACTGAGGCTTGGGCCTTGCTGCTTGGGGTGCTGGTTTGTTCCGCAACGCATGCAGCTGGCGACATTAAGCGAGATTGGAGGCGGGTATTTCTGTGGTAGTGCTATACTTAAACGATCGCGTCTGGGGATAGCTAATAGCACCAGCAGATGGCTGATGTTGAGTGGCCTACCGGTCAACTGTATATCTCGCTGTATAATCCTGAAAAGTTTGCCCCAATGTCTCCCTGTTATGTCTTGCTGCGATGTCTCCCCTGATGTCTTGCTGCGATGTCTTTTTCTAATGTCTTGCTGCGATGTCTCCCTGCGGTGCCCCGCGATGTCGTTGCATTGCGTTTACGCCTGCAAGGATGACGACGCGCTACCATCGCCAACGTACTCCGCATTTTGCTAAAGGATTGCTACAGGCCTTGCTGTTTACCAGTAGAACTCATGAAGACATGCTCATTGTTTGGAGTTTTTATGTCGCTTAGTGGAACGCCATCTCAAGGTGAAAATGCGACACCACTGTGTTTAATGTGGCCTTAGTCACCTCAGATCCTCCTACCTACTACATATCCACCTGTAGCCTAACACCAGTATATCAGCTGACTCTCATCCTGCTCAGGATTCGTACTTAAAACGGTTAAGCCTGCCTCTACACTTTGCTTCAATACTACACATTTGCTCTGCTACACCACTTGTCGCCTCTACGCTAATCACTGCCATCCACCATCTCTACCATACACGTCTCTGTTAACTACACGGATCTCAGCTGCGGTCGTCTTTTCATTACGCCTCATTACTATGCACATTTCACTCAAACTTCTTCTCCCTCTTGGCGCGAACGGCTCCCTTCTTCTCCTCCACATCATCTCTCGAAGCATTGTACGACACGTTGGTATCCTGGTTCATGGGATTCTCGGGTGACTTCTGGAATTCCTTGAACACCAAGTTTTTGATTTGCTGCAATCTCAAGCCCGGGTTCTCCTTGCGTAACTCCGGCGTGCGGCGTTCTTCGTACGCCGCAAACGCCGCCTTCACTCTTCTTTCGGGGTGTCTGTCAATGTCCTTGTTAGACACACCTCCCTCTTTTCCGGTCAAGGCCAATGCCTCCAATGCGCCGTCGATACCGGAAGCACTCAACTCGCTCTTTCCACTGTCCCAGTCCAAAAAGTCGTCGATCTTTCCTGTTCTCTTGGCCGCCACCTTTGCTGCACCTCTTTGCTTGTCTTTCAAGGGCTTAGAGGGCATGGATGCCTCTTCCGCCTTCAAAAGCAATTCACGCTCGGCCTTTTTGCGGGCAGCCTCTTCTTTCTTGAACTTCTCGTCCTCTTTCTTCTTGTTACCCTTCTTGGAACCTTCTTCCCAGGCAGCGGCCTCAGCGAGTTCCGCAGCCTGGTTGGCAGCCAGTTGCTTTTTGTTGGCGTTTTCTGCCTTTTTGGCGTTTCCAGCGGCTTTCTTCGAGTTTTCTCCTCCTTTTTTAGCCATGATAGTTGTGGTTTCCGAGAAGCGGAAGTTGCGCCTATAAGTATGGTGCGCACGTGACGCCGACTCGGAGTCAACCCACCACTCGTACGTGCAAGAACAGTATCGGGCCGGCTTTCTTCTCGCCCGCCATTTGAGAAATTTGCCTCTGCTACTTCGAGGTGCCACTCTACAAATGTGATGTATACTTGAAATTCGTTACTTCTATGACGGGCTGCTTCCAACCTGATGTCTCATCACAACTTGGACGCCCGCTCGTTTGGAACAAAAACCACACGTCCGACGATCTCACCCTTGGCCATTTTCTTAAAGTATTCGGGCAACTGATCCATTGATGTGGTGGCCACCAACGGCTTGATCTTGCCCAAACTGATCCACCGCAACACCTCCTTCTGTTCCAGCGAGGATCCGCCAAAGTTGAAGATGTACTCCACCTCTCTGATGGCCAAATCGTAGTTGGGGATATTGAGGCGCAGTCTGCCCAAACCCACCAGCAATATCTTCCCTCCGGAAGCCACGTAGTCCACACACGCCTCCGACGAGTCTTGGTTGCCCACAAAGTCAAAACAAAGCAGGAAGGACTCCTGCTCGTGGTCAATGTCGTCCGCGGAGGTGTAGTACTCAGCCGCACCATAGCTGCGGGCCACTGGCTCGTTATCGGGCTTCCGGTCCACCACCACAATGTGGCACGAGTAGTTGGAGAGAATCTGCACCGCGTTGAGGCCCAACCCGCCCGCGCCGTACACAAGAACCTTAGTGCCGGGGGCCAACAAGTGCTTGACCTTCATGATGGCATGGAACGGGGTGAGAATCGCATCGGTGGCCGACGCCGCCTCCGCGTACGACACGTTATCTGGAATTGGAACCAACGCCCGCGGATTCACCCGCAAGTACTGCTGGAACCCTCCGTCCTGCGAGATTCCAAACGCCTTCCGCGGATTTCCCACGCACCGGTTGTCCACACCCGTGCGGCAGGCGTCACACATGCCACAGGCATCGGCGATCACCAACGCATAGCGGCCTCCGAGGGGAAAACGCTCGTCTCCCTCAAGACCGGCGCCCACTTGGGCAATAGAGCCGCACACCTCGTGACCCAAGACCATTTTCTCGGGCAAAGCCGGGTTGTCAATGAGGAGCATGTGGAAGTCGGAGCGGCACAAGCCGGCGATTTCGACTTTGAGAAGAACCTCGTTGTTTGCGGGAGGCTTGACGGGAAGATTGTCAAAGCGCTGGAGCTGCTTGGAGCCGCGCGCAATGCCGTAGCCAACCTGGAAAGGGGGGAGTGTCATGTCGAATAAAGGGGAGAGTTTAAGTTGGGGTTCAAGTTGAACAAGTGGGATTCAAGTTGAGCAAGTGGGGTTCAAGTAGAGCAGGTTGATTTCAAGTTGAGCAGGTTGGTTTCAAGTTGAGCAGGTTGGATCCAAGTTGAGAGTTCAAGTCGAGAATAGTCGGGGATTCAAGTCGAGGACTCAAAGTCAAATATTTAGAGTCGGAATTCAAACTAGGCGAGTACTTAAAGTGGCCAGCTTTAACGCACTGGTAAGCGGAAACGCGGGGCATTATATGGGGCGCGAAATGCGGGGTACATGGGTGCCCTCGGCACGTCCTACACCTAATCCAACATAAAGGCTCTTAGACTAATAAATATATAGGAAGTAAAGGGCAGCAGTTTTTTTCTCTTTTTCGTTTTCGTGTTGAAGAGATCCCGGAAAACGCTATGGTACAGATGGCGGAGAAAATGCAAGGCTTGGAGACGGTCTCCCGCATGTCGTGACATTCGTAAAGCGCTAAGGAAATCTGATGGGCAAAACAGAGCCGATGTTGGTCGTTTACTCAGATTTCTGTTTCTTAGCGGCTGGCTCGGCGGCGTTCGTTTCCGGCACCTCCTCGCCTTCAGCGGGCGCCAACCGGGGAGTGGTCACCTCGTAGTGGAAGTCCTTGATGATGGAGTCCACATCGTCGATGTTCAACTGTCTGACGTCACCCAACAACTTGATCTTGTTGGTCACCTCCTTGCACTGCGCATCGGTCAAGTGCAAGTTCAACTGGTCCACACGCGACTTGATGGCGTTCCAGCCGGTCAACCGGTTGGCAAAGTGGATGTATCTGGTCAAACCGAAGTCCGAAGGATTGAGAATCTCGTACGTCGAAGGGTTGGCCAAGATGGCCTTGGCGTGAATACCGGCCTTGTGGGTGAAGGCACAGAATCCGGTGATGGGGTTGTTGAACGGAATGTTCACCTGCACCGCGTCAGCAACCAAGTTCTCCAAGTCTCTCAACTGCTTCAAGTTGTACTTGCCCAACACGTAGTCTCTGTCGGCGGTGATCATTCTCGCCATCAACGCACCCAATGGCGTGATACCGTTTCTCTCACCGATACCCAACACGGACACATCAATCAACTTGGCGCCGGCCTCCAACGCAGTGTAGGCGTTGGCAATGGCACACCCGGTGTCGTTGTGGAAGTGGCACTCGATGTCGCACGACACAACCGACTTCAACGTCTTGACCAAGTCGTACACCTGTCTGGGGTTGGCGCAGCCCACCGTGTCCGCAATACCGACTCTGTTGACGCCGATCTTGTCCACGGTCTTGTAAATGTTCAACAAGTCCACAATGTCCGATCTGAACGAGTCCTCGGACGAGAAACGGATCTCAATGCCCTTGGACTTGACAAACTCAATCACCTCAATCGCAGATTGCGCAATGTAGTTCATGTCCTTACCGTGTGAGTACTGTCTCAAGAACTGAGAAGTGCCAATCACCACATCCACTCCGTCCACTCCCGTCTCGACCGCCACTCTGGCGTCGTCCATGTGGCATCTGATGTGCGTCAAGATCTTGGCCTTCAATCCCAACTTGCAGATGGCCTCACAGTCCTTTCTAGACTGTTCGGAAGCAACGGGCGAAGTCAATTCGATGTAGTCGACACCGAATTCGTCCAAAGCCTTGGCAATCTCAATCTTCTTTTCCGTGGTGAAGAACGCATTGGCAAATTGCTCACCTTCTCTCAAGGTGGACTCAATCACCTCGAACTTGTTAACGTTAGACAAGAAGTCGTTTGGATTAGGACCGTAAGGGTTGACCGACATTTTTGGTTTGTGTGAAATTCTTTTGTTTTCTGCGGATCGTTACTGTCTCCAGATTATATACTGGCGAAAATTTTTCAGTTACTATTGCACCTTTCTTTTGCTGCAAGCACTCCTGCATCACCGGGCAATGATAAGTGGTCCCGTGTTTATGTGCACTCCCCCTCCGCTCGTTTTGCCGTCTGCCTATGACTCATTGAAGTATATAACCTCAGGTCTTGGCCCCATCAGGTTTTTTTTAGCGGGTTTTTTCATAGTCTATACAATGCATGCTACCGGCTGCAATGGGTCAACCGTTTTGCTATAACACGTGGGTGCGGCCTGCTACCGCTCTTCTCCGCCTATGAGTCATAGACCTTCGATTTCGGCCCGCCATGTTTTTGGGTCCGGCACACCCCTCCTTATCGGGGTGACTAATTGCGAAAGTCGTCAATGGTGCGGAGTCACTCAGAGACACCGCTCCATGTGCAGTTCCTTCTCACCTAAGACAGACTCAGCCATTTAGTCATAATCCGTTTATAGGTTTTTTGTCGTAGTTGGCCAAAGACGCCAATGCCAATAAACGGCGTAATGTGTTCTTACCCGGTGGTAGGAGGTTAGTGGGTATTGCACGCCGTATTCGAGCAAGCCCGTACCAAGAGGAACAGACTATGACTATGGACACATGGGGTTGCAAGGGAATCGAAGATTCTAACGGGTTTGATCATATCCCCGCCGGCTACTTCTGTACTACACCAGCTCCTAACATTGTACATTAATTTACACTTAAGCGGTTTGGGTCACCATCTTTACAAAACGGAATATTTCTGACTTCAAGCGGACAAGCTCTACCCCCTTCACCACAAGCTTTCCGTTCAAACGAGACACCAACGTCTTGACGATACGGTTGATTTCGGAGTTGGACAAGCCTGTGATACTACTCCAGTCTTTTGTGATTCGTTCACGTGCCAACGAGAGCTTGAAGCAGCCAACGATCAATTTCTTCAATCCGTAGCCCATGTCGGTGTAGTTGGCAAAGTTGTTTGACTGGTTCAAGTACCGAAGAAGGTAGATGATGTCCATGTATCTGAACAAGTAGATGATGCCGCGCATGAACACTGGTAAGGACATTTGCAACCTACTCACCAAGATCATGAGAAACTTGTCGAGAGGCATCTCGTTTGCGTCGAAGGTGCGAGAGCTTTCTGGCGGGAAGGAGTTGGAGATCTTCATCGCAATGTACTTGACCACGATCTTCATGATTTTGGACCGTTCCAGTTCGAATTCGGCCGGCGACAATTCGGGTTTTGGCACCACAGGTGCTGCCTCGCTATGGAACTTTTTTTCCTCCTCCTGCTTGATCGAACGCTTCAACTCCTGGACCGCGGATGTAGGGGGCGGAGTGGTTTCTTCAGTGGAAAAACCGGCGTTTTTCTTGGACACCTGAGACTCGTTGTCTGAGTCGTCCTCTTCGTTGTCGGAAACAAGCAGCGGGATGTCAATGTAGCGAGCAAAGTCAATTTCCGCCTCGGAAACTTCCGCCGGCTGAGGCTCGGCTTCAACCGGCATGGGTAGCGGAGCAATGAGGTGGGCTGGGGGCGCAGAGAGAAAGGCCGAGGTGAAGGATTTGTCGGAGCCACCAGGGATATGGTACGCGGCTTCTGAGGGCGAAGGTTTCTCCTCGGTGTATAAGTTGTCGGGGATGGTCACCATGTTGTAGAACATAGAGAAGGGTAGACCGAGATGATGAAAGTATCGGGGAATGGGGATGCGAATTTGGTAGTCGAATAGACGCTCTTTGGACGTTGCCGTATCCGTTCTATGGATTAGGGGCAAGCGGTCACAAATGTTTATGCTGGAACAAATTTACCACACACAAACTAATACTGGGAATCCTACCAGCGGGCTCAATACTTCATGACGAGACGAAAACAGAAAAGGGGAAATGATGCCAGTTGATGACAATCAGGAACTGTTGAAGCTGAGGAAAAGGAGGAAAAAGGCGTTACTTATTTTGGCACTGACTCATCTTCGCGGTACTGCAGACCCACATGCAGGTGCCCCGATCGGCTTTAGAATGTGGTATGCGTGCGACGAGCCAATTCTGATTTTTGGAGTTACCAGACGATTGTTTTGCGACGGGTCTCGTGCTGATTTCGGGCTGTGATCATTAGAGCGTTGTGGCAGGTTGTGTTGAGAATTAGCCTCATGGCTGTGGCCGTTGGATTAGTGGGCGCCATGCAGTACGCGGAATATTCAGTGAGTGGTTTCGCGTTCAGGTTGCGTGTAGATCAAATCGGGTCGGTCTTTTGTAGCTGAGCACAATGGTAGTAACGAGGTTTAGATCTCGCAAATAAGTTTGAGATGTTTGGTGCGGCCGTGGAATATAAATGGGTGGCGAAGGCGGCTTCAAAGAGAATCGCCCACCGCCACTGAAAGCGTGTAGAGTATGTTAGTACCGCACAGCGAATTCGTACTAAGCGAATGGTTGCGGGATGGACAAGTGTGTGTCTGGTGCCTTCTTTTGCCTGATATTTTATTTGGGCGTTTATTCGCTACTTTGTTTGGCTTCTTGGTGTGGGCAGTGGAGTTACTAGCACTGGTCAATGACTAATGCAGTTGGTGGAAAAAGGTCCTTCCTTCTTCCTGTAACTGGGTGGGTCAAGAGCATTTAAGAGAGTACGACGGACTTCCTGGCGGTATTGTGAGCAAGGCTCACCATCAGGAAGGGTCTCAAGAACCAAGGAGGACGGCAGTTGTACAAAATCCATCCAGCAACACCCCAACACCGTAGCACCACAGCATTAGGCAACACCAGACAACGTGACACCAAGTGACCCGTAACACCGGCGAATCTAAACCTACCGAAATATTTACGCCAAAAGCCTACCGGAATGATCTCACGTCGAGTCACCATAATTGCTGGACACCAAAGACCCATAGACCAAACGCACGAAAGACCCATTAAACTCACCAAAGACCCATTAAACCCACCAACGACCCATTAAACCCACTAACGACCCATTCAACCCACTAAAGACCCATTGAACCAAACTCACCCAAGACCAAATGACGCCTGGGTCTTCCCCCCATAGCGTCCGCACCTCTCGCACCCAGACTTCCGCCATATGCGTTTTCCGTCGGCAGAGAAGCGCGCGGCCAAAACCTTCGCACCGGCACCACTTCTTCCCATGCGCCCTCGTACCTACAAAGACGCGGTGGCCGCGCTCAACGCACTCCAGTCCAACTTCGCGTCGATCGAGGCGCTCAAGCGCCAGCCCACGTCGCCGCAGGCGCGCTCCGAGCTCTCGCTCGCCGAGGTGTACGAGTACATCCGCCGGCTCGGGTACCAGCCGCACGAGTTCAACCGCATGAACGTGATCCACATCACCGGCACCAAGGGCAAGGGCTCCACGGCCGCGTTCACCGACGCCATCTTGGCGCAGTACCGGCCGCAGATCAAGAAGGTGGGCCTCTTCACGTCGCCGCACCTCAAGCTGGTGCGCGAGCGGATCCGCATCAACGGCACGCCGCTCGCGCCGCTGAAGTTCACGCGGTACTTCTTCGAGGTGTGGGACCGGTTGGACGCCACGGAGTCGGACGCCGCGGCGTTCCCCACGTTGGGCCCGGGCGTCAAGCCCATGTACTTCAAGTACTTGACCATCTTGTCGTTCCACGTGTTCATGCTGGAGGGCGTGGACACCGCCATCTACGAGGTGGGCGTGGGCGGCCGCTACGACTCCACCAACGTGGTGCCGCGGCCGTCCGTGGCGGCCATCACCTCGCTCGGCATCGACCACACCTTCATGTTGGGCGACACCATCGAGCAGATTGCGTGGAACAAGGCGGGCATCTTCAAGCGCGCGTGCCCCGCGGTGATGGCGGCGCAGGCCGAGTACCCGCAGGCCGAGCCGGTGGTGCGCGCGGAGGCGGACGCGGCCGCGGTGGCGTCGTTTTCGCGCGTGTCGCCCGACCTCGTGCCGCGCGCCGCGCGCTTGGGCTTGGCCGGCGACTTCCAGCGCCTGAACGCGGCCGTGGCGGTCAAGGTGGCGCAGCTCCACTTGCGCCACTTGGGCGTGGCCGACGTGGACCTCGCGGACGGACTCCCCGACGAGTTTGCCGCGGGGCTCGCATCCGCCCGCTGGGACGGCCGCTGCCAGGTGGTGGCGCCGCGCCCGGGCTACGACAAGGTCACCTGGTACATTGACGGCGCGCACACCCTTGAGTCGGTGCGCGCCGCGTCGCGCTGGTTTGCCCAGGCCCGCGCGCCGCGCGGCGCCACGCCCATCTTGTTGTTCAACCAGCAGAGCCGCGACAACGCGGGCGAGCTCCTCGAGACGCTTTACGACACCGTGGGCGTGCGCTTCGACCACGCGGTGTTCACCACCAACGTCACCTGGGCCGACGGCACCTACAACGCCGACCTCGTGTCGATGAACAGCTCCAAGGACGCGGTGGACCGCTTGGTGGTGCAGAAGGAGTTGGCCGAGCGCTGGAGCGCGCTCGACCAGGCCCACCGCCACACCTCCCGCAAGCATGTGTTCCCCGACATCGAGACCTCGCTCCGCTTCATCAACAGCGTGGCGGCCGACAAGCCCGTGGACGTGTTTGTGTGCGGCTCGTTGCACCTCGTGGGCGGCTTTCTCGCGGTGTTGGACGGCGACAAGGACTGAGGACTGCCAGACGGCCAAGACGGCTTGGAAGATTACCGAACACCACTGTGTATAGTGAACGCGCCGCTTACTACGACCGGAATGTCGTGTGAAGTGTAGAGTGTAGTGTAGTGTAGAGTGTAGTGTAGTGTAGAGTGTAGTGTAGTGTAGAGTGTAGTGTAGAGTGTAGTGTAGAGTGTAGTGTAGTGTAAAGTGTAGTGAAAAGTAGTGTAGTGTAGTGTAGTGTAGTGTAGTGAGTGACTTGTGAGACGCTGTTTGAGCTCCTGCTATCCACACCGCCCGGCTCGTGATGCTTGTAATGTGATGTAACCTTATTGTTCCCGAGTCATCCGGCTTGTTGGACTTGGCTCGTAAGCCTGTCATGGCCCATTTGCTGGTCAACGCAACGCCACACAGATGGACCCGTTTACCCTGTACGACCTCTACGATCAAACCCACTTCTCCGCTCAGTCACCCCACGACCGTGGCCTGACATCGGTGCATCGGAGTCTGACATATCGTTGCATCCGTTCGTTCGATGTATATCAAGTATATAAGTACAGATCACCGTGTACCCCGGGCCGCCCACAACCCATGTCTAGCGCACCTCTGGGTGCGCGGCATGCCAGCGCAGTGCGTGACACCATGTTTAGTTGGAGCTGTTGTTGTTGACAATGTTCTCCTTGGCATTGTTGACGATCTCGTTGATGTTGGTCAACGACTGCTTCCACTCCTCGAGCGCGCCCCTCACCGTGGCCCAGTCTTGCGCGAGCTGTTGCTGGTCGCCCGCCAACACAAAGCGGTTGACTCTCACCAAGAAAAACGACTCGTCCACCTGGTTCAACTTGCCCTCGATCACGCCCGCCTTGATCGAGTCGATCAACAACTTCTCGAACTCGGCGGGGGTGCTCACCAAAGCCGATGGAATATCGCTGTAGCTGAAGGTGTGCTTGTCGGCATGCGAGCCGAAAAACTTGGCCAAGGCCAAACTCTTGGATTTCTGCGCCACAAACGCAGGCAAAGGCTCGGGCACCGTGGTGATCAACTCGCCGCGGGTGTATTGGACAAAGGCGCGGGCCAACGCACTCGAAGACGCTTGCAACGCAGCCGCAACGTTGTTGTTGACCAAAAAGGACACGTCCACTACCGCCGAGCTCAAAGCAAAGACAATCAAGTCATCCAACTGCGCCGCAGACACGGCAAACTCCGAGGTGAAGGCCTTGATCAAGTGCAACGACTTCTCGGAGAAGGCCGAGTCCAACTTGACAAAGTCCCAGAAAATGGCCGCAATCTGGTCGTCAGAAGCGCGCGTCTCGCGCAACAACGCCACCAACTTGTCGCCGATGGAGCTTTGGACCAACGCGTAGTCGATCTGCGTGTCCTTGACGATGGTCAAGATCAATTGGAGAAGGTGGATGCGGTTGGCCGACTCCGCAGGAACAAAGTTGAAGAAAGTGCTGACAATAGACATGATGGTGGTGGGTTTGAGCGATCTTCTGTCCCTCAACGATGGGTGCTGTGCTGGAGTGCACTCGACCAAAAGTTTCAACACGGCCGAGTCCTTTTGCAAAAGCGTCTCGAACGACGCTGCTTCTAGTTCGCTCAAGAGGTAGACGTACAAGTAGAACGCAGGCTCAAACTCTTTGTCGCTCAACTTGGTCAATGTGGATGCGGAGGACGCCTCCACGATCTTGGCCGCCACTTGGGCCTTGTTGGTGATGGCGCCTCTGATGTCGAAGAACTGCTTCAAAGAGTCGGAGAACTCGGTGTTCTGGTGAACAGAGTCGATGATCTGGCCATACTCGATGACGGAGTTCTTGATTTCGTTTTCAACTACGACAACAGAAGCCATTGTGGGTGTGGTTTTTTGGTGAAGGGCCGTGAGAAATTTTTCGAGAGACGGTGTGGGTCACGTGCAGTCCGCCGTGGGTGAGTTCCGTCAGTGGGCAACCACGACGCAAAAATTGGCCGAGAGGACCGTCTCGGTGGCCACAGAAACTTCTGTGGCGTTTCAAGTTTGTGGGTCTGGGGTTGCGTGGTCTACGGGTGTGAGGTTACAAGGTTCTTCGCACCAGAGATGCGCGGGTGAGGAAATGCGCGATGGAGATTAGGATTAATGCATTCGAGCCTCCAAGATGCCAGCGAAACATTTGTAGAAGGAGTGCGGTATAAAGAGAGAGGGATCGCGTAAGAGACGTGGCAGTTGTGGGCCGGGTATTTTCGTTGGAACAGATTTGGCCATGGCTACCTGTTGCGGTACAACTGGCATAGGAAAGTAGCGAATGCGCTTGGGTGAGCGTTACGTGACTAAAGCTTGCACGTCCCTGGCTGAAGTAAAGCCGGGCTCGATAGCTCTATGGCTGAACCGTCTATTAACCGCGCAGCCGTTACGGCCCTGGAGCGAATAGATCACTCCTCTTCCTCTTCCTCTTCTTCGATCTTGATAAACTTGCGCTCGAACTTCGGCGCAGGCCCTGTCACCCACAGAGACGGTTCCACCGACGGCAGGTCCACATGCGCCGGGCCACCTGCCTGCTCGGGCCACTTGAACGCATTGTTGCCGTGCAGCGAGTCCGTAGTCTTGGCAAAGCTCTTGGTCACCGGCGGCGACGACGGGCGGCCGCCATTGGGCATTTGTGCGTTGAACATGTTGGGCACGCCGGAAAGAACGAGCGGCGCGAGCTTGGAGCTGCCCTTCAGCAGCTTGGTCAGCTTCACCGCCGACTTGGGTACACCCAGCTTGGGCGGGGGGTACAGCGGGGTCGGGTTTTGAACCTTGCGGGCCTTGGAGCTCGGGCGGGCCAGGCGAAGGGCCTGCGGCAGCGGCGGGCGGGCCGTGTCGTCGAGCAGGCGGTCCGCATTGCGCAGGCCGTCGTCGGACGAGTTGCTCAGCACCTGGGATATCAGGCTCTTCTTCATACGGGTGCCGGACATGATCAGGGTGTCGGAAGGCATGCGGGTGGACTGGGGCCGCACCAATTTGCGCGAGGAAGCGCCCGAGGAGGACTGATGCATGGGCAGCGGGCGGAGGTCGTGCTGCAGCGTGCTGATGGAGGACTCGGAGATGTCGTCGAAGTACTCATCGTCGGTGGCGTCGAGGTCGATCTCCAGCTCAGAGAGCGCGTACATGTGGCTCAGCTGCGAGTAGGAGCTGATCTGCGACACCACAGAGTCGGGCCGCGGGCGAGCGTAGGGCCGCGAGCCCGGCGTGCGCGATAGCGGCGACAACGGAGAGGCCGGCGCGCCCGGCGCCGGGGCCGGCTCCGCGTCCGGCAGTTTTTTCGGCACCGAGATCATGAGCGCACTTTCGCCCGAGCTCCTCGTGCTGGCGGAGGGCTGGCGCTCGAGACTGTTGTCGTCCCTGGAGCGTTTCCAGAACTGGAGGCGGCCGAGGATGCGCTTTCGGCGGGGCGACTCGACGGAGAAGGCACTGCGGTCGTCGGGGAAAAACGCCACCTGGCGCTCGAGCGTGGGGGGCGGGAGCGCGGGCGGCGCAAGCGGCGCGGGCGGTGCGAGCAGCGCGGGCGCGGCCCCGGAAATAGGGTCCTGGGGCGCGGGGAGCAGGTCGTGGCGCGCGGGCCGCAGGTCATGGCGCGCGGGCCGCAGGTCGTGGCGGGCGGGCCGCAGGTCGTGGCGCGAGCTGAGGCTCAAGGACAGAATGATCTTTTCCAACGGCGGGGTGGCCTGGTCCAGGAGCAGGAGCACGCTCCTGACGCGCTTGCGGGAGTTTTTGAGCAGGCGCTTGGCCTCGTAGTAGCGCTTTTTCTTCAAGTAGCGCGAGCGCTTCTTCTTGTACTCGAGCGCGAGCGCCAACTCGTAGAACGCGGTGAGCAGGTTGGCTTGGCCGGCAAACACCGCGGCCTGCACCGCGTCCACGTCGACGTTGAGCTTCTCCATCTTCTTGAGGAGGTGGCGCTCGATGCGCGCCTGGAACGGCATGGCGTTCATCTTGTAGTGCTGGTTGATGGACATCACGGACTCGGTGTCGTTGAACGCGGAGCTGCGGTGCGCCACCGCGCGGGTGGTGGTGAGGTCGATGAGAAACGGCAGGTTGAGGATCTCCGGGAGCAGCGGGCGCGCGGCCGGGTCCTTGGCAAGCAACTTGCGGATGAGCAGAACGGCGTCGGGCGGCGCCAGGTCGCGCAACACCGGGTCCGCGTGGAGGATGCGGTGCTTGGTGCGGAGGTCGTCGTCCTCGTCGAACGGGAGCTCGCCGTACACCATGGCGTAGAGAATCACGCCCATCAGCCAGATGTCAGCGGCAAAGCCCGAGTACTTCTGGCGCAGCAACACCTCGGGCGCCATGTACGCGGTGGTGCCGCACACGGTGGAGAGCAAGCGCAGCCGGTACGGGTTGAACTCGCGCACAAAGCCAAAGTCGGTCAACTTGACCACGGTGCGGCGCTCGTCCGCAAGCAAGATGTTCTCGAGCTTCAAGTCGCGGTGCGAGAGGTTGAGCAGGTGCACGTAGCGGATGGCGTCCGCGATCTGGAAGAACAAGTGCCGGCACACCTCGATGTCCAAGCGCCGCTGCTCGTAGATGTAGTGGTAGAGCTCGCTGCCCTCGCAGTACTCGAGCACCATCCACAACTGCGTTTCGGTGCGGATCACCTCGTACAACTTGACCACGTTCTTGTGGCGGAGCTGCCGGTGGTAGTAGATCTCCCGCACGATGTTGGGGTCGTCCACGAGCCCGCACTTGAGCACCACTTGCACCTCCAAGAGAAGGTGCTGCGCCAAGTACACCTTGCCGAACGCACCTTCGCCAATCTCCTTGACGATCGCGTAGTTGCCGATCTGCGTCACGCGCGGCGCCGTGATGTCAAGGTAGAAGCGGTTGAACTGCTCGGCGAGCTGTGCCGTCTGGTTCTGCTCTTGCTTCCGTGACGCAGGCCCCGACATGAGGAGGAAGTGTGGTGACGGGTGCGCCTTGTGTGCACGTACTGTAGATGGCCCAGTCTGATGTGAGGTGGTGCCACGCTGCGGGCCTTCGGTCCGTGGTGCGGCGATTGCCGTCCGGTGTTCTCCGTGTGGTCGGGAGCACCCATGAGTTACCGAGAGAATAGGAACTCATTGAAATTTATCTGGTACCACAAATTTATCTGGTACCACAAATTTATCTGGTACCACAAATTTATCTGGTACCACAAATTTATCTGGTGCCCCAAATTTATCTGGTGCCACGCAGCATTCGCATTCGCCAGTACTCGCCAGTACTCCCACCGCCTACCTAGTGAGTACTGTTTATACCTCCCGGCGCCTCTCAGTTATTACCTTGTGCGTCGAGTACATGTACCCATTCAGTACCTATTCACCACGCGATACTCGCAGTACCTGTAGTCACATGTAGTGTATTGAGACCTCAACACCTTTCTCACTATCAGTACCGTCCAGTTACTATATTAAATCCATTCGGTCCCCTTCCAATACCATCCAGTATTGTTCAGTACCATCCCGACCATTCAGTACCGCTCAATACCAACCAATACCATACAGTACCCACCGAGTATTTATCTAGTACCCATCCGTACCAACGAGCACCCATCCTGTACCACCGAGCACCCATCCTGTACCACCGAGCACCCATCCTGTACCACCGAATACTCATTAAGTGCTCTACCAAAACTTTACAGTTCCTGTCTACTCATTTGGTGTAACCCAGCTCACCCGTCCCTATCTCGTACCTATCTCGTACCTATTGCGCATCTACATAAACCCGCTCAAGACCTTCCCGTACCCTTCCAGCAATTACTACCCAGTAGTTTCCTGTACCCACCGGGTACTCATCCAGTACCCATCCTGTACCCACCAGTACTCATCAAGGGTCCATCCTGTACCCATAATCCCCAGTATCCGGATATCTGTCACCCCGAGTAATCCTGACCTGCTACTCTCCCAAAATATCGAAGCATCTAGTAGCTCGGCGCAATCGACCACCTCTAAGCCTCGACATCGCCAACTTCCACCTCACCCAGCTATTTCGCACAACTGCACACTCATCTCATCACTCATGTTTGCCCGGCTCCTTCGACGGCCGTTCCCCCGCTTCCTCTCTCCGGCCGCCCGCTTCCTTTCTCCGGCCGCCCGCTTCCTCTCGTCTCCAGCCGCCCGCGTATCTCCCCGACTCACTTCCCCCCAAGGTCAGTCCCCCCACCAGCAGTTCTCGCGCATCACCAGAGTTCCTTTCGAACGTCTCCTCCTCAAGTGCCGTCAGCGTGACTTCTCCTACCCCCACCAGCAGCTCTCGGCCATTCCGCCCGAGCGCTTGGAGCGGCTCCTTGGCGAATTCCAGGCCGCGCTCGACCGCAAGCTCGGCGACTTCTTCGCCTCCACCCACGATCAGGGCCACAAGATCAGCCAGATCTCGTTGGCGGAGTACTTCCGGCCCCACCTCGATGCGGCCGCGCCCATCCTCTTTCTGGTCCACTTGAACATGTACCCCAGCGACTTGGCCCGCCGGCGCGGCTGCTCCTCCAAGTCAGACATTCTCACGGCGATTCTCACCGAGCTCTTCCACCAGCACTGCGTGGGCGACATGCTCCACTCGCTCCCGGAAAAGGAGAAAAGCACCACCAACTGGGACATCGCCAACCCCGCGGAGTGGTTTCCCCAGGCCCGCAAGATGAAACGCAAAATCGTCATGCACGTGGGTCCCACCAACAGCGGGAAGACCCACAACTCGCTCAAGGCGTTCGCCGCGGCCAAGTCCGGCTACTACGCCGGCCCGTTGCGCCTCTTGGCGCGCGAAATCTACGAGCGTTTCGACTCCCAGGGTGTGCGGTGCAACTTGATCACCGGCGAGGAGGTGGTGCCGTCGTTGGACGAATACGGCTCCGTGTCGCACCTCTCGTCTGGCACCATCGAAATGATCCCGCTCCACAAAAAAATGGACATCTGTGTCATCGATGAGATCCAGATGATCGCCGACCCGGCCCGTGGCTCCGCCTGGACGAACGCTGTGCTCGGCGTCCAGGCAAAAGAGGTGCACCTATGCGGCGAAGAAAGTGCCGTGGCTCTCATCCGCGAGTTGGTCTCTGCGACGGGTGATGAGCTCGTGATCAAGCACTATCTGCGCTTGGGAAAGCTCACGTTGTGCCAAAAGCCCGTGGGACGCCTCGAAAACTTGCAGAAGGGCGACTGCGTGATCACTTTCTCCAAGCGCAAGATTCTCGAGTTGAAGTGCCGCATTGAGCAGTCCACCTCGCTCAAGGTCGGCGTCATCTACGGCGCGTTGCCTCCCGAAATCCGCTCCCAGGCTTCCTCCAAGTTCAACTCGGGCGAGTACGACGTGTTGGTGGCATCGGACGCCATAGGCATGGGCCTCAATTTGAAGATCAAGCGGATCGTATTCTGGTCGACCATGAAATTCAACGGCACAGAAATGATGCCCCTCAGCATCTCCGCCACAAAGCAGATCGCCGGCCGTGCCGGAAGGTTCAGTTCTGACCAGGGCGAGCTGGAAGGCTTGGTCACCGCGTTCAAATCCAAGGACCTCCGTTTCCTTCAGCAGGCAATGCGGGAGCCGATCAAAGACGTGCAGCAGGCGTGTATCTGGCCCCCCAGCGAGTTTTGGATCCACTACGTCTCGAGTTTCCGCACCCCTACACCACTCTCCGAAGCCGTCAAGAAATTCGAAAGCACCATCTCTACGTTCAACTTGAAGCACTACTTTCTCAGCGAATTCGATCACCAGCTCGAAGTGCTCGACTTGCTTGTGCGGAAAAAGTTGGCCAAGTCACTTACCATAGAGGATCAGTTACGCTTGGCGCTGGTGCCCATGAACTTTCACTTTGCGCCACCAGTGGTGGTGGAAACGGCGCTCAAATTCTTCGAATGCATTCTGCAGTGCGACTCGAAAACCGTGTTTGACTTTGATTTCCTCCACGGGCTGATTTTGTCGATGGAGCCTTCGATGACCGGGTCCTCCGAAAGAGTGTTTGACACGCTACAGGCATTAGAGACAAACCACAAGTTGGTTTTGGTGTTCATGTGGCTAAGCCAGAGGTGGCCCACGCTATTCGTAGACAAGGAGAGCGCTAACGATATCAAGACGCTCATTGAAAAGCGAATCAGCGAGGAGTTGATCTGCTTGCGGCGCGTGGCCAAGAAGGAACACCGGCCTACGAGAAACAGAAGATAGAAACGCGACAGAAAAGAAGATCTACATGAAACAACGAAAATGGGTTGAAAGAACACAAAGGCTCACAAAAGGTGAGGGTAAATCGATCCACCTGCGGTGGTATGGGTACACCTTGTATATAGTTATACGCTCCTCTGATATCACATACACAAATGCTGACTCTAGGAGCGCCTCGAGGCCTGCGCTTCCAGAAGTCAGTAATATAATTTTAAAGCACTCAATTTTAAAAGCACTCAATTCTAAAAGCACTCAATTCTGAAAGCACTCAATTCTAAAAGCAATCAATTCTAAAAGCACTCAATTCTAAAAGCACTCAATTCGAAACTATCTTTCGGCAATGCATATGTTCTCCACATGCGCGTTTTCAGCGATGCTGAGAGTGCACAACACTGCGAGTCAAAGTCCTGCAGTTGCGGCGCTCCCCCACATTCCCCCACTTCACTGACGTATAAGTACGATTCGTGTGCTTCGCTTTGTATTCTAATGGCTACTGTAATCATCATTGGAGGCCCTTCCGGAACAGGGAAGTCTACCATCTCCAATCTAGTAGCGCAGGCGCTCAACTGTCCCTTCGTGGAAGGCGACGACTTACACCCACAAGCCAATGTGGATAAGATGTCTCGGGGCATTCCGCTCACCGACGAGGATAGGTGGGGCTGGCTCCAAACTTTGAGTCGCGTGTGTTCGGAAAAAGCCATTGCGTCTAGCAACTCGGCCAAAACTACTGTTGGGTCGTGTTCCATGCTCAAGAAGGTGTACCGAGAATATCTCTCCCAGAACGGAGCACCTGGAGTGAAGTACCGGTTTGTGTTTTTGCAGACCAGTTTTGAGGAATTGATGAAGCGTGTGAGTCAGCGGGAACTGCATTTCATGAAGGCGGATATGGTGAAATCTCAGTACGACATCATGCAAGTGCCCGTTGAAAAAGAGTTGGTGGGTAATGGAGGCGCGGCCTATGTGGTGCAAACCGCCGGAAAAACCCCGGAGGAAATTTCGACAGAGATATTGTCGGCAGCAAAGGACTGGAGCTGAGACTGTCACAAAAGGCAAAGCATACGTAAGCTAAATCACCCGACTCGAAGGTCTCACCTGCTTGGCAGTTCAACTAAATACAGAGCCTTCGTGCTGAATTTATAGTCAAATCACGAGTTAGTGATTTATAACCTCTATTGTAATAGAACGTGTTAAGTCAAGTGACTGAAATATTTGATATCTCTTTTATCCTAAGATCGAAGATATGTCTGTACAACGCAAAAACACAGAAAACTGTTAAATCGCACCATTCGCGTTGGTGAAATTAAACCACCTGTCACCACATTGACCCATCATTAGACTGGCCTAAGCTAATACCGGTTGGCATTAGCAAAGAGAAAAATGCCCTACTTATCATCAACTTTCGTCGCTTCAATTATCTGATGGCCTTTATCGCAAAGAGAGGGCGTGATCTACAACTGGCGAAGAGTACCGCGCGAAAATAGTAGCAATTAATCTCTTTCATCTTCATAGCCTCAAGTCTGTGTTACACAGCAGCATTGACTGCCCCATATTTAGATCACGCTACGGCACCTTTCACATAAAGCCCAAAGGACTTTTGCTGTTGATCTCGTCCCTGAATTTATTCACAGAACCCAAGAAATCCGGAACATCTGAAACTCTTTCATTTCCTCATTTGCTATCTGGCGCCTTCACTCCACCACACTACTTTCTCGAACCATTCGTCAGTTCGCCACTCTATTCTCGAGCATACTGTCCTTTTTTATCCGCCCGTTTTCTCCGCTTCATCAGTCAATCGGTCATGTTCGACCCTGAAACCCTTCCCTACCACAACCCCAAAACCGTCCGCCGAACGGCCCTCATAACTGCAGGGAATAGTGGAGTTGGCTGGCATGCCGTCCTACACCTTTATCTACACGGCTACGTGGTCTATGTGGCTGGACGCTCCAAACTGCGTGGTGCCGCGTCTATTGCCGCAGCAAAGCAACAGGCGGAGGAAATAACCGCCAGCTATACCCCTGAGGCACAAGCTTCTCGATTTACAGGCGAGCTCCACTACCTCGAACTTGACTTGGCGTCGTTACCGTCTGTCCGAGCCGCTGCGCGTGCTCTTGGCAACTTGGAGGAAAACTTGACTATCCTCATAAACAACGCGGGCGTTCTTGCCCCGCCATACTCTGTCACCGGTGATGGGTTCGAGGTGCAGCTCCAGACCCTACATGTGGCACCATTTTTGTTGACTTTAAGCCTTCTACCGTTGCTAGAACGCACGCTTCAGGTTGACACCCAGCCTCCTCGGGTGATCTACGTCAGTTCCGCGACCCATCGGCTTGCAATGATCAACGTCAGTCCGGGAAGGGCGCTCCACTATCGTCCGAATGTCGTGTTTTCGTGGCTCCGGTACGCCGTGGCAGAAACCGCAGGAATTCACTTCATCCGCATGCTCGCACTCCGCAACCCGCGTATTCTCTGTCTTCTGGTGGACCCGGGCCTAGTGATGCAGACCAACTACTTCACATCGTGGACTAGGCTACCGATCATCGGCATTGTGTTTTGGTGCTTGTTTCAGCTAATTGCCTTCTTTTTTGGTGTCTCTGCTAATGCCGCGGCATACCTGTTGCTCCAAGCGTGCTTGGACACGGAATTGCGCCCGGAAAATGATAGTGGAGCTCATTTTTCTCGCCACATCAAGGCAGAGCCACTGCGGGTAGCACGCGACATGAATCTGGCGGCGCGGTCTTGGATATGGACCACTCATCAGTTGGCAAAGCGAAATTACCACACAGACCCTGCACTAAGACGAGAGTGACGTGGCTAAGGTCTTTTCATAGCATTTGTAGAATTCTTTGCATTAAATAGTCATTTTTGAGAGTAGGTCCAGTACTTAGGCGGTTATATTTGAGCTGTCGTGTAGTGTTTATTATTCCTCGATGGTGACGGCGCGATCGGCATAATTCGTTGGAAGTCCAACAAACTTGCAATTGCAAAAGAAAAAATAGACAGTGCCAAGGACTTGCTAGACCTTGTAGTCCAACCTGCGTTTGCCATTTTAGCCTTTAATCTACTTCTGAGTTATAATCACTGTCGTCATTGTAGGCATCCCAATCAAACTCCAGGTCCAGGTTCAGTTCTGATTCTGGTTCATGTGATCTCTTCTTTTTCTGGTGGTGTGCCTCGAGGTCCTCTTTACCGAATCCCATGTAGTTTTGGGCAAAAAACTCGATAAAGTCTTCGAAATCCTCAAGCTCTGTCAACTTTTCCACATCGTCGTCATCTAGAGACTCATACATTCCCTCCGTGTTGCGTGGGGTTTCGCCAAAGGCGCTTTTGAAATTTTTTAAGAGACCCTGAAGTTTTTCCACGGTATTGCGGTCTTCGCCTAGAGGCATAGACAGTTGGGGTTCGTCAAGCAATTCATCATCCAAATCCAACTTCAGAAACGCTTCTAGTTGTTCCGCCTTTAACTCTTGCGCCTTCGTCCACTCTCTTTCTTCTCTTGGCGTAAATATCGAAAAGGGTTTGGTCCAATCTGCCACAAACCGCCCACCGTCTTCTTTGATCTGATAAACCTGTTCCGACCGCGGGAGAATATGGAGATCCATAAGTTTGTCTTGAAGATACCTCAGCAGAAACCCCTCCTCGCCGCCAGCTGTATTGCAATCTTCAATACAGTCAGCAAACTCTGGGTGCTCTTGCACATGTGAGTCTATATTTGCCTTTATGGCCAACGAGACCGTTTGCGCAGCGGTCAAACTGCTCTTCACTGCTTGTTCTAGCAAAAACCGTGGCACAGCAACAGTGAATGGGGACTCGTCGTTTAAGTCAGTCATGGAGGAAAGCGTGGAGGTCAGAACCTTCGTTGGATCCGAGATCATCGGCGTGATTAGCCACGGGTGCCGTGCAAGAGGTACAACAAGCGATCTAGGCAAATAGACTTGGCAAACGTCTACCATGGCATCTGCAACCGGCGATTGCAATTGCTGCACTGCTTTGTTCAACTCCTGCGGGGTGGAATACTCGTCATTGCGAAGGCACTCTAGCGCCGTGTCCAAGGTGAGTTCATCAACCAATTCTCCGTGAGGGTTTTCGGCAGTGAAATGTTTTGTGATCATATGGACCAGTTGCAGCCTAATCCAAAGCCGATTAATACACAACAGGCTGTCCATATACTCGGGAGCGGTGAAATCACGGCGTAGCGCATCGTGCTCATGGGTGTCCCAGATATGGATCCAAGCGTCAGTGTTGCGAGACAATGTCCACATGAGATGACTGAAATAGGACTGTTCGATGGCAGCGGAATAATTCATTTCGACCACGATGATATTGTCATCGACAGCAGCTTCTAGCTTGACCCGGAGCGGACTGTACAAGTTGATATGGTTGACGAAGGTGAACACACTCTGGTGGAGGCGTTCCAGGACATTGCAGGTGTCATGAGGAGCGATTATGGCGAAACACGCTCGGGAGGAAAATATAAACGCATTTTCGTCCCTGATACCGCGTAGAAGGGCCGGGTCCAACATAAGAGAAGAGGAAGGTGGAGGTGGATGTGCAGGCAAGGCACATCACCAAGACACGAGGAAGACTGGAAAGCTGTTCACTAAATATTCCTCAACGGTACATCAGTAAAGCAACGGGACAACACAAACACAAGATGCTGTTATTTGACGCTCTTGCCGTGTGCAGTGGACAAGAGCAGAGCTACAAAACTATTCGAGTACCTTCTATTTCCTAGTACCTACAACTTCGCCTCTGGGTCCACACGCTCGATAACGATGGAAGAGGCACCTCCACCACCGTTGCAAACACCAGCCACACCGATCTTACCCTCCTCTTGCGCCAAGACGGAGAGCAAGGTGACGATGATTCTGGCCCCCGAGCAACCCAATGGGTGGCCCAAGGCCACAGCACCGCCGTAGGCGTTCAACTTCTCGTGAGGCAAGCCCAAGATTTGTGCGTTGGCCAAGCCCACCACGGAAAAGGCCTCGTTCAACTCGTAGAAGTCCACGTCGTCCGCCGAGATGTTGGCGTGCTTCAAGGCCTTGGGGATGGCCAAAGCCGGCGCGATGGTGAAATCGAGCGGGGTTCTCGCGGCCTCGCCCCAACCCTTGATGCGGGCCAACGGAGTCAAGCCCAACTGCTTCAACTTGGCCTCGGAAACCAACACAAGGGCCGCCCCGCCGTCGTTCAACTTGGACGCGTTGGGGGCGGTCACGGTACCGTTCTCCTTCTGGAACACGGTTCTGGCCGAGCGCAAGCGTGTCTCGTCGAGCTTGGACTGCTCCTCATCCTCAGAGACCACGGTGTCGGGCTTGCCGCGGAACCCCTTGATGGTGACCGGGGCGATTTCCGCGGCGAACTTGCCGGCGGCGGTGGCGGCCTGGGCCTTCTTGTAGGAGTTGAGCGCAAACTCGTCCTGGTCGTGTCTGGTGATGGTGTGGTCGGCAGCACACTTTTCCGCGGCAACACCCATCAACTTGTCGCTGTACACATCCAACAAACCGTCCTTCTGCACACCGTCCACCAAGGTGGCGTCGCCGTACCTGGCTCCAGAGCGCGCGGAGGGCAAGTAGTAAGGGGCGTTGGACATGGACTCGGCCCCGCCGGCCACGACAATGTCGGCGTTTCCGGTCATGATGGTCTGGGCGCCCAAAATGACGGCCTTCATTCCCGACGCACACACCTTGTTGATGGTGGACGCAACCACGGCCTCCAGAAGGCCCGCCTTCAACGCCACCTGTCTGGCTGGGGCCTGGCCCACGTTGGCCTGCAAAACTCCTCCAAAGATGATTTCCTCCACATCGGCGGGACTGATTTGGGGCACCTTCTCCAAGGCGGCCTTGACGGCGTGGGCGCCCAAGTCCGAGTACGAGAACGAGCTCAACTTACCCTGGAACGAGCCGATAGGGGTTCTGGCGGCAGAGACGATGTAGACTGAAGACATGGGAGAAAGAAAGTGGTGGGCGAGATTTGTGTGGCAGCGCGAGCTATACGAGCGCACCTCCTGCAGAAGCGCCTTGTCTGCGGCGGAGACATTGTCTGCGGAGAATTTGTCTGCGGTGGAGAATTAGACCGAGGCTGCACGGGGCCAGGTTTCCGGCGTGTACTGATGGTGCGCTCCGTTTTTCGGACGCCGTATTTGGCTGTGTTGGGGTAGAGGGGTTCGGGCGCATTCCGACGTGGCTTTTCGCCGTCGGTCGCGTAACAGTGCGGCTGGTCGGGCTTTCGCACTGTTCCTACTGTACGTGGGTCACCATCTGGAAGTCCGCGCCAGTTCCCTTGTCTGAGACTATCGCCATCCACCTCTAGCTGTAGGGATTTTCCTTCTCCCACGCACTTAAAGTTCAGTAAACGCTTACTTGACGCTCACAAACACCCATAACACCCACGAACACTCACCAAAACCCACTAACACCTAACACCCACTAACACCAAACACCCACTAACACCTAACACCCACTCAACGATCCAACCCAGACATCTGCCATGAACGTGATCCGCCAAACCCTTCCTCGCATCGGAATCCGCTCCGTTTCCCCGTGCTTCTCTCTGCCTGTCCACTCGGTCCTTTGCAGAAGCTTGTCCAGCGTTCTGCCCGACAAACAGCCGGCCGCCTCTTCGGCCCATCCGATCTTGAAGCGGGTGCCCCGGTTCCTCCGCCCATACACCACACAATTCATCGGCGCCCCGGTGTCGCACGTGACTGCGTTCATCATTCTCCACGAGCTCACCGCCATTGTGCCCTTGGTGGGCTTCTGGTATGTTCTTCACCGATACCACGACTTGTTCATGTCTGCTTCTTTGGACTTGCCGGCCTGGGCCATCGAAAAAGGCACCAAGGTCATAGACAAGGCAATGGCCGACTGGAACTTCGACGACTACTCGTTGAACGATAAGATGCGCTTCATTATGGAGGGCGCCTACGCCTATGTCATTGTCAAGGCCTTGTTCCCGGTGCGCTTGGCCGCCAGTCTCTTGGGAATGCCCTGGTTTGCCCGATGGTTTGTGTTGCCTTTCACCAAGATGTTTTCTCGGAAACCCCCCGCAGCCCCTGCCATTCCACCGCAGACGGTGAAGAAGGTGTCGAAACCCCGGCTATAGGGCCTCAGGACTCATCTCCAGGGTTTGAAGCGGCGCTCAAGCAGCTTTTATCAAGATTGTCCCGGTCATCCAAGACCTATTCCTGAGACTCGATAACTCTCACGGCCATGCTCGCGGAGCCGAAACTGCTGGCACAATGATTGCATGATTGGGACTATATGCTTTAGGTGCGACATGCTTCAGGTGTGACGATCTCGTCCAGACGCCCAGGTTCGAAAACTTCACACTACGATCTAAGAATGGCTCATAGCTCGCCTACAATAGTTTCCAAGTACGATTTACATTGTAGTCATTACACATCAACTTTTCAAACGCTATTCTAGCGTGACCCTCAACTCCTCGCTAGTCATAGGCACAAAGTCGTCTAACGTGGTTCCTCGGGTCATCTTCAACCGGCCAAATGCAAACTCTGGGATCATCGTGCGGTTCAAACTCGTGTCCACAGACAACTCGCGGTCATCAAAGTCAAACAACTCGGGAAGATCACGCACGTCAGGCTGGGTCGAGTACAACTGATAGTTGGCATTGCTCTGGTGCGGGTTGTGCGACGCGGCACCATTGTAAAACTGCTGGCTAAACAACTTGCGGTAGTTGGGGAGTTTCGTTCCCTCCTGCCTCAACTCGTCAAAGTAAGGATCGCACAAGGCCTGGATGCACGACACTCTATCGGAAGGTGAGTACTCCAACACCCGGATTAAAAATTGGATGCAGTCGTTGGACATCTTCTTGAAGATCTTGGACAATGGGATAGGTTTGATCTGGGGGAACTTGTACTCGGTGTAGTTTGGGTTCATACTCTTGATCTGGTCACGGGTGGGCGTGCCCAAGATCTTGATGATCTCGACCAACTGGTCCACACCCGACTCGCCGGGGAACAAGGGCTGGCCCACAATCAACTCAGCCATCACACAGCCGGCCGACCACACATCAATCTTGGTGGTGTAGTTTGTGGCGCCGAAAATCAACTCGGGCGCTCTGTAGTAGCGCGAGCAAATGTACGACACGTTGGGTTCTGCCGGGTTCAAGATCTTGGCGGAGCCAAAGTCGCACAACTTCAACACGCCCGACTCGGCGTCGATCAATAAGTTTTGCGGCTTGATATCTCGGTGGCAGATGCCTTGTGAGTGGATGTAGTTCAACGCGCGGAACATCTGGTAGGTGTACAACTTCACCTCCAAGGCCGGCATGGACAAGCGCTTGGACACGTAGTAGTGCAGCGCCTTGTACAACGTTTCGGGAACAAACTCCAAGATCAAGTTGAGGTACAACTCGTTCTTCTCGTTGTTGGTGTAGAAGTAGTACTTCAAGTCAACAATGTTGCGGTGGTGCACTAGGCGCATGATCTGGAGCTCTCTGTTTTTGAAGCGCTTGTCCTGGAGCACACGCTTGATGGCGGCAATTTCGTTGGACGGCAAGATCTGCGTCTGGAACACCACGCCGAAGGAGCCGTGGCCCACCATTTGCGACTGGGTGTACTGGATCGATTCGAGCTGGCCCGTGTGGCCGTTGTTGACCGATTCGGTGATAATATCTATTTTGGACATGTTAGTAAGCTAGGGGAACAGTCTGCCGGACAAGAGAGGGACGGGGCGAGGGGAATAGAGAAAAGGTGTTCCGAGCTGGAACCACGGGCACTATGCAAGAGTGGGGCGGAGAGGAAATGGGTGATTCGCTGTGCGACGGGATCAACGGGCTGGTCGGAGTGAGTCCGGGCTGCAAAGGGAGGGGGCGGTATTCCAACAATCACAAGCAGGCGTTGTGGTAAAGAATTTGGGGTCAACGAGAAAACACGCTCCAACTTTGCTTTGGTACCAGTGGGTCACGCCGTGTTCTTGGGCGCGCACGACATGCGAACCATCACGTGTGGGGAAATGTCGACAAGAAGCGGGCGGACGCGGGGTGCAGGCACAAATGCGCCGGGCGGGCCGAACGCCTTGTCTTCGGCGCAGATGGGGCTCTGCCTCGAACGGCGCTGGCTCCCCGACGGGAGAGCGGCGGTTGGTGGCCCCATAGAAGAATGTCCTGCACCCGCCCCGTCCCCGCATGGTCAGCGGAGAACGGGAAGATCTGGGGCAGGCCGGCATAGGGCGAGAGGCCGAGGCGTGCAGGAAGCGAGAACAGGCGGGAGGTTCGGAAAACAAGAGTTGCAGAGAATGAACAGAGAACAAGGAGGGGTGAAACAAGCGGTGAAAAAGTGGTGAAACAAGCGGTGAGAGCAGGTTGGGGGAGAGTGAGGCAAGAACAGGTGGGACGGGCAGTTGCGAGCCTTGGCTGAGAAGGTACAGACCCCAGTCGCAGACAATGAAGTCGCACCGTGCAACAGTCATACAGACACTCGCAGACACCCGCATCGAAAACAAACGGGCATGAAAGCCCCGGACGCGGTCTCCGTGGCGGCAAATTCAAAAATACGTACTTGTAGGGACGCTCAGGCGGCGCCCGGTCTCGTGGGCCCGGCTGCGGTCGGAGGTCATGGTGGCCTGGGTCTGGTCGTACAGGCGGGTGCGGTGCAAGGTGTTGAGGCGCGGTTTGATCATGCCCTTCAAGCGGGCAGAGATACTGGTGCGGGGCATCAGCACCGGCGCCACAGGCCGCACGGAGTTTGTGTGCGCGGGCGCGGCCGAGGCGCGCGCGGCCCTGGGCGCGCCCGCTGGGGCGGTGCTTTTCGCGGGGTGCGCCTGGGCGGTGCTTTTCGCGGGGTGCGCCCGGGCGGTGCTTTTCGCGGGGTGCGCCTGGGCGGTGCTTTTCGCGTGGTTCCCCTGCGCGTGCGGCTGGAGCTTGGCGGCGCGATCGTAGATCGGCTTGGACCGGAGCTCCTCGCGGAGCTCAGGGGTGGAAATGTCAAAGTTGTGAAACATGCGCGGGTAGTACTTGCGGATCTCGTACTCGCGCTCCAACCAGTCGTAGTCGAGTGCGCGCGCCCACTGGTTGGTGCGGTGGGGCGAGATTTTCTCTAAGCTTTTTCCTATGGCGGTCATGGGGTGGCGGGAGGGAGATTCACGGTTTCAGTGGACTGCGGGCAATGGCACAGGAAGAACAGTGGTATAAGTTTACCGGGGTCCGGCTCTGCCGTGTTCAACAATGCGAAATGTGGGGCGCGCGGGGACAACCGCACGGGTTGCCGAAAGGCGGGGCGAGACGCAAAAGCGGCGGAACCGCGACAATGCAAATTCCGGCTGGGGCGCAACCGTCATTGCGCTTGCTTGCGATCACGCCTGGTTTTGGTGAGCATACTTTTTATAGGCCAAGGTTTTATTCTGAAACAGTGGGTGGCTGCTTCCTTGTGCACGGGTGTGCGGTGACAACGGCCTTCTCTGGGCTAGGAAATGTGGAGCTCCTTGACTATGGCTATATATGGTTTACGAACCAATTTTCGGCTCTAGCTTATGAAATGATTTTTCTGCTTCATGGTTTATGAAGCAACTTCCCGGCTCTATATTTATGAATCAACCTTATTGCTCTATATTTATGGAGCAACCTCCTGCTCTATATTTATGAAGCAACTTTTCGGCTCGGTAGCCGTAACTTTCCGACTACATGCTTCATAAATTTGACTACATGCTCGTACGAGAGCCAAGCTTTCCAGGGGTTCTTACGACTCCTTGGGTCGCCCTCCACGATCACCTCGTTCCAACAACACCAACTCCCGCCCGCAATACCGTGTAAGCCGCTCAAACACATTGAACACTTGCGAGTCGGTGCAGCGGGGCAAAAGAGCCGCGGCCGGCTTTCTTTCCCGCTTTGTGTAGTTGAGAGCACCAAAGTGGCACTCTGGATCTGCCAACCGCGGCCAGTACAATTCACTGGAGCTATCAAACGCGTCGGGCGTTCCAAACGCAGCAAATGTTCCCTGTAGTAACACGAGATCATTGAGTTCCGGGTTCTTTTCAACAGCGCCATCTGAATAGAAATTGGCCGGCGTTCCCTTGTGCGAGTACAAGTACGAGATTATTAGTCCCAAGGCCCAGTAATCCACCTCCACTCCGTAATCTGTCACACCGAAGCAGAGCTCGGGCGCGCGGTAGTAACCCAGACCTATGTCGGTGACTTTGTGTTTCTCGGGCTCGCCAGCGTCTGGCGTCCGCGTATCGTACGAAATTCCAAAGTCCCCGATCACCGGCGAGCCCAAATCTTCTCCTACCGGAAACATGATGTTAGCAGGCTTCAAATCGCGGTGGATCACTCCTTGCGAATGAATGTATTGCAAACTTTCAAGTAGCTGTGATACCATGTTCCGGCACGAATCCAAGGGTAGCTCATTTCGTTCTTGCACGGTGTTGGCAGTCGGATCGGCCAAATTGAACCGCACCTTTCTTTTCATGTGTTTTGCCATAGCTGCGGCCAAATCGCCAGCATAGAGCGGCATCACCAAAACATGGTCTTCGCCGGAAGCGTAGTCGTCAATGTATTGTACAATGCCGGGGTGTTTCATCCGCCGAAGAAGTTTGATCTCCTGGCGGAAGTTATGCGGCCTCCTAAGAAAGTCTAGATCCACCACTTTGAGCGCCACTGTATTGTTTTGTGAGTCTTGCCCATTGTAGATATCACAAAAGGGTCCACTGTAGATGCATTTCTGTTTGCGGTAAGGAGGGCTATACTCCATGTTAAGTAAACGGCAGTACGGAAAGATCTGCAGTACGAACAAGGACTAGAAGAATTAGCTGAACGGCGAGCTATATCATCAAATATCCCTTGCCTGGGGTTTCAGAGGTGGAGTCGATTGAAATAGAGACATAGTGCGACTTGTACAGATGCGACGAAACACTGGGAATGGCCAGTGGCGTATCTACTGAAGCATCAGCCCGAGCAATACAAAAGAAACGACCCAAGTGAAATCGAAATTTTTCATTTTTGTTTTACGCGAGCCGAATACTTCGAGGCCGCATATATCACCGTACCAAGATTGTTCATGACACTACGATTCCCTACAAGGGTCGGTATTGTAGACCACCGATACAAATTTCCTTCCATTGCCTGCCGTTATCCTATCTTTGTCTTTTCCGAAGTAAACCATCCTCGTAACCGTGTCTTTTAGTTCCGTTCAAACCGCCACTGTGCGAAGTGATATCCACATCGTCGGTGTAAATGCGCCGTCTAGGGTATCTCACATTGACCCCTTCAAAAGCATTTTCTGTCACCGAAGGCGGCTCCAAAAAGTACTTGTGCACAAGCGCGTCTTCGGCCGTAATTCTCGTGCTGGGATCGTTCTGGAACAATTCACGGAGCAATCCTAAGCACTGCCGGTTCTTTCCTCCAGCATTCTTGTACCACCCGGTGAGATTTGGCGTGTATATCGTCGAGCTGGACAGTAGAAAGTGCTGCTGGAATGCGTAGTAGTCCGGGTACTTGCATAAACTGGGCCACAGCTCGGTCGACGGCGTCCCCAAGATCTCAAAAATCTTCTGGAGCTGGTTGCGCTGGAATGGTATCTGTTTCTTGTTGTTCATGTCCATCTTGGCTTCTTCGCCTTTGAATATCGGCCGCAACGATAGGAGCTCAGCTAGAATGCAGCCCACGGCCCAGAGATCGATCGCAGGGGTGTAATGGCGCGTGCCGAGGAGGAGCTCGGGCGCACGGTACCAAATGGTGACCACCACTTTGTCTCCAGTGTAAAGACTTTGGAGCGGATTGTTGAACTTGCGCGCAAGTCCCAAGTCCCCTATTTTGACCACGCCGTCGCTGGAAACCATGATATTGGCCGGCTTCAAGTCGCGGTGGAAGATCCAGTTTTTGTGGAGAAACGTCACCCCATTGAGCACCTGCCAGATAAGCAGCTTCACTGTTTGCTCGGAAATAGGCTTCACCTCGGGGTGCAGATGAAAGTGGATGATCTGAAGCAAATCGTGCTCGAAAAACTCGAATACCATGAAGATCAGCTTATTTTCCAAAATGATTTCCATGAGTTTGGTGAGGTTTTTGTGGTTGAGTTCACGGCACAACGACATTTCCCGGATTGCCGATTGCGAGATCCCCGTGTAGTGCACGATTTCGTGTCCGTTGATGTCGTGGGGATGGTGCCCGTTTGCGTTGGCCCCGCCCGCCTTGGTCACCAGATGGTTGTCGCTCTTGAACTTCTTGATGGCGTAAAATGGTACGTCTTCTTCGGTTTCAGCACGTGCGCTTTCCGCCACGTCTACTGCCATGTCATCCTCGGTCTCAGCCTTAGTGGCTTGCTTCAGTCGAGCCTTGTACACTTTTCCGTACGTGCCCGCGGCGATGTAGCCAAGAATCAGATACTTCAGAAGCACCAGCTGGCGGCTCATGTCTTTGCGCTGGCGATAAGGCCCAATGGTGAGAATCAGGCTCAGCGCCATGATTGTGGGTTGTGGTAGTTGCATGTAGGCGGGGAAGTGGCGGGGTTGGTGCTGATCGGTATAAGGAGGCACGGGTGTGTAGACAATGCCGTTGGACTGACCGATGGGCTATATGCACAAAGGCACTTCCCACGCCTTTGGGGTGCTTCAGTACCAACTCAATTGCCTCAATCACACTCGATGTCGGTGCTTTGGGGTCACTCTTTGTCGGGCTTTGCTTCTCATCATCTGTGCTTTGGAACTCATCTGTGCTTTGAAACCCATCTGTGCTTTGGGACTCATCTGTGCTTGTTCTACACTGATTACACTTTTTATCCAGTACATTTATCGCATCCATAGCTAACGTAGAACCAGCGCCCAAAAGGGCGGGCGATGCCCCAAGCACCACCAACCAGTATGTAAAATCATCCCTAGAGTGCACCTATTCGTTGTACACTCGGTCATCAGTCTTGCCCTCGAGCTCGCCTCTGATGACCTCCATTTGTCTCGTTTGGTCATCCCACTCCTTCTTCTCCTCGGCCTTGGTCACGGTTTTGGCAAACAAAGTGTCCTCGGGTCTTCTGTATGATCTGCCCAATCTGTCCCATAGAGTGGTGAACTGACCGTAGTTGTAATTGAAGTACAAGTGGTGCACTGTGTGGCACGCGGTACCGTTGACCACTGGATCATTCGAAACATAGTAACCGTCGTGGATCATCACCGTCCAGAAGTTGACAAAGGTGAACAACAACAAGTACGACACCTTATTCAATGGGAAGAGAAGAGGGTAAATGTGGTATGGCAACGACTGGGTGTAGCCGTCCACCGGGTGGAACGCGTGGGAAGCAAACGGAGTGCAAACAATCCACTTGTGGTGGGGTTTGTGCAAAAGCTTGTACACCGAGGGCCAGTGCAACCAGCGGTGAAGGAAGTAGATACCACAGTCAGTGAACAAAATGAAGGACGGGAACTGCAACAACAAAGCCTTCCATCCACCTGTAGACTCGTTCACGTTGAGATACAAGCGGGAGAAACCGTGCAACTCCAACACAAAGAAGGGAATGGTGAGCATAACCATCACGGGGATAGCGGACAACGCCAACTTGAGTTCCAACCTCACCTGGTTCTTCAAGTATCTTGGGTGGTTGAAGATTTTCTTGTCAAACACAGTGAAGTACGCAACCGAAGCCACACCAAGGTACAACAACCAGCCGAAGATGGTGGTGATGAAGAAGAGGGAGATGACCTCTCTGATCACGCTGCTTCTCGCGAGGAACGACGCGTCTGTGTATTCCGTGAGCGGAAAGTATATGGTGGGCACCTCTCCGTAAATTTCGTGTTTCTTCTGCCACTTGCTGAAGAAGCTGGAGACGGTGGTGAGCGCCAAGGGCAAGTTCAACGAAGTGGAAACCGCAGAATTGTTAAGGGCCTGGGGGTAGAATTTCTCCTGAACAAAGTTGGCCACAGCGCCATCCTTTGGCAATACCAGGGCATAAACCTTGTCCAATAAAAAGGTATCGGCGATTTCGAGCACGATATCCATGGCGAAAAGAGTGAAAAGTGTGTCGGGATGCAGAAACTTTTTCTCAAAATCGAGATGGCCACAGCGGAGGCGAACGTTTTATCTGGTGGCCCTATTGATGTTTTTTTTTTTTTTTTTATTTTATTTTTTTTCAGCTCCCTTAGTATGCGGCTCGTATACGGGAACGAGCGAACGAGCATGGTCCGATTCGGTCCGTCTATATACCAGACGGTAAGATGAGCTTCGGAATACTCGGGGCGCCCCTCAGCGTGCCGAGTCCGGAGTAGAAATATGGATGGCCTTGGTGCCTGGGTAGATTAAGGCACTTTTTACGGAGCAAGCTTTCGTTTCTCGGAACGGAAAGAGCTGCCTCCATCCCGCACGTGATGTCTGGGTGCATTATCAGCTCACTCTACCATGCTGCAACTATGGAACCACTCTAAATGTTTACGTGTAGACCTCTTCCGCATCAGAAGGTGTGAGTTTGTTTTGGTGAACAATGGGCCGACGGATGTTTGGTTGACGGGCACGATTATGTGATGCGACTAGCATGATTGTGTGATGCGACTGGCACGATTGTGTGATGCGACTGGCACGATTATGTGATACCAGTCGGGGCGAAATGCACGTGCTCTTTGCTTGGACAGTGTAACAGTGGTGGAGAAAAATACCCGAGGCCAGCGGGCCTAGAAAGAGAAGTAGTCTGGTTGGCCAAGTTTCACGAAAATGCAAGTTCAGTGGTTCGGCCTATAGTGATAATCTGCTGCTCTATCGTCATTTGCTAGCATATCTCACTTATCACATCAAATCACCTTTATTGTCAAATCCGCTTTATCATCAAATCCGTTTTATCATCAAATCACCTCTATCATGAAATCACCTTTATCATCAAATCACCTTTATCATCAAATTACCTTTATCATCAAATTACCTTTATCATCAAATTACCCTTATCGTACAGCACCTTTCTCGTACCATCGGCTGATCTTCCATCGGCTAAACATACCGTCGGCTCCTCAAATCACTCCCTGGACTCGCGAGCCTTGCTCATCCACCTACCAGTCCGACAACAATATAATAGTTTCACCAGTGGACATACGAATCGGCTGGCTCAAGGGTCTAATTTGGCGTTCGCACCGGCCCCTAAAAGCCGACTAGGTCAGTAATCACGTATGTGTATTAAGCCCGGGTCCCTATATATATACACGCGTAACGGCACCGACCAGAATAAATAACCCATAGAGTAAATGCAAGGAGAAACAAGAAATGTCGTAATCATAATAACCGGCCCATCAGACCGATTGCACCGTAGGCTCGCGTGCCAGCGCAATCTCGCCCAACACCGGACGCTGGTTTATCTTTTCAAAGTTGATTGCATCCAAAATCTTCTTTCCCCCGAGCAGGATTAACTTCCGTGCAACCATCTCGCCCACCTGCTCGGCCTCTGCCTTGTTGGTGATGATGCTAGTGTGTTCGGCCTCGACAAACTGCTGTCCGTCGGGGCTGACAATGATGCCCTTGAAGTAGAGCTCCTGTGTTTGTTCGTCGTACGATGTCTGCACCCCGAGAGGAACCGAGCATCCACCCTCAAGCAAGCGCATCATGGCTCTCTCGGCGCTGCACCGATACGACGAGGGCAAGTGCTCCAACTTTTTGAGCACCAGTAGCATCACCAAGTCGTCTTTCCGGATCTCGATTCCGAGGGCTCCTTGGCCCACGGCGTAGTACATGTCGGGCGCATCCAACGCGGCGGTGATGCGGTCGCCGAGGCCCAAGCGCACGAGCCCCGCAGACGCCAAGATCAAGCACGTGAAGGGCGATGCAGGGTCGTCCAACTTGGACAAGCGCGTGGCGATGTTGCCTCTCATGTCCTCAAAGCGGAGGTGCGGGTAGTTTTTCAAAAGCTGCGCCAGTCTGCGGATGGACGAGGTTCCCACCACCGCGCCTACGGGCAAGTCCGCAAGCAGGCGGTACGGGAGGCCCTTTTTGACCACAAGAGCGTCGCGGGGGTCTTCTCTTTCCACGATACAGCCCAACTCGAACTCGTCGGGCAAGTTGGTGGGCATGTCTTTCAAGGAATGCACAATCAAGTCCAACTTGGGGTAGTCGCCCACGGACTCAAGCAAGAGGATCTCCAACTCTTTGGTCCACAAGCTCTTGCCGCCAAACGAGTAGAGCGGCTTGTTTTGCACCTTGTCACCCAAAGTGCTCAAGGCCAAGATGGAGCACGACAAGTTGGGGAAAGCCGCCTCGATGCTAGCCTTGATTAGCTCAGACTGCACTACGGCTAGTTTCAGTTTGCGGCCGCCGATTTGTACGTGGTTGTTAGGCACTTCGATGTGAGGCATGGTGTTGTGAGGCATGAGGAAAGTGGTGATAAATGGACAGCGGAAAAATTTCAAAAATGGGTGCGGCACTGATAACGAGATGCGGCGGAAGAACGGAAGATCTGAAGAACGGAATGGGCGGTGGGTTGGAAAAGGTTCGTATCGATGTGGAAAAAAAATCGCTCGCCCGACTATTTGGGTAGCAGGCCGGAACTATTTATTGCTTTTGTTTGCAGTGTGCCCTTCTGCCGCTTGACGGAAACCGTTTCGGTGCGCGGTCAATGGTCGGTTTTCCTCAAATGAGAAGCGCTACATTTGTCATCTATGCAGGTCGGGCGGACTTCCTTCACTTCCGTGCGCCGGCCATACGGTGGCCAGGGCGACCTGGGTCTCGCGGAGCCACCACCACGCCAGCGGCTGCCACTGGGTTGTCCCTGCCTCTTTCTCCGGGGCCGCTGGCCCTGCGGGATATTTGGGGCACCGGGTCCGCCGGTCTGTCTATCTGCAGGTCGTCTCCGACCCGGTCTAATGTGCTCTACACGGGCCGAAGCCAGGCAACGCCAGTATGGGCAAGATTTCATGTGTTGTGAGAGCCGCGGCTCTTGGCCGCGGTGCCCATGCAAATAATACACCGCGCTAGTTCCGACCGCTTGCCAATCCACCGCTGCGGATTGGCCGGGCCCATGCCCCGATTCGGCAATAACGTTATCCGTTTTCGGCGCCCGATTCGTCGCTAGACGCCGCGCCCATCAACTCCTCCACCTCGCGCAACTTGGCCACCACTTGCGCGCGAGACATGCGTGAGGCCCGGGTTTTTCCGCGCGCCGCCCGCTTCGCCCTCTTTCCGCCCCCGCTCTCGGGGCCCCGCCCCATGTACTCCTCGTAAAACGCCAGCTCCACCAGACCGGCACGGAAGGCGCCCAAAGTGTTGGCTGACGCATGCGGAAATAGCCGATTGGGGCCCGACACCGCCCGCAACATGTAAGTACTGACATCGGAGTCGTCGTCCTGCTGGTGTGCCGCCATCATATCTGCGTCGTTGAGCATGTCATCTTCGCGGGTGAGAAAGGTGAAGTTCTTCAAGCCCGTCTGTTGCTTGCGCTGAAGCTGGCGCGCGTCTTTGATAAAGAGCTCGTACATGTATATGAGCACGATAAGAGGCATCTTGAAGATGTTCACCACGTAGTTGAACGTGCGAAGCAACACCGACTGTGATCCCTGCGACCAGTGGAGGTGGCCCCACTTCAAGTAGATAATCAAGTTGGTGGTTTTGAGATACTCAAACTCCTCCTTGTTGGTCTCGCTGACCTTGGCAAACACATTGCCCAACACAATCGCAAGAATGGTGGCCACAATGAACTGGATAAGAAAGAGGTACGCCAATTGGATGGCCCGGCCCAAGTTGTTGTAGCTGTTCCAGTGGTCCCACACTGCGGGCGTGAATCCGAAAAAGAGCTTGAGCATGCTGAAGGCCACCTCGTACGTGGACAAGTCGATGGTGATGGTGATGAAGCAGAGGAAAAAACCGAAAATCAACGAAATGAACAAGCAGAACATGGCGATCATGTTCCACGACATCTTTTTGAATGACACAATCATCATGCTGAAGAACTCGTAGTTGTTGAACACCGAGAGCATGCGGGGGAAGAGCAAGATGGAGATGAGCGAGAATACGCTGTAGTAGGTGGAGGCTGCTATCTTGTCCAACCCCATGAGAATGCGAAGCACAAACGAGATATCAATGAGCAACGCAATGAGAAGATCGAAGTATGTCCAGATGATCTTCTTGAGAAACTTGAACTCAATGTGGCTGAGCTTGACGATGTTGTCGAAGTTGAAGCTGAGCGCAAGCATCCAGAACAATATGGTGATGGGCTTCTCCACTGCAGTGCTGCCCAACCCCCATCTCGACTGCTTATGCCGAAGAACAAGTACAAGGAAGAGAAGGGTAAGCATTCCGTACTTTAGATTGATCACCACCGACTGGTACTTTGGCACCACCTGCGACCGCACGAGCACCTTTTTCATGGAGATGCGGTTAAACTTGTAGTTCACGACATTTTTTTCCACCTGGTTGAACTCAGACGAAACCGACCGGCGGCGCTCATGTTCCTCGGGGTTGCGGGAAACGAGAAGACTGGTCCACAACTCATCGTCTGTTTTGGGATATTGCTGTTCCTTGATGATGAGTTCGCCATTGTAAATGCGGTCGAGGATCTGGATCACCACTGGCTGCGATAAGAACTTCTTCGCCTTGGCCAAGATCGAAAGCTCAAGTGTGTTGAAACAGTCGTGGTGTTTGGTGTTCCGCAAAAGATCGTACTGCTCGCTCTGTTCCCGGTGGCTTTGAAGCCGCATGGGGTTAAGAAATAGCAATGTGATGCGGTCAGAAGAACGGTATTCCCGAAGCATACGGATGGCCAAGATCTCGCATATATTGGCCTTTGTGGTGAGCAAGTCATACATCACCAAATTGTTCTCCAGCTGGATCTGATACTCATAGCGTAAAAGTAGAAGTACATACACCACATTGGTGGAAATTGGGGTCTCGCCAACCTCGCCTGCTCCAATTCCGTAGCCCAAAGGCGCAAATTGCGGGGTTTGGCGAATGTCGTGCAATGTGGGCTGGAAGAGCTTATGAAGGCGTTGCAAGTTGCTGATCTGGGTGATTTGCAGAATGAGCGGTCTTATAAGAGAGATTCGGATCTCCGGGGTCTTCAATTGCTCGTACTTCAAGCTGAGAGCCACCCTCTGGTTCAAAAGCTGCTGGATGCGGAAATAGAGATGCTTGAACTCGAGATACCGATATCGGCTTTCGGGAACAGCCCCGAGTGTTCCGTTTGATCCTTCTTGCGGAAACCGGGGACCGCTGGTAGCTCTGTATCGTGAACCCATGAAACTACGTGGAGTAGCAATCTAAGTAGATCGCGGCAAATTGATACAGACAAGCGGGAAGACTTTCATCCGACGCGCGTTCTCAAACTTTAGATATATGCGAGAGGTGCATTGTGGGACATACTACATATTTACCACCTCCTACTGGGTAGCATTGACTTGACCTTGGTGTTTGATGGAACTCTCGGATGGACCCACCTGCACATACACCGGTGATTACTCCATGTTTGGATACGCGGTGGATATGAACTTCTCGGCGTACATGCACGAGAACGTAGGAATCAAAAATATTCAGTATACGACAATTTGAGCGTGTCTCACATGAACGAATTGAGCGGCCTGTTTACTGTCTTTATACACATAATAATCAGGATGATGCAACAACGCACAGCACTTTCGTGCCCCACAAATGTATTTCGCCGCTTTATGCGACGAGACTCCACCCTTTTATTCAGTAATTGCACGGCAAGGTATCTTTCGGGCCTAAGCTGCAGTCATCCTGGATCGGCCCCTCAGCTAAGGGAGAACTTCGAACTTCTCCGGCTGCGGCGTCAACGCGAAATACTTCACGGCACATAGCATGCCACTCACTTTGGCCGGTGGGTGCTTTCGGGCTCTGCGTGGCCTCTAAGAGACTCTGTGGTTTATGAACGTGTAGGCTTTGTTGCCATTTTCCTCTCCCAACATCTCCACGAACCTGTCTTTGGTCAAACACACGAGCTCGGCCATGTTTCTAACCTGCTGAATCACCGTGGCATAGTTTACATTATTGATTCCGGGAATCGTTTGTAGGAGGTCTACCACATCATCGTTGATCATTGGCGGCCCTTCGTTGGTGGTGATTGTGGGGTTTACGCCCTTCGAAAGCGCCTCCTCGACATCCGGCTCCTCCTGGGAGGCCTTGAGCTCCAAGAATATTTGGGCAGTCTCGTAGGGCGAGGAGGACCAAATGATCTTGAGCTTGGGGAACGACATGAGCAACTCGGTGATTTTCAGCTGGATCTCCTGCTTCAGGATCTTTGCCGACAACGGGTTGGTTGCCCTCAGCGTGCGGGGCTTGAACTCTGCGAACGGCTCGAACGAAAACGACTTGGACTCGTCAAACTCAATGAGAAGAATGGGCGATTCGTAGTGGCGGAACATCTGCTCGCACTGCTGGTACAAGCGGCCGCTCTTGAAACTGGAGATCAAGTCCGGTATCGCCTTTCTTTCCACGCAAAGCCTGGGCGAGAGGATGTAGTCGCCCACGGTGATCATGCACGGCACCACCTTGATGCCCGCGCGGTAGAGCAAGCCCGGCAAGGAGGAGCGGAACTCTCTGGTGTCCACCACCACTTGCATCTCATCGGCGTCGGTGCGGAACTGCGCGCCGCCGGCGATTCTGGTGTTGGCCACCTGCGGCTTGCGCACCCAGAAGCGCGAGTTGTCGGCGTCGGTGGCAAAGTGCTTGCCCAACGCGGCCTTCTCCCTGATGAGCCGCGTGAACGCCTGTTTCTCCTTGCGGATGGAAAGAAGGTGCGTCTGCTCCTCCACGGACGTGCCGTAGTACATGAAGTACACCTTGGCGGGGCAGGTGGGGTTGAGCGCCTGGAAGATCTCCACGCGGCGGATGAAGGCAAGGTCGGGCAGGTACATGACGATGTAGGACGGCGCCACCTCCAGGAGGAGCGCCTCGTTGACGCGGTCGTCGTACACGCCAATGACCACCTGGCTGAACTTCTCCACGTGGGTCAAGTCGATGCGGTCGCCGCCGCCGTCCACGAAAAGCGACTGCTCCACCGCCGCGTCCGCGCCGGGCTCGTGCTCCAGCTCCTCCTCCAGCTGGACCTCCTGCTCCGCCCGCAGCACGATGGCCGCGTCCAAGTCCGCGGCGCCCGCGGCGCGCTCAAAGTCGCTGCCCGAGTGGAGCCGCGCCACGCTCGCCACCACCAGCGCGCCCCGCGTGCGCCGGCGCTTGCTGGCGGGCGCGTCGCTGGTGCGCGCGAACAGCTTGGAGATCTGGAGCTGCGCCTCGGCCTCGTCGTCGTCGAGGCGCGCCGCGAGCGTGCGCGTCAACAGCGTCACCTCTTTCCACTGCAAGTAGTCGCGGAGCCGCGCCACCATGTAGCGGCGGCACGAGAAGCTGCGGCGGCCGCAGCTCTCCTGCTTGCGCGCCTCCGGCAACACCGCCGCGAGCTGCCGCGCGGTCGCGGCCGTGGCGCACATGACGAGCACCGGGCCCTCGGTGCGCAGCGGCGCCACGCTGCGCTCGTGCATCACGTCGTCCACCACCATGGCCAACTGCTCCCACTTGGGGAGCTCC